>JAUYWH010000026.1:16176966-16210916 GCA_034779795.1 Ctenopoma multispine
CACACACACACACACACACACACACACACACACACACACACACACACACACACACACACACACACACACAGTATATGCACACAAACACAGCACTAACATACGTATGCACAGACAGAAAGGGGAAAGAAGTGCAAAATAAAGAACTGAGATGAGCAGCATTGCTGTTATTATTGCTGTTTGGGGAACTGCTCACTTGAGGGTTGTCAGTGTGGCTCCTCATTTAATGTGTGAGCATCTACGTGTGTATGTGGGCATGTGCCACTGGTGACTGCTGCACTGCCAACTCTGTGACACAGCGTCATACTAGGCTCCCAGCGAGGCCTTGTCAGAAGTTCGGATTAGGGCCAAAACAAAGAAAAAAAAAAGAGAGGAGGGAAAGAGCCAGAGAAGAAGAAAAAGGGCAAAAACAGTTTGACAGGCTGTGAAGTTTGCTCATTAAGGACATTTCTCTGTGATGGCCCATTGTGAGATGTTCAGCCTGAGCATGTGTCAGCACTGTGCAACCCATGACAGTCTACAGGCTGGTTCAAACAGACAACAGTGGTTAACACAGACGTTTAACTGGGAGACAGTGCTCCTCATAATGCACGTTAATATGGCTACTAGTGAAAGAATAACTAACACACTCAGGCTCGTTTACACCACAAAGATGGCTGCATTAACATGCACCAGAGATGTGGACGTGAGTTATTGTTTGTGATCACATAAAGATCCAAACATTTACTCTCCTGTAAGAGAGAAGGTTGATCTCATCAAGAGTCCCACGATCTAAAGAAAGCTCAAACAATTAGCAGACGCAGATAACGTAAAGTGATTATTTTATCTTTGTTTTGTATTCTGTCCCCTCTCTTCATATGCACGTGCTAAAATGAAATCTAAATATTGAATAAAACCTTTCATGTGTGGACATTATTTTAATTAAAATAATTTCAACCTTACCCATCAATGTCAATAAGGCAAATGACACGGCAGCAATTAAAACTGCTGCATGCATCCATTTCTGGTCATCTAACAAGACTTTGTCAAATATCACATTGTTTCATTACTTTCCGTATCTTATTCTGGAAAATTGTGTCGCTGGGTTTGAAGTGTCACAATGCAGCTGAAATGGAAAATCAATGTAAATAGATCTTAACGCTTTGCTTTACAATACCAACAATGGTAAAATATTTGTTGCAGTATTAAAGTAGGCCAATGCTATAAACAGAGCAGCTAACAGAATAAAACAAAGAACATAGAGCCTTATGGTCTTGGAGATATATATATATATATTTAAAAAGGTTTAACAACTAGGACATTTGTGATGCAATACTTCAAAATCTTTGGTATCTGGTGTTTTGTGCAAGTTCAGTGTTGATACCTTTCATGTGCTGAAGTATTGGATGAGCCTTGCTGTGGCCTTAAAGGAATGCAGACATTTACTGAACACACACACGAGATAACTAAGTTTTCAATCCTGCTCTGAAACATTCTCCACCAATCCACCAGTGTGATTCAGCGTGTGTTAATTTGCGGGTGCTACATATTCAGGGTTGGTGTAGGAGAAGCCGAGGAAGTCGTCCTGGTCCAGGTTCATGATAACGAGCTTGTCCGTCGGCGTCAAATCCACGGCCATCTTGGTGAACTCCTTGTCAAAGTTGCAGGTATCTCGGCGGTTCCTCTGCAGGTCGAGTTTAAAGCATATGAAGAGGGAGAGGGTGCAGTGGGAGAGAATGATTGGGAAAGAATGGGGTGGATTAAAAGAGGTGGGGAAAAAAAGCATTAGTGTCAGATACCTTATAGCAGCACTTCAACTGCATGAAAGCACAAATCTTAATTCGGTCTGTCAACTGCCCTACCAACTGATCTACTGTCACCCCAAGAAAAGGAAGGAGCCTTTCAAGAGTTGACATCATTTAGGGGTGCTTGGATGGTATTGGATGGATTTGATTTACTTTTTAACTCCTAATAATGCCAGATCTGTGGGTTGCAGGAATATGGACTTAACAGAAATAGCTTCACCTTTTCCAGAGTGACATAAAACAACAGAAGACAAACTATTACTGAAGAATAGAGGATTTTCGTATAGCTTGGGTTTGCTGTATTTAAAACAATGCTGCTTTTCTGTAGCTTCATCCCTGAAAAATAGGACAGCGCTGTATCCTGTCTCCCTGAATTGCTGCTGCTCGCATGTGGGTTTACACAGAAAATAACAAGGACAAACATAGCAACCCCCCGTCTGTCCTGTCTTCTCTTTGATTGTATCTTTTGCTCATTTGCCTATTTGTAGAAGTCTGTCATATCATGCGATAATCATTTGCTAATCATTCTAACATGCTACAAGAAACACCTAAAAGAATAGCGACAAGTGACAGAAAGAAAAGATATTTATATAAAAAGGAACAGAAATGTGAACAGAAAGAGAGACAGAAATTTGATGTTCCCAAAGTATCAGGCAGTGGCAGGCGACTCATGCTGAAAGATCTCAAATCAGAAGATAAAACAAAAAGACACATTACATATAATTAAGGTACAGAGGAGTCAACATTGAAACTGAGGCCCAAGTAAATGACGCTAAGTGACAAAACAGTAAATAAGAGACTTGAGAGACTCAAGTACAAGCAACAGCGACTGTGACTGTGTGTAGGAGGTGAGTGAAATCTCTGTGTGGTAGCAGGGACACAGACACTGTCGTATCACTGTACACCACACAGTATATGGCCTGGAGAGTGTTTTCCAAAGAGTGAGAAGACCCATATGTATGTGTGAGAGAGAGAGAGAGTCTGTGCTGTCCATGTGTTTTTGATAAAACATGCAGAGTACGATTGTTGGACATCGCACACACACGCACACAGAATCCTACACCGTACTGATCTGTATTCCACTGGTCTTTCAAAAATTGATCATCAATTGAACAATTCTTGCCTTTAAGAATCATAATATTAAATCTTTCTCGTTTTAGTCGTCATTTGAGGTGTTGGGTTTCATATCACATAGAAACCACATACATATGAACTCATGTAGGTAAAGAGAGCGACAGAAAGGGGGAGTAAGAAGTGGATAGAACAAAAGCTGGCCACATTTATATTCACATCAATAAGCAGTGGTCACAATCTTAATCTCAGAAAATCCACAACCATAAATATTTAATGAAAGACAGTGTTAGGACATTCATAAAGTCAAGACACTGAGCATCTAACATCTTGTTACGTCTGAAAGACACAAGAAGAGCTCATAGGACGACAAAGACAAGGGAAAAAAGGTAAAGAGAGAAAGAGAAAGGATTAAGAAGAGTAGAATCTAACAAAGTGGACGCTGAATATAATCTTAGTCCAACACTTCTGATGACAGGAAATCGATTCAAGCTTGTACATTGTAACTATTCCTGCTCCTACTATTTGACAAGAGTGAGGTAAAGGAGGTGGAGCAGGGTGAGAAACATCAACGAGAGAGACAGCGAGGGAAAGGAGAGCTTTAGAGGTCACAGAAGCCACAAGCCAATGTCGCATCTCCTACCTTCTGCCAACTCTCCCACGGCCTGAGAGGAGCTCCCTCCATCCACAGGGACACACCTGCCACAGCGGGCCCAGATCCACCTCACGTTCCTGGGCATATTATCCACCAGAGCGCTTCCTCTCTAGAGAGGCCTGCGCTTCTGCGTGCTGTACAACGATCTTTTCAGATACAGCAACATCCATGGAGTTTTATCAACTTTACATTTAGTTTCATTAAATCCTTTCAACCCACAGTCAAGAAACTTGAAACTTTATTATCAACTATAGTGGAGAACCCAACGTTTCTATAGGTGCTGAATATTTCATGCTGGATTTTTTTTTTTTTAGGGAAAAGATGTTCCACGTGTGGAGTGAGATGTTTTTCTGATCTCTGGCTCCACACACCAACACTGCTGTTTTAGCTTGAAGGTAAACAGAACTATGCTACAATTACATGAGGTCCTCAAACTCCATGAACTAAAGATAAAGATAAAAATGTCATTTGTCCTGCGCTAACAGATAAGACAAATTAAACGAGCTGCTCGGCCTGTACATGTCCACATGATAGCTTTGACCAGGCAGTAGATTTTTCAACATGCTGAAGTATGCAGGGCTTGTAGGAGCAATGCATGGTATTTAAAGAGCTTGAAGGGTTGTGTCTTTAAACTGATTTAACAGTGTGTTTTATCTGTCTTTATGTAATATGAATTACATACATTATAGAATAAGATTATAGAATAAATACACTTTGAATTTTCACACATTTTATACATGTTGATAATCTTTGTTGCTGATTGATATATTGTCAAACTAATGTACAAACTCTTGCAGTGAAGAGTTTAGAAACCCACTGCTGAAGGCCATACACAGTTATTTACTAAACGTGCACATATAAATTCACACACACACACTCTCTCACACACACACACACAGGGCTGCCAGCCATGTAGGCCAACTCATAATGTGTTCCACCTCAGCACGCTTCAATTGCAGTTAATGCTGCGAGGCAAAGAGACAGAGATATGGAGAGGAGAAAAAAGAAAACGAGATGCAGTAAAGTAGTGAGATGAGTATCAGTAGCCCTCGGTATCGATATACAGATAGAAAAGTCAGAATTTACCGTAGCATCAGGGCAAACGCAGAATTATTTTTCACATCAGAAGCTGTGGTTGTAATAAAGAAACACAACTGACTCTTTAATGTAGCCCTCTCTACTTCATTTCCCCTCCTCTCCTGCCTTCCTGCCTCACCCCTCGCTCGCCCCATCTTTTTTCAGTAACGAGAGGATTAGCAGGAGACGAGCCGATGTCAACTGAGGATGTGGGAAGAGTGGGAGGCACAGAGGAAAGGGGAGGTGAAGAGGAGAGGAGGGTGAATGAAAGGCAGTATCGAACGCTGACCTGTTTTGGGCTGATAAGCGCGGGCTGCTTTGTGTTGGAGCCACTGGCTTTAATTTGGGGGCCGCAACATTTGGAATTAATTATCACACACACTCCAGCACTGCTGCAGCTTACTGTGTACACTGGCTATTACATCCACTCCAACACAAACTTTAGACAGCTTATGTGCTGGAACTTACTGTTACACGGGAGTCTGAATAGCTGTTACTATAAGTTGCATAAAACACAGTTGCACGACGATGTTAGAATACGGTCAAAACGGCAACACTGTTGGGTTTGTTCGGGTTTTGTGGTAAAAAGCAACACAAAGCTGTTAACTTAGAACATTCAACTATTAAGAACAACTTGAAAACGTAGTCAGAAGTAGCCATGGCAGTGCTAAACATGAGAATGGGTCCGCTCAGTATCCAAGACCACGTTTTATATTTCCCTACTAGAAATATGGAAACAGCAACAGTGTCTGCATGCATGTGATCAGTAACATAAGTAAAAACAAATATGTTTCTCCTAGTTTTCAGTCTTGTCATGCTACGCTAAGCTAACTGAGTCTGCGTTAGAGCATACACAGGTGATGCAAACGCTATAAATTGTAAAGAGAAGGATTGATTGTGTGTGTGTGTGAGTGTGTGTGTGTGCGTCTGGCAAAGTGAGTGTAGTAGGTGCCACTCCTATAGGGGGGAGTGGGAGACGCACATGAAGTCAGTCAGGCTGTTTAGGGTGTGAAGCGGATGGGAATAAGAGACAGACCTAACAGCGAGTAGTGGAGATTTCAAAATAAAACAGGAAGTCCTGATAGTGACCGTGACATTTGTCAAACTTCAGTATACAAGAGTTGAATTTTGATTTACAAAACATTACAGCCGTTTATGTAGAGGTGATACTGTATTACAAAAAAAAATACATTCTGTTGTATCAGTGAAGGTTATGGTGCCAAAGTCTGCAGACTGAACCGAAATTCATCAGCGCTACTCCACATGCATGAAGTACAGTATGTGCCTGTGTAAATCAGAAGAACTGCACATTTTGAACTGCATGTTGTAAATTACACTTTACTGGATGTTTATTAGCTACTACACTAAGCTAAACTTGTAGCAGTGCTACAACAAATGGGTAATAATTTTTAGTTTGTTTTGAAACTGTAAAAAAATAAATGCCCTTGACTGGGAAATTAGGTTTGTCAAATGATGATTTAATAACCATCAGTGTAAGATATAGACAGTTACTACAAAGTATCCCAGCAATGTAAAGCGAGTGAGGCAATCTGCACTTGTTCTGACAAATACTAAAACCGTTTAAAAACCATCTGAGCCAGATGTTACATCAGCATTTCATATGGTATAACCATATTGTCATCCGTCTTGAGATTCCACCTAAATGTAAAAATTCCTAAAGATTGCCTCAGCACATTTGACTAACTTCATCAAAGTTTAACCTCACCAACATGGTTTTTCCCCTTCACATCACTGGATTTTAATTCCCGCACTGACATTCCTGGTGGATAATGGGAGTTGTAGACCGTTGCCCCATCACACTGTGCCATTGATGGTTCAGAACTACTGCATACATTAGTTTGCCCATACTTGTAAACATTATATTGTACAAGGGTTAGTAAATGGTGCAAGATACAGTAACCCCAATTAAAAGTAAATATGCAGCTAGTCAGAGCAGGAGCAGTGGCTCCTCGGCTACAGTCAATTGCGAGCAGCTTTAGTGGCAGCGTGAAGCGGCTGACTGGCTCAGCAGGGCTGTGTGTATGTAGGCCGTGTTCTGCATGTTATTTCCTTGAAGTCATCAGACCTACGCTCCCCCATCAGGGAAAGGCTCTTATGATAAGTGGCAGCCATGAAATATGCACAGCCTGCCGTAGCCGCCTGCTTTGCCTCACAGAGCTTTGCTTTGCCTCCTCGTCCCCTCCCTACCTCTTCATCACAGACCCTTTTTACTACCTCTTTCTCTCTCCATCGTTGACTTGCTTTCCTCTTTTTTCAGTTTTCCGTGCTTTTTCACATTTTCTCTAAAACCTCCCCGACTTTCTCTCTATATCACTTTAATCTCGCTTTCTCCTTGCCATGTTTCTTTGCTCTTTCTCTCGCTGTCCTCCAAACCTTCCATATTCTCTTTTACAATCAATCAGTCTGCACTCCACGGACAGCAACCGAGAGAGTGTGTGTGTGTGTGTGTGTGTGTGAGAGACAGGAATCAATTAAGACAGAGTTTTAGAAAAGGGCCTTCATACAAACAGATATGTGATGAGCGTTATTTAACAAAAATGCACCACGACAGACCAAACATTTCTTAAATCACATGAAAACAACAAAACAAAAACAAAATTCTCAAACACATATTCTAAGTCCTTTATTTTAGGTATGCCTGTTTTTCCTGGAAAACAAGAAAAAAATTTTGGCACATGGAAAGCATCGTGAAAAGCTTTTTTTTTTTAGATGTGTATTTAAGTATTGTAGCACATAGCACATACAACCGTAGCTCGGATCACACTTTTGAAGCACTGCTGACACAGAAAACATGAATCACCCCAATATATTAAATGTATAGAAATCCTAACTAATAAAAGGGTAAAACAATCATTTTTGCATGCAGAGTTCATTTAGCTTCTCCTTCAGCAGGAAGAAATGAGAAACAAGAACACAAATCCTGTCATCCTTTATAATACTGACCACGTGGTGTGTATTTTACGTATATGTCCACATTTGACAGTTCTATATATGTTTACATTTATGTATAAGTATATACTGTATATATTTATAGAGATATTTGTCTTATAATACAGGAGACTGTAATAAACACTGACGTATTAGAAATTCATTTAGCTCTACATTGACAAGTCATAAAACAATGAATTACATTTACTTTCACACTCATAGTCATGGATGAAATGTGAAAGCACTAAGGCTGCACTTCACTGCTGAACTCATGAGCAGGAACGATGAACTTATCCATATGTTAGTTATGTCTTTGGGTGCGTCACAGGGGGCTCTTGTATGAGAATGTTGGTCCTGAACTTCCAATCACTTTCACAGACATTTTGAGATACCTGTAGATACCTGCAGTCTGTCACCATGACAGATTCCTACTATTACTTCAAGTAATACTTTAATGGTGGCATTACTACAGAGGGGTATTACTATAGAGGTCTTAGCGAGTCCAAATTGACAGACCTGATCTGAAATTGATCTATTGTTAGCTGACTGGACCGAGTATAATTTGGATCCAGTTCAACTCGGAGGCCAGGTCAGGTCTTGTGTCCTCAGAAACAAACAAACCAGTTAAGACCTCCAATTTCTACTGTTTTAGAACAAGAAAAACAAACATTACCGACGTGATCAATGCAGAGATACACGTTAGCAATACTGATAATGTGCCCACTTTGCAGAAAAGTCCCTCCGTGATGAAGAGGAGTGCGATATGAGGAAGCACTCCAATTATTTACAGGCAATTTTAGCTGCACTCAGATAAAGTACAGACTGTTCTCTCTGTGATTCACATTCCCACCAATAAGCTTCATAAGCTCATAGCCTTTGCTTTTAAATCAATTCCAGTTCTAATCAGAGTCCTCTAAATGTTGACTTAGTACCAGTTCTGCCTTTCTGTCAAGATTATTGCTATCAAGGGGAAATACAAGACAAGACACACGCTTTCCTGTTTCAAAAGGCCTAGCGTTAACCTTTATCCACATTTACTGATGCTGGAGTTAGGATGGGAATTCTTGTTGTGCATACGCAGAACACCGATCACAGTGAGTTGCACCACAAATTCTTTCCTACATAAAAAAACATACATAAAACTAGATCAGAAAAGTAGGGCTGCATGATCTATTTGTCTGCTTATCTGTTCCAGCTAGTGGCACTTGTTCTTTCACAGAAACCTCCCCCAAGGCCCCCCAAGTCTTTGAGATGCTCAGGTATTTAACCTGCAAATTCAGTGCAGAAATCTAAGTGTTAAATAGATCCTTGACCTGCCAAACGTCACTAGTACAACCTCTGTGGAGTTGACTGCTTGTTGCTAAAGATGCAACATTCTTTGAAAGTTACTGACTGAAATATTATTTAATAGTTTAAGATTCTTAAAATTTGCATTGTTTTCCAATTTCTGTCACTTCTCCTTTTTCTTGAGTTTCTACTTGTGGGTCCAGCTGGGAGTAAAGGGGGAATGCTGACGTTAACCACACAAACACATGTAAACGTAAGGCCAGGCATACACACAAAAATTCAAATGCAACTGTGCGTTTTCGTATACAGATAGCACTCATTCGCACACATATAAAACATACATGTGCACAAATACTGTACACTGTAAACAAAGCCCAGGTATCGGAATCATGCTATTGTAAAACAAATAAACTTCCTGCTAATCTCTTTCATTGTTTAAATACTAGATAACAGAGAATCTGAGTATATGAAGTAGTTTTTTTTTCCTATTTATTTAACTGTCCCAAAGCTAAAGACTTTAACATTTACCAACAGCATTTTACCATCATAATCTCAGTGTTGAACAGTAAATACATACACACACACAGACACACACACAATCTGATAAGTGTGGTCCTTTGTGGCGCAAATCTGATCTTACAATGTCAGTTTCATTGGGTCAAATAATATTCAGTTTTTTTTTTTTTAACACCTACTCTCAACCATCTCAAACCATCAAATAAAGTCCCAAAATGGCAGTAGAGGGGTGCAAAGATAAGATGCTAAAATGCAGCTGGGAGACAAAGTCCCTGGCCATTATTGATAAAGAAACTCATGCACAAGTATGTCAAGCAATCCAGTTTTAGCTAAGGTTAGGATAAACATACAGACACCATTAGTATTATACAAGAAATAAAAAGCACACCAGAACTACAGGCCTAATATAAAATGCGCTGGCTTGAGAAAAGAAAAGTAAAATCACAATTTTCACCAAAATAAATGTCATTAAATGGAAAGCTGAAACTATGTTACACGTGAAATCTTGCGGTTATGTATTTGTTTGAGCCGGGGTAATGATAACGTGTCAAAAATCTATGATTTCTTGTGCATTTGTTTGTATTGTAAAAGATCTGTGTTGAAATGTGCTCTAATCGTTCAAATATTTTTTTCTCCCCCAATGTAAGTTTCACATTTTAAAGGTTCATTATTAATTTCTTACTCTGATTTTGCCTATGTCCCCTAAAATAAACAGAAACCCTTTGTTCACACTGTGAGCAACGCAAGTTGAAAATCACCCAAACAAGCTTGGTGGTGAATACAGATTCCATGCTTCTTGTTTGCTTAGTTTCAAACACAAAGTTATACTACACCAGCTTTTAGTGGTAAACGCCACATAAACAAGGCTTGTAGAAAGTCAGGGACATAGTGTCTGATTCCTTTTGCTCACTTATAGTAATCCAGTGATCGAAAGCATGGGAAAATACAGGATTTGACTAAGTGCATGCAAAGAAAAATAACATTTTCAAAATATGCTTATTTCCCTTCATGCAGCGGTATAAGATTAATAACACTTTCATATACCCCACGCAAGCTGATTATTGAAAAGTATATCACAAAGTGTATGTCATATATAAAGCTACGGCCAGCAATCAGACTTACTCCAGTAGTTCTAAAGCTCATCAATTAACAGCTTATACATCGTTAGTGAACTTCAGAGTTGCTGAAAAGTAAATTCTGTTCCAGACTTGGCTGGTGATAACCTCATAAACCGTTTTTGCTTTTTTGATTTGGCATACGTTAACAATGCTGGCTTCATCAGTCTGTTAAAGTGACAGCTTTCTGTCATTCAGTCACTTTTACACTAATGTTCCTCATGGCTTTATTAGGACATACCCTCAACCCACTGTACGAGCACTTAGTCTAGTACATTAAGAGACATAAAATGTACAAAGCCAGGTTTCTTACTACATTTTTCCCCTCACTGTATTGCTTTAGGTTGTAATGTTGAAGCTTTTAAAACTTCCTAGACTGTCGTGACTGGGTGGGCCTATCCAATACTGCAAATGCAAGCAGTTCAGACTTGTGCCATGTTGAAATGTTACTGGGTTCGACCTGGTATGATTGTTGTGACCAGAGTGCTCATTCAGACATGACGTTGACACACGTAAGCCAGAAGGAAGCTCTAGTTAATGTGGCGACTGTCGTATCAAAGCAAATAAGCCTATTTCCTAAAATGTCAAACTAATTCTTTAATTTTTATTTATCAGTATGTCTCAATTTTGTAGCTGCACGTGCAGTTAGATCATTTTATACTGCACATGCAAAATCAGAAGAGACCAATACTTATTTAAGGTTGCAGCAGTGTGAACAAAGTGTGTGTATGTGTTTAAAGCTCAGCTCATATGTCTGTGGATCTGTTTAGGTCGAGGCTTCTTAGGGACTGAGACAGCACAAACAATATCAGTGTATATGTGTATTTTCCAAGGTACAGAAGGTTTTATATATATATATATTTATATATATATATATATATATATATGTTTGTGTGTGTTCATGTGTCCATGCATGAGCTGAAATCAAGCCTGCTCGGCAGCAGTGGTGGTAGCAGAAGTTCCTGGGAACTCTGGGTTGATAAAGGAGAATCCCTGGAACTCGTCCTGGTCCAGGTTCTGAATCACTTCCTCATCGGGAGGGGTCAGCACAGGTGGGTGGCGTGTGAAAAAGCGGTCAAAGTTCTCCGCGTCCCGTCCACACTGTTGAGGAGGGCGGGGAGGAGCGGTGTACATGGGGGAGGGGTGGTTTGGGAAGGGGAGAGAGTGGGGATGGAGAGGAATGAGCGGATTGGGGTGGGGTTGGGAGGAAGAAAAGGAAAACAAAAGAAAGGGAATGGCGGGTTGAACCAGGGTGTGAGATGACATTATTTGAACATAGTTTCAAATATCAGAACGAGTGTCAGGACTTGGGGTGTGCTTGATTCATCTTTTTTTTCCTCTTTAAAGGTAATTTGTTAAAACCCTCGAAGTGATAAAAATATCACCCTCAGGAGATGACAAATCAAGGACACCTCAGGTTTATGCTTTTCTTTTTCAAATATTTGAAACATATTCAACTCCACTTTAAAACAGAACAAGGTCACTGAAGTCTGAAACATCCTGTGGCAGTGCACTACACTGAATAAGCGGCCATGCAAAAGTGTGATGCACGGAGCTATGGGGGCTTGGTAATGAACATTTCATCCAAAACAGCTGTAAGTAAAAAATATTTCCACTGAAAATCCATCTCGATTTTGGGGTTGTAATATTTTAATTTCATTGGAATTTCTAAATAGTTATACAAGACGAGGCTGAAAGCAGAGAGATGATTATGTGTAATTGTGGGTTAATTATATTCTGCAGCTGTGGAGACCTGCTGAGATATGATAAAACAAATCAGATAATCAGCTAATATGCAAAAGAGCACAGAGAACAACTCAAAAAGCTCTTTAGTTCTTCAGTTCGTCAAAACATTCCCCGTATTTTAAAGATATTGTGTCAATGATGATTAAACATTATTAATTAAAACACTGACGCTGGTTCTTGCTTTTATAGTGTACAAAAGAAGCTCAGTGTCACTGTCTAATCTCAAGTGGCAGGTAATCTTAAAGAGTGTTGCTCAGTTTTAAATTAGGTGCAATTGAGTTTTCTCAAAATACAATTCTTTGTGACCAGCAGGATCCAGGAACAGGAGCTTCTATACCTACAGCATGTGCATTCATCTAACTATATAAAATAAATGATTAACTTTAAAACTATATTTTCCCGACAGTGCTGTAAACCTCACAGGGATTTTGGGCTAAGCTACCCCCCCCCCCCACCCCCCATCTCCATCACTGCGCCAAGCTTTAATTAACACAACAAGGATTCAGTGTCCTCTGACAACATCACCCAAAGGAAAACTACAAACTCATTAAATCTCTGTAACTCTGAAAACCAAATGAAATTAAGCCAGACTGTTTAGAGTTTGGGGAAATATGTGAAATGAGAAATGCACCAGGGTCAAATGGTATTTCCAGCTAATTACTTGCGTTTGTTTTAACCTGTTTGGGGAACCAGATGACAAGAATTTTTCCACATAGGGAATTGAAAACGCAGCAAAAGTTTACAAGTATCATTTCAGTACTAAACTCGGAGCTAAGACTGTGTCAGCTGATGTCTCAAGTGTCTCCCACCACAAATCCAAGGTTACGTTAGTGAAAAATAAGTGCTTTTAAAGTAATGTGTGTGCCAAGAAGAGCACAGGACAAACAAAAAGGTGATCTTTCTGTAAGATTTTAAGATGCCTGCTTTGAGAAAGTTTTAAACATTCGCTGTTATACTGCAGTCGGGGGTTTGTCTTAAAGTAGTGCACTCCAGTTCAGGTTTAGTTTGAGACTTAGCTCTAGAGCATGCAAATAAACAGAATCAAACATAAGAAAACCGTGGACACATAGAGGACAAATAAAAATGTGTGAATGCGAGGACAGGTGGGTTAATGCATGGCAGCAGTGAACAGATGGGTGGATCGGTGGAAAGATGAATGGATGTGATTCCTGAGGAAGATTGCTGAAAGGACAGATGGATGAAGACAGTTGCACAGTAATATATTTAAATGAAACCTGTAAGTCAGTCGGCCAATCACACATTCAAAAGCTCATCTGCTCGAGCATCAAACAGACTCTTCAAAGGCTTTCACAGCGAATAAGATCACAAACAGACCATAGTCACACCACAGCTCACTTCAACCAGCAACGTGCATTTGAAAGCATCCAGCATCCTTAATAAACAATGATCTGCAGAAAAACACAATCACATAAAACCTCAAAATGTTTTTTTTTTGTCAGAAGTAAGGCTCTGTTATAAAACAATACACAACACGTCTGTTGGCGTGGCACCGAAAAAGATTAAAGAACCACCTTCACACGTCAAGCTGAACCCCAAACTCAAGAAAACCTGAATCTTTACTGCGTTAGCAGGGAGAGGAAGAGGAAAATAGCAAGTGACAGTGCAGAGGTGAAAGACGAAAGATAAGATCAAACAGAAAAGAAGAGACTGATACTGGAGAAGAGACAGAGAGAAGAAGAGATCAGATAACATATGTTAGTAGTCACACCAGAGGATTCTGCAGAAACACCTCAGTTTAAAAAAAAAAAAAAAAAAAAAAACAGCCGGGCAGATCCTCATGGTGACCTCTAACACGCATTTTTATAAACCGCACATATAGCCACCTCTGGAGCCATCTCTTCATTCCCATTTCCTGATTCAGCCAAGAGCACAGACACACAAAACCCCAGCGGGCTAAGACAGCTGCATAAAAAGCAGTGTGGCCTGAGGCTGTGTGAGTGTGCGTCCGTATTGTGTGTGAGTGTGTCTTAGTTTAAGATGACATCATTCTGACTTTAGTTATGATCAAACTAATTTTGCCGCAAGGGAGGAAAAAGAAAACACAGCAAAGGAAAAAAAAAACAAAACAGTTGTTTTAGGTCACTTTTGCTCACACTGTATGAATGCACGTTTACTCCCTGGAGGTTTACTCTTAACTTAGTCTAACCCCAATGATAAAGCGACTGCACCAAACTGGGGCGACGCCGTCTCCCAAAAAAACATGTTTTTCTACAGAACGTAACACAGGGAATGATTCATGTTCCGACGCAACATATTACTGAATAAATCAAGCGCCACATATATTAATGGGAGACAAGTCATAAGGAGGTGGTTAGGGTTGATGGAGGGCACAGACAGAGCAGGACTGTCACGCCACAGACCTGACTAACCTTAACCAAGTGCTGTGATGCCTAAACACAACCATAAAACAACAACTGTGACAACAGTCACAACTATCACCGCCATCACCACATTCAGCATTATCCTCATCCAACCCACATTCTTCGCTGCACCGTTCTTGTCGTCTTTCGCAATCACCACGATTTACATCGCTGGAATCTTCATGAACCCCAACCCGACCCCGCCTCGCAGACCCCGCCTTCGTCACCACACATTAATCTACATCACCATCGTTTCCTGACTTACCTGTGCGCATTGTCCCATAAAGAGGAGGGGAAAGAGACAGAAACATCACAATGAAAGTGAAATATGAGTTAAATAAGAGATAGCACCGGAGATAGCATTTGAACTAGGAGAAGAGCACACTCGTTATTTTAAGCAGCATCTTTGCCAGGAATTCAACTCCTCGTCTCTGCTGTGGTGAAGGATTAGTTTGCCTCTGATCTGCACATATTTTGTGTTGCGTCATCTTTAGCGGGGTCAGACTTACAGCTCTCGGTTTGAATGGCGGCTGCACCTCCTTGTTCTCCAGTTTCTCCCAGTCCATGTAGCGGAAGAAGCTGTGCTCTCTGATGTCTCTCTCCCCCTCCGGACCACAGCCCAGTCGCTTCGCTGGATGCTTTGTCATCAGCTGGAAAAGCAGAGAGAAGAAAGAAAGATGTCTTTTCTTTATTTCTTTCATCTTCATTACAGTTTGCGTATGTGCAGCTGCTGCAAATGGGAATTTTTCTACTGTCACATCCTCTTTCCCACTTTTCTTTCATTGCCTCCTCTCTTTCTTTCCCACATGATGTCACTCAACTAACATGTTCATAAGCTAACATGCTGAGATTTGGCAAATATGTTTCTGGTTTTAATTTAGATTTTTCTGATGGGCAGTTTTGCAGGGATCTGGTCACTAACTAAAGCACTGGACAAACAGAATATAGAGTAGATGAAAAGTCAGAGCTGAAGTACACACTACATCTGACGATGATGCCTAATTTTAATCGTTCAATACTTTTTCAGTAGCTGTTGCTGAAGATTCCTCCTCTTAGGACCATCAATGTTTGTACAAAATTTAATGAAAAATGTATGCATTTGCAACATTTCTATCAACATTTGATCTTTTCACACCACTAACAAGCCTGAAAAGTAAAACAAACACGCTTATTCGTTTGTATCCAAAGGTAACATGGGTTCAAGTATTATTTTGAAAGGATTCTGCTAAATTTGAACAAAATTTGCAACAATAACTGGCAAAGCTTTGTTATTTATTCACTGTTTCAGAACAACAATTATTGACTCAATGCCTTTAATTATTATTTTTTAATGATGTGTGGTGTCTTAACTTGTAACATTTATATAAGCTGTAGGCATAATCCTAAACTACATGACAGGTCTGTATCTGATCTACAGTCAGTGTGCTGATGTGATGCCCCACATTTCCCCTCTGGAAACATTAAATTTTCATCTCATTTATTCCTGTCTTTCCCTCAGTGTTTCCATCAGCCATTGCTACTTTCATTCATCTTTACTTCTAAATAACATTTTTTCAGTACCATTTCTTCACCTTCACTTTTCTTCCCTTCCTTTTAACTATCTATCCATTCTACTGTCATCTGAGATGCCTCTCCCTGGGGACCAAATATAAACCACCAAGCCACTGCCTGCAGACCAATGAACATTTTCACTCTTTTACCGCGGCTGTTTGTCCACAGGCGTAATTAGGGACCGTTTATGATGTCTGTCCACACAAAACCTTAAGAACAGCATGGAGGCTAATGATGTCAGTGTGTGTTTGTGTGTGGGTGGGGTTTGCCTCCCTCAGGAGCAGCAGTCATAACTCATTACTTTAGAGCTAAAATAACATTTTTAAAGGGTCAGTCAACCATACGCTGCACACGCGCACACACACACAGCTCAACGATATGTGCATGAGCATGCACACACTTGCTCACTGGACCACAGACACTATAATTAAATGTAAAAAGTCAACTATTAATTATAATGTCACAGATGGAAAATATATAATGCTAGCTTGGGAGCAATGGCAATGTCTCCCTTTGTATATATTTCTTTCCGTGACTCAGAGCGTTTTTTAACCAAAAGAAAACTAGTTCAGTTCTTGTTCACAAACCAAGATCTGCATGTTTTGACCAAAAATAGAACGGACGAGCTAAAAATTGTGACATCATCGTGCCATAAGTGTGCATTATAGAGTATTAAATCTGTGACAGAAAAAAACTAACAAAGTGTGTTGCCTGGTAATCTGAAGAAACTTGACTTTCAGTGAATCAATTTCAGTAGAAGCAAGAAGGCAAATTCTATTCAGAACGTTGTTCAGAGCACAGGTTGGCATCAAATCACCAAAAAGCTGAAGAAGCTATTGCTCTGGTGATGGGTTCGCTTGTGGGTGTTTAGCTCCTGTGGTTCCCGAAGAGAACTGGTTCACAAACTAGAACTGAAGCAGTTTTCTGAAGTCCCTCTTTTGTTGTCTATATGAACTAATCTAAATCTAATCTAAATCTTTTTTGCTGGCTTGTGCAGGGGGTGTGGTTTGCAATGCAGATGAGTGAATGTTTCTGACAGACACATTAGTAAAACGTACATGCAGGACAGTCTCTAAGTGATCCAGTCCCGCTCCTGTGTTTGCAGATTCAGCAGCTTTTAAGCAACTTTATTTGACAAAACAATAGTGGTGATGTCGAGGCAGACAGCTCCTCTGTTTGGAAAAGAGTCCTCATCGCTGTGGCTGAGACTCTGCTTTCATCAACTTCAAGAGACCAGCACATGCAGTCGACCACAAAGCAGCAGGCCTGAAACAGGGCACTGATTGCAGGGTATTTATGGGATATGTAAAAACGTCTGCATTCACCACCCAGAAAAACTGGTCTACCAATGAAATTATACTTTCAAAGTATTTCTTTTACTTTCTAGGCTTGATTTCCACACAGGATCAAAGCTGGCATCAGAGGAAGTTTCAGTGATAGGTACTTTTAGCCTTTTTTCAGTTGGCAGACAAATGGACTTCGTAATCTTACGGCTCCAAATCTCTCTTTCTGTGAAACAGTAGTGGTGTAAAGAGCTGTTTTGTTGTGTCTATTGATCTGGGGAGTTACTTTAGTAACTACTACACGGTTAAAAAATATCAACATAATATTCCTGTTCAATTGTTACTACCTAAATATTATCCTTATTACTAAAATACACCATCAATAAACTTAATACTCAGATATTACCTGATTATATTTTGAAAATATTCTATCATTACTACTGAGTAATGGCCGTAAAGATAAGTGCTACCATTATCACCAAAAGATCATGACCCTTACTGAAATATTACCCATTACCTTGTAATTACCTAGATATAACTCTGCTATTACCCTGGTATTTCTACCTTCAAACAACAGCCTCTATGAACATTAAAATAGTTTTTTCTTGCTGTAATCACTCCTCTAGCTCATACTGACCATGAATAGGTAATTTCCCAAGTGACCCAAGTCCTCAGGTCAAAATCCAGTCCTTGTTCTGTGCACAGATGTATCAAAGCTAAAATGAGGCTTAGGCAGTCTGAAAGAAAGAGGGACCTAATGTATATTTTAAAAGGCTGTAACTTTGGAAGCTATGATTCCTTAATATGAGGAATCATAGCTAATGTAAGGTTGAAGCCTTACATTAGAAGTTTTAATACATTCAGTTTTTTTGTGCCACTATGCACATGGATGGATTTTGTCCTCATCACTTACACTGGAAGCATATTTTGGAAAGATCTGTTAAAGGCCAGAGTAACTGGATGAATGGCTACAGAAGACACAACCTTTGCAACTACAGTTTAGCTCAACACTATGGAAAAACATTGCAGCGATCCAAAAGAGAAGCAGAAAAGTTCTTCAGATGTGTTTGTATTACTCAGTCTGAACCATAAAAACAACCCTGCTTATCTGTGCTGCATCACCACTTAACACCCACCCATTCCTAATAATGAACTGAAGATACACATGAACTGTACCAAAGCAGCCAACAACAATACCAGATTAGGTGTCTGTTTGTAGTGTTACTTTTAGACTGTTTTGCTGAAACAAAAAGACCTAATTCAAGCAACTTTTCGCTTCTCAGGTTACTGTAATCTTCCAATGATTATACAACTACAAACAGCAACACCTACGTGCCTCTTACAAAATGCACTGATAAATCTAAAAGGGAACAATGTCTTTTTAAAAAGACAAAAGGTTATTAAAGGTTAAATCGTGTGCACTGCCATCATGTTCCCGTAGATTAGAATAGTACTGAAAATTTAACTTGACATGATCCTGTTGCCATTTTCTAAATGGAAATATCATGTATTGCTTGTAGAGGAAAGCTTCATATAATCTTCACATGCCGATACACACATCCACGTGTTTAGTTAACCCCAGCATTGCTGGCAGCACGCAGCGGGAATTGTGGGGGTGGACAGAAGCAATCTTCCATGCTCCACTGAGGATCCACTGTTGTAGCACCGCCACTGAGTAATCACCGCTGACACGTCACACAGCCTGTGTGCGCAAACGTGTAGCTCTGTGAACATGTGTGTCATCAATTTGCTTATCAGCGCCTTTGCCTTTAAATTTAGTGTGAGGACGTAAAGTATGACTAAATTCATCCGTGTGTACGCTCAGCTGACAGTTCATCAGGTACACCTAGCTGGAACTAATACTGTCTAATCCAACAGTACTGCAATAAATCCTCCCTTCATGAAAGTTATAATGTTCAGTTATTATAAAGTTCTGCTTACGAGAGGGGTTTAATCAACTTTATGATCATTTTGGAAGATTAAATGTGCGATGGTGGTGAATTAAATCGCACTATACTGACAGGGGTTTCTATTATTTTGCAATGTATGTGAGAGAGGCAAAGCTAAACAACAGATACACCTCTCTGTATAAAGCAGTACCGTTCAACAGCAGCACAAACCACAGCCTCTAAAACAATCACATAACTGAATCAACACCTATGTGGAACAACTACAGTTGAATTTGAATATTATCACTTTTATCAAGGGTGTTTTTTTTTCCACGACTGTTGTATTATTGTGCATTAGTTTCAGCTAGGTGTAATATATAGTAGACTAGAGAACAACTTTGTTAGATTAGAAAGACGACCAGAGAACCAAATGTGTATCTAAACATTGCATACAGTTAGGAGATGAGATGCATAGATATAGTAGAGATTTTGCAGAGAGAACCCACACTCTGTTTATAGCAGTAATCAGCTCATACACAAACACATTCATCTTTTTATAGCTGTAAGGCTATACCCTAACCTTAACTATCACAGCTAAATGTCTATCTTTAGTCCTTATTCTCAAACTTATGACCTTAATGACTAACCTCAAATTGCCTTTAGCAGTTGTGTCCAACAAAAATGTCCTGACAGTGATGCTATTGATATAAAATTTGTGCACACAACCACACACACACACCAGTCCAGTTGGGAAGTGTCATGGCATCATTTGGAACTGGATGGTCTATTCTGAAGAGGAGTTTCCACAGCCAACTGAGCACACTGCACAGGCTTAGACTATTAGAGCAGTACAGAGTGTGTGGGTGTGGGTGTGTGTGTGTGTGTGTGTGTGTGTGTGTGAGAAAGAGAGAGACAGAGAGCGAGAGAGAGAGTATGCATTTAATAAAAAAGTAAAACAGCAGCTTAACAATAAACACTGCAGAGAAAGGACAGGAGAGGAGAGCGTTATGACAGAAAGAGGGAAGGAGAAAGGGCGAGGAGGAGATGGAAGCAGTGCAGATAGCAAGAGCGAACAATGTTGTTTCACTCTAAATAAATGTTCTTTCACAATGGTTTTAATTATGCAGATAATTTTGATGTCCCTCTCTGCTTCCTTCTCTTCCTCCTTCCTCTGTTCCCCTCCTCCCGTTTCTTGTTCCTGCTTCCTTTTCTTTCCAAGTTTAATACTCTCAATTCTTCCTTTTGTGCATGTGTGAAGGGGAAGAAGTGTTATAAGAAGAGAGGAAGCAAGGTTCAGCTTGCAAGACAGACAAGAACTTGTGGGGTGTGTGTGTAGTCTTGTATTTGCTACATAGTGAGGTCCAAAAAAACAAATTTTCCTTACAGAGTGAGGACCTTTTTGTTTTGTGGGGACCTTTAGTTAAAAATAGGTTTTAGGGTTAGAGTGAGGGTTAGGATTAGGCATTTAGTTGTGATGGTTAGTTAGGGGCTAGGGAATGCATTATGTCAATGAGTTTCCCCTCCTAAAAATAGAAAGGCGAGTTTGTTTGTGTGTGCGTGCGTGCCTGTACGTGTGTACACTCACCCCTTTACAGATAGCGACAGCTTCCTTAGACAGTGATTTGGGGTAGGAGACGTGATGCTCCATGATTGACTGAAATAACTCATCCTCATCTTCACCGTCAAACGGAGGCTGGAGAGTAGAGTAGAGGGACACATAGGACAAACAGAGGATGTCTAAACTTAATCATTAAAATAAAAAAATCAAAATCCCACAGGCCTGCAACCCTCACAAAATTCACAATATCCCACTCCTAATGAGATATCAGGATTTGAAAATGTCACATCTCTCTTAACAATTATTAATGCCACAAAAGAAAAACTCATTAGGGACATAATTTAATAGCTAACCTTTCATTACACAATGTCAAATTGTAATGCTACAATCCGGAGTGGTTGTTTCCGCATTCAGTTATGAATACAAATGTTGCTGAGAGAAGAGCTGGACTCACACATTCAAACTGTTTCAAAATATTTTCTCTCTTAAATTTTTGTAATTGGGTTTTTACTATTTATATTATTAGAAATTAAAGAATAATGTTGTCCATGTGCATTGTCACAATGAAACAAGCGCGCATACACACACACCAACCTGTCCAGCGAGCATCTCGTACAGCAATACTCCAAAGGCCCACCAGTCCACAGATTTACCGTAAGGTTGGTAGGCTATGATCTGAAATATAAGATAATTTGTTCAATAAAGTTGCCATCTCCACTATAGGATCAGAGCATATATTCAAGTAAAGCCAGTACAAACGGACATATTAAACATGTATATTTTACACTATCACATATAACTTTACCAGATAATTATTAAATTATTTGATGGTATTTGATAGATACTTAGATGTATTAATATCTAAGTAGCATTTTGCTGCCGTATTAAATGCAGTCCCAAAACTAATCATTACATATCAATCATTATGATTCTATGCAGATCATGTTCCTGATTATCTGATTGATTGGTTGTTGTGTTTGGTAACTGTGGTTTGGTTTTTAGAAATTCAGAAATACATCTTAATTACGTACTCCAAGCCTTCAAAGACACTTTCAAAATAAATGACAATTATTCATATCATCAAATAATTACAAGGAGGAAACATCAGTTATTTATATTTAAACTAAAAACCTTACCATTTGAGGCATTTTTATATGAATAATAAAAACTCAACCACCAAAAGTTAACTCTGTTAACTATTAATTACCCCTAATTACTATTAATTGACTTCGAGTTTCAGCTCCAATTGTATAAATTATTGACTTTAGCAGTCAAATCAATTTATAAATATTATTTTCCTGTAAACAGTAGAGGAACACATATTATACTTCATTTAAGTACAGTACAAGCACCTCAAATTAACTACAACCCTTCAGTAAATGTTCTCTGTTACTTTTCATCACCACACTGTGCAGGACTGTAAGTACGACTCACCAGCTGTATGATTTAACATTGTGAACATAGTCTACAAACTGACTTAACTTACCTCAGGAGCTATGTAGTCTGGTGTTCCACAGAAGGTCTTGGTGGTGACTCCATCATTCATATTTTCTTTACACATGCCAAAGTCAGCTATCTTAATGTGACCCTCGCAGTCCAGCATCACATTGTCCAGCTTTAGGTCTCTACAGGAGAGGAAAACAAAACAAAGAGAGATGATGCCCCATTTATTAGTTAATATTGCTCTGTTTTGCAGTTAGACTGGTCTAATCATCATTAGCTGTACATTTTGATCAGTATGTTGTGGTGTAGAGGTTACCTGTAGATGATGCCCTTTAAATGCAGGAAGAACAGGCCAATGGCTATCTCTGCAGCATAGAACCTACACACAAAGATAAACAACATCATTAATTAGAAAGAGGCTGATGGAAAGGACAACGAGAAAACAGATGGATTTTTTTTGGTGTGCAAATGCACATGTGTGAGTGGCAGCATAAAGGTCAGCGATGTCTCGCCGTAACCAGAGAGCATCTGATAAGATCAACAGGAGGAGTCTGGACACACTGACTACGCAGTCAGCTATGTTTGCATGGGCATTCACAATCAGTGTCTGTTTGTAAAGAGCACGTAAAGGATGTCAACAAGCATTTTGAGAGCTTGGAGAGCAGTGTAGAATATGCAGAGACTATTCAGATCTTGCTGGATATTTTATTACCACAGCAGGAAGCTGCCAATGCTTTAGACACTGAGACCAAAGTTCAAGGCATGATCATAATCAGAATCAATGTAATAGACTACTGTCTGACAAACAGAGTAGAACAAGTTGGTGGCCTTTGATAAAAGAGTTCCTCAGCCTGTTTGACTTGCCCTTCAGTACTCTAAACCTTCTGCAAGAGGGAAGAAACTAATTCCCTTTAAGGCAGGTGAAGGGCAAACTCCTCCACGGCTCCCGCTTCCCCGACAGCACGCTTGTCAAATATGTCAGCTCGCTGGTTCTTCTTGACACCAGTGATCTCACCAGGTACCTTAATTATATCCTGCAGTTTTGGAGGCATTCCACACTCTGAAAATTCTCAGAAAGTCCTGGATTACTTTCATTTCCTTGAGGTTCTTCAGAGGAGCAACGTGCATTCACGCGAACAACAATATCTTGCCCCCAGGCTCTGCTTGGATTGCCCATCCATCACCTGAGCCAGAGAAACTGCTGATGGCTCACTCAATAAGATTAAAAAATGTTACTAAACACCTATAAGCAGAGGATTAAGACTTTGTGTTATGAGAGCACTGAAAAGTATCTCTGCTCTCATCTACAAATGCTGCTGTGCTTGTATGTGTTTGTGTGTACTCACACAGCATGGGGCTCTTTGAACTTGCCAACCTGCTGAATCTGATACATGAGGTCTCCGCCATTTATGTACTCCATGACAAAATACAAACGGTCCTAGGGAGAAATAACAGGGCAACCAAAAAAAGAAAGGTCAAATATACATGTTTGCAAGAGGTCACGGAGTGATGACAGTGAGAAAAAGGAGAGTACGATACTGTACGAGATTGTTTAGAGGCACAGAGAGTGAGGATCAAATGAAAGAAGCTAAAAGGAGAGATCTAGACGAAATGACATAGAAAATGAAAATGGAGGGATAAAAGATAGAGATGGAGGATGAGAAGAGTGAGAAAGAGGTGATTGGGTTGTTGCCTTTGCGTTCAGTTTTCAACTGAGAGCAAACAGCAGCATCAATTTAAGAGCCAAATTCTCCTCTATTATCTACAGAAATTGCCAATAAGGAACAGTATGTGAGGGAGTGTGGAGGCATTTGGTTAGTGGTTGTATGTGTGTGGGTAGGGAATATTGTGAAGCTGTGCAGCGATTTAGGGCTTTTAATGTGTCTGTGAGTATGTGTGTGAGTATTCTTGCCTGCACTGCCCGATAAGTCCTACGAGCAGTTGTGCGCAAAATCTGTTCAGTGTCTACGCTGCATGGGTGAATAAAATGTACTTGCACATCATATATGGTATGCACATGTCTATACTTGCCTGTTATAATTGATTATGTATATAACTGTCTGCTTAGCCCCATGTGCACAAAAGCCCTCCTCTGGTCAGAGAATTAGTGCTGAGAAGGATTAAACTCGCTTCTCGTTTATGTGTATGTGTGTGCGTTTGTATTTGCCTAGCCTGTAAACACAACCCCAGTTGGATTTGCAACACGTTATGTTCACTATCATGAAAACATGCACAGATGAGTGTGTTTGCGTAGCATGCGAAGGTAAATAACACACAATCAGTATTATAAGTATGAAACCAGCAAGCTATATTTACTCGTGTGTTGACGCATCTTTAGTGTAATATGGATTATACGTCAGAAGATGAGCCTGAATCAAATTTGAATCCAGCCTGTGAGCTGGATACAGCAGGAAAGGGTTGCCACACTGCTCACCACTAGTGCTATGGTGCCCTTCAGCAGGACACCGCACTGGGGCTCTGATCAAACTATGCAGTATCTGTGAACGTGCAAGTTTTGAAGTGTTGTGTTTGGGCCCATGTTCCTTAAAACAGACCCATTGTCCTCTACTAATAATTAGAATTTGTATTATATATTTTAGGTGGCAAGTTGGTGTACTGGTTAACACCGCTGCCTCATAAAATCGTCCATAGGTGTGGACATGAGTGTGAAAGGTTGTCTGCCTCTGTATGTCTGTCAGCTATGTAATAGTAATTGTAGTAACTTTACAGTAGACTGCTTTGTAAGGCTCTGTTTTTTATTTGTAATTAAAAAGCACCATAATTTAAATGGACATGACAACAGGCTATGTGGTCCTAAATCTAATTAATTTAATCTCAACCTTACGTGATGCAAGTACAAAAAATACTCAAGACTTAAAAAACGTTCGCAAGAAAACAGAAAATACAAATAGAGCTGGTATTTTTCATATAACATGAAAATGTGGATAGTCAGTATCATATGACTGCTGTAAGGATACTGCAGATGGGGCTACCTACCATAGTCTGGAAAGTAGAGTGCAGCTGTGTCAAGAATGGGGGTTTTCCAGATAACGCTAACACTCTTTTCTCCACCATAGTGCACTCTACGTCATCATCCTGGATGACAACGTCCTTCTTTAGGATCTTTATAGCATACAAGTCCTCAGTCCCTTTACGTTCTGCCAGCATCACCTAAAGGGACAAAGGGAAGGAGGGGGTATATGAAAAGATTATTTCATCTATATTCAAAACCTTTATGGCACATAGCTCCTCTCATCATCATCTTAGAGGAAAGAAGAGTGCAATGAAGAATGGAAAGAAGGTAAAAGAAGGGAAGGAGACAGAGTGACCGGGGGTGTCTCATTTCAGAATGATCTATATTATGTTATTGGTTTATAGTAATTGATGCATTAATGTATAATAATGTAGTAGAGCAGAAATATAAAAAGACTGTGGACAATGGCAAAGATTTTTTTATGACCTAGTAAGACTTTCATACCATTCATTGCCCTTCACCAACATAAGGGAGGAGAAAGTGAGAACAGTTTATTTCACTCTTTTCTTTTCAGGATTTTAGGGCACACAGTTGGCAGAGTGTGTGCAGATAAAGAAAGTAGGATGGCTGAAGACAGTGGGATTAATAAAGTGGGAGAACGTTCGAAGGATGAAGTGAAGGGCAGAGAGGAGAGGGCAGACTGAAGAGAGAGAAAGAAAAAAAGACTGGCAGCAGTCAAGCAACACGAAAACCCATTTGTTTTAATTGTGATGTCTAGGACACATCTGGAACACATCTGCTTGTAGTCACATCTGCGAGACGCATAGACAGACGTCCATAAACACAAATTAAAAACAGCATGCATAAATATACAGCATAGGTGGTGGTTTCTTATACAGTTTAATCTGTGGCTGCTAATTCCAGTGGTCATTAACCAGACAGATGCCAATGCACACATTATGAGATGCCTCTGCATTGCTACAGTATGTACTATATGTGTGTGTTCAGCAGTTTAAATGTCTTGCAGTCAAGGTCATGCTGCCTGTAGTCTCTCAAACAGAGAAGTAAACATACATGTCTCATCTTCCTTCCTCGCTCTCTTCGCCACATTTTTTGTCCTCGTTACTCAGTGAAGCCCCCATTTTTCTGTCACTTCTTTTCTCCTTTCCTGCAGAACCCAGTAACTGCTGGAAATAGCAGGCCAAATGTGGGTCAAGTCTCAGCTCACAGGTCATCTCATAAAAGTTGGTGAGAAAAGTTCAGTTCTCTGCACTGAAAATCCCTGTAACTGAAGGTGTCTGTGCTGAAACCATGACACGCTGACAAAGAGGAGCTTCAAAGCTAATTCAACATTTTGGGAAGTCATTTCTTATGGATATGCATGTCTGTCTGCTCAATGTAAGATGGTAGAAAAACAACCTCGAGTTTACAAAGGACTATGAGCCAGATAATTTATGGGTTTACAGCATCCTAGCATGTTCACATTTTCTTTACAGGTTAAAAAAATATATATACATATGACTCTGTAATTAGTGGGTTTTACAGAAGCTGACAGATTTTGTGCCATCGAACAGAACCAGGCTACTAGTTTCCCTTTGTTTTTGTCTGAACAGGCAAGAATAATATGGAAGACAATGGACTGAGCGTTCCATTGCATGGTTAGCATGGTGCGTTTGTAGTTCCCACTAGGGTAATTGAGTTTTGTGATCTCAACAAAGGATCTTTCATGCAATTGTATTTCATATTTAATCATTTTATACATGCCTTATGCCAATTTGCATAAAAAGCAGGGTGGATATCGCGATTGGGAAACTTTGCAAATACCCAACTCCTCAAGTTGATTTATGTATTTAATACACTGTTGATCTGGCACAGCAAGATAGACCACTGTGTAACCAAAACAACACAGCCTAATCTCCGGCCCGTCTGACAGACTGTATGTGTGCAAACAACAACATGTGCAGTTAAGTAACCGTTAGCAGAACCGCTATCTTCTCATTAGAAGTCGCTGTATAAAAAGAAAAGCCTATCACTGATTTGCTCTCCAATCCCATCAAGAATAGAGGAAAAAAAATAGTGACCTTATGTCCACTTTATAAATGTTTAACTCTATGAGATCTTAGCAGCTCTGCTCTTTATGTCTTATACATATTCAGGAATATTAATATAGGAGGGGTTATTAAGTTTGGGATGCTACAGGGAGAGCAGCACAGATGGGCGAAGACATAGTTACCCAGAGTGTCCGTGTGAGGCTGTAAATGTGTGTTTGCACAGATAGGAGCCACAGTTCAACAATGTTTGTTGTAATATTCCGCATCAAACTTAAGATACCTTTTGAATTTGGATGCATGCTGTTGGTATCATCAGACAAAAGCCGACATATGTTCAAGAGAGAGTGTGTGTTTGTGAATGCGTGGACTCATCCCACACGGTAGCATTGTGACTCTATGCGAATACAAACTCTACAAAGTTAAAACAAAGAGGAAGGACACCATCTGGCCCAAGGCTCATTTTATGCAATCACAAGGACAAGGACACACAAAAGAAGACAAAAGCACCAGGTTTCATCACAAATGAAAATGCCTCTACAGAGCATGAATGTCCAGGAGACAAAGCAACAACAGGAGTTTTTTAAAACATTACACGAGGCAAATTTAAGAAGCACGTGTCCTCTTGTTACGCATGGTACATGTAATTTGAAACAGGTAGCTTCAGAGTTATATTTGGTAATCTCATTGAGAATTACCGTCTCAGACAGTGTCATTCATAAACTGGCTATTCTACCAAAGTACGAATTGTGGCATGTGTCACTGCTGGCAATGTCTTTATATCCAGGAAAGTTGTTCAGGGTCATTTGACAGCAAAGCAGTCCTGAGGATATCAACTGTCACGTGCCGTAAATGATGCCATTGTGTTTTCTTTGCTGACCTTGCAGAGTGAAAATAACTTAAACCACACTCTGTTGCACTTCATGATAATGCACTGTTGTATTACAGTGGAATATGTTGTATTATTCCAAACTGTCATATAGTCTGTAACAATTATTTCCACTGAGACAGTACACATTTCCTCTCTGGTCCCAAAGGGGCGCCAGAAGAAATCCAGAATAGGGTGGCTATGATTTGGTATATATAATATTTTTCAGAATTTGTTCAGTTGATTTGTATTACAATATGCTATAGGTGTGGTACTGGCATGACATGTTTAATTTTGATTCAGTGTGTGTGCATGCTTCCTTCACAGAAGGCTGGTTTTGGTTCAGTTGATCCAGAAAAAATGTCTGGTCTATTTTGGGTTCGCACCAGCTTTTAACAGACAAAGCATGAGCTGTGAACATGAAGTCATGAGAACTGACAGGTTGGACAGTTTTGGTGAAGTCATCCTGCATCATCAGCACTGCACGGACCTGCATCAAATTCTGGCAGCACAACAGCAGGTTATGCAGCACTTTACTGAACCGCTGTGTTTATTTTCCCTGGTGTCACAAACAGACAGAAACCCTAAACAATGGTGAAAACCAGGTATGAAAGAGGGGCATCCTGTGCCTTAATATTCTTTTTTCTATATGCTGTGCTCACTTTGTAACGAGAAACCGTTAAAATACATACAATTGGTCAAGACATTTCTGTAACTCTCTTGTTCCGGTTGATCAATCCTTTGGTTTCCATGGTTCCCAAATAATTTGCCTAGCTATACACCGCTTGTTAATTATAAAATCAGTTGCTTTAGTGCTTTGACATTTTCTGATTAACAAACGGTTTTAATATTCATTTGCTTTTATCATTAATGCTAAATCTTGTTAATCACATATCCTCAGAAAAAACTGGTTGGCTTTTTCAGGCAACCTCCATGTGGTGCTCAGCTGATGGTTTTCACCAGCCCAAATGAATCAAAGCAAACCAGACTGCCAAATGAAACAAAGCTATAATGGATTGCAGCAGATTGATTGGTTTTAGGCACTACATTTACATTTGTAAAAACAGTGCATCTCTAAGGTTAGTTAAATGCTAAATATCAATAAAGTCTGCAATGGTGCAGGCCACAGTGGACCCAAATGCAGAATGACAGAGAGGTGTGCAGTACTTAATAAAAATCCGTACACAAAGTCCACAGGGATACATAAACAGGAAAAATAGAACGCTTCCACTAGGACAGGGGTAGGCAACCCTGGTCCTAGAGAGCCACAGCCTCGCTCGTGCACTTGCAGCTTCTGATTGGCTGAAAACACCTGACCAGGTAATCAACAGCGGGAAGGGCAGAGATAGTTAGAAAACAAGCAGGGCTGTGGCTCTCTAGGAGCAGGGTTGCCTGCCCCTGTATGGAGCAGACTGGAAAAGAGAACATGTGAATTGGGAGGGGCTGAGTGAGTGAGAGAACACGGTGGAGAGACAGGTGTGTATGTATCTGAGGGATGGGCTGTGATGGGGAAGGAGAGAAAACGGGGGCAAAAAGGAAACAAGACGTAGGACTTGTAGGACTGTGACAGCTAAGACCAAGTACTCATATTTTATAACAATGCTAACAGTAGATACGTGACAGAGAAGGCTGAAAAAAAGTGCTTGCATGTATGATACCAGTCTCTGTGCGTGTGTGTGTGTGTGTTAGCGTAAGAGTTTACAGCACTACCGTTATGCATCTATGTCCTCGGACGCTTCTGAGGACATATATGCATCACAACAGTGCAGCTCTGAAGGTACCAGCCTCCCACGCAATCTCAAGAACCATTAATATGACACAAATGTCACGTGAGCGCTCCAGTGTCTTCATCTCTGAGATCAGCTGGCACTCGGATCGGCAGATCGGCTTGTTAGAACCGAGCAGAATTTACTGGCCTATATGCGAGTACAAAGTGTAGGCCTAAAGGAACAACGTTTGTGCTGTACACGTTTGCATGTGCACGTCTCTGTATATCCAGAGTACACACGTGTCTGAATTTCGTATTTTTACAGAAGGTATGCTCATGCATATATGTGTACGTCTCAGGGGTCTGTGTGTGTCGGGTATTCCAGTAATGATCGAGGCTCGGCTACACGCTGACGCATGAGTGTAGCTTTAAATGCTTGTTACCATGGAAACAGGAGGCCGGCACACAAGTCTGGTACACAGACAATGGTCTCTCTCGTTTTATCTCTCTCTGTCATTCCCCGTCATTTTCTCTCTCTCCACCCTGCTGCTCTACCGATCGTTTACCAATTTTCTCTCTCGCCACATCCTTTCATTCTTTCTGCTTCTTGCCTTGATTTTCATTCATTCTTGTCAGTTTCCTGTCGCCTAGGTTTCCCCCCCCCCCACTCCACCTCCTTCCTCATTCTCTGCTTTTCATTCAGTCGGACATTTTTACCTCTGTCTCAATTCATTCATGTCAACCTTGCGACCATCCTCTCACACGTGTCTCCCTCTCTCATCGCTCTCTCCACTTGTCACGTCATCCTCTTTGTCTCTTTCCCCTCATCCATCTCTGTCTAACCTGTTCTTCATCGCTTTTATTTCTTTCCATCTCTATCGGGGACTCTGTTAATCTCTGCATATGGAGAGCTGCAGCGCACAAAAAACACACAAATGCTCGCAGACATTTTCACCAAAGAGAACAGAAATAATTGGTAAACTACTGTGTGTGTTATGATATCCTGCATCCCTTCATAATTAATCAGCCCTATGCTCCCAGTTAAAAGACATGTATATCGTGCTAATTGGCAACTGTGAATTGTTGTAGGTGTGAATCTGAGGGTGAAAGATGGGTCACCACTGTTATAGCCGGTCCATGGTGTACTCTACCTTTCGCCCAATGCCAGCTGGGATCAGATTCAGACTCACTGCAACGCTAAAGGATAAGCAGGAATAGTGAATGGATGTATTGAATGGTAACGGACAAAACAGACAGTACATCAAAATGATGCCCTCACCTTGCCGAAGCTGCCCTTTCCCAGCACCATCAGGAAGTTAAAGTCAGACAGTTTCATGCGATCTTGATTCCCGTTGGAGTCAAACCGGGATGCAGCGTTTGCCGATTTTCCTTCTGTGTTCTTGCCTGGACCAATTTTAGCCCTCTAGATGAAGAAGAGACACAACAGGGGACATTATACCATCACACAAAGCACATAAAACCTTAAGCATTCAAGGAGGCTAAAGTCTGAAGTGGACTAACAGAGGGTTGAGCTGGCACATAACTGCAATATACAGTGTTAAAGCCTACTAACAATTAAAATGAGCGTCATGAGCTTTGAAGATAGCAAGCGGTTTCCTCATGGTCTTCTTCATATGTCCCATTGATTCTAGGTTTTGGAGGTTTTTATCTGTACTATTGTATTATCATCAAATATATTAATATGGTAGTTTTGATGCCTTGGTATCATTAGCACAAATAAAGGCTGATTCTCAGAGACAAACAGAAAATGCACAATGGATATTTGTTTTGGTGCCAAAACAGCTCAAGCTTCCATAGATTTGCGGCAGAACTGTTTAGCACACGACACACGGCAAAGAACAAAACTTAATCTGAGAGGATGCTGTTAACAGAAATCACATGAAACTCAAGAATTATTGTTCATGGTTATTATGTCAAAGTTTTAAACTAAAGAGCTGAATTTTACTATTTTATACAAAAAATTTATACCCGAGAGCAAAAGTAAACAGAGGACAGACACATTAGGTCTAACAAGAAACTTAATACTTCCTCAAGCATCAAAAATAAACATGCAGCCTTTTTGTCGGGCAAGGTCTTTTTCTTCTATCTTATTAGCACTGAGAAAACATTTTTATTAAAGAAGTGGAAGCAGAAAATATTTAAAAAGGAAAGTTTTTAGCCTTTTCTTTCATTTAATTGCACTTTACACCCCATTTCACACTTCCCATACCAAACATGGCCTCCCTGTGAGTCTGCCACTTTATTTAATCATAACGGTCACCACTTCCCGTGTTTCTGTCCTTCAACCACTCTCTCCCACTTACTCTCTGAACACCTTTGTGCCGTTTCTCTATATCTCTATCTATAATCCATTTCTACCTCATTTTCATAACTTTGTCTCATCTGTGATTTCTTTTATTCATGTCTATCCCCACTTCCTTGTCTCTCTCCTTTCAAACTTTCTCAACTTGTTCGTCACTGCCATCCTTTGTCCTGTCTCCATTTTCTGACAAGCTATGCTTTTATTTAGTGTATTATCTTAAGATATTAACACTCAGAAACAGATGTACGGAATGTTTAAATTTGATCTTATCACATCTTATCTTACATTGCTGATCCACATTAAGAGTCTCCGAACTTGAAAATTGACAGAGTGAAGCACCGACTACTCTGCTGCTTTCTGTGTGTGGGTGTGTGATGCAACCCATACGGTTCTTGACTCATCAATGGATAAAAGGCTCTATCTGTCTCCATCTGTTGTGACACAAACACAGATGCACGCACGCACAGAGGAGCAGCCGAGGAATTTGTGAGCAGCAGAGCATGCTCAAGGCAACGCTCTTAAAGCCTTGAGAGATTATTGTTGGTTTCTCTGTCCGTCTCTCTGTCTAAAATCTTATGTCCAAGTATTTTTGTACACGTCATACAGTATTACTGTGAAAAATGATGGATGGAGACAGAAAAACCTGACGAAATGTCCTCAAACCAGCTTAAAAACCAGCAATTTTGGCTTTTATGATTAAAGACCTATGCACTCTAACACATCTCTCCAAGAAATTATGACATTAGCAATCCTTTCACTGCATCATGCAGACTCAGGGTGGCATCCATATTAATGTACATTTCCCAGCTCTAATTCTGGGATATTGTGAATTAGTAACACCTATGATGTCTCCCACATAGTAAAAAAAAAAACTAAAGAGGACCCAGAAAAATAGCTGCAAGGTCATAATTGCTGGCAGCAGCAGTGAAATATCACCATCTCCATAGCACATACTGCATCATATTTTGTTTGCTACAGCTTATGGAAATTAACTCCCTGCTTTTGAAAACAAAATAGAAAAATGTATAATTATAATCTATTTTGGTAATTATTTGTAGATGTTAACATGTGTCTCAACTTGCTTCAACCTCATCTTTCCCCTAGTACCTTTCTGCAGGTGCATGTGAAAAAAGAGAGGAAAAGGAAAAACAACTTTAACAGAGAAAATGAAAAAAAAAATGAACAGAAACAAGAAAAAAAAATGTATAAAGAAAAAAAGGAAAGGTGAAGTAGAAAAGGAGTGAGAGCGTCTAAAAACATTATAGCTGTCAGAAGTGTAGTGTAGTAAAAAGTACACAAATGTTTATCTGAATTACAGTGGAGTACAAGCAGTATATTGTGAGGAAAGTACTTTAAAAAAGATGCACTTAAATAACAATTAGTTTTCTGCTCCTCAACTTCCACTAAATAATGTTTTGAATGCGACTCCCGCTGTGTGTGTTTGCATTCATACCCACGATATGCATTATTTATTGCTGTGTCTTTTGGAAGTGTGAGTGTTTCTGTGTTTGTGTGTGTGCGATTCTGAATATAGTGAAACGTAGACATGCAGGTCATGTTACCAAACTGAAATCAGTTTGTCCCACTGTCTTTTTTTTCCCTCTCTACCATCTCTCCGAGAACTTCGCCCTAGAGGGTGTTTTCATGCTTTTGTGTATGTGTGTGTGTGTGTGTGTGTGTGTGTGTGTGTGTGTGTGTGTGTGTGTGTGTGTGTGTGTGTGTGTGTG
>JAUYWH010000026.1:16211016-16238163 GCA_034779795.1 Ctenopoma multispine
GTGTGTGTGTGTGTGTGTGTGTGTGTGTGTGTGTGTGTGTGTGTGTGTGTGTGTGTCTGTGTGTGTGTGTGTGTGTGGAACAGCCGCCCCCCTGAGAATGTCTCAGTGAACGTCTGAGGACCACGACCTTGAGAAGATGGAAGGAAAGAAAAACAGATAAAGAGAGAGAAACAGAAGGTGACAGAGGTCAAAACAGATAACTGAAGGAGAGAGAGAGGGAAGCTAAATAAAGTTAGTGATCTGGACAGAAACGGAGAAAGCTAACATCCAGACTCTTTACTATCCACACTGTTAGCAAAGAGCACAATCTTATTTCACAGCACTTCTAAAATCTAGAATGATGTATGCAACAATGAAAACACCACAGGAAACGAGGAAAGGCCCCAGATAGTGATCTCTTTAATTTAGCACAGTGGTCATTCTTGGTGGCTCCTGCTGATTACCTGTACATCCATAATGGAGGAGTGCACAGTAGCATGACCTATAGAATCATAATACCCACATTAGAACTTAATGTTCCACTAAAATAAACACACAGACATACATGTGTGTTATTTACCTATTTCTTTCTTGGCATGGTAATCTTATGGTGATTATAAAATAATGGATTTTTTTTTTTTACAGGCACTCCTCTGGGCAGATTTTGGATAAAACAAGGCTAGAGAAACCCGTTTCTAGCTATAACTCATAGCTCTTGGAAACCTTTAAGCCACAATAGCAGCTAAGTCAGGGACAGATGAGAACACAAAAGTGAACTGGTCCCCAGACAATGATCAACGAATTTCAGAGTGAGTCTATAATGTTTTGCGGCTTAGTGTCAGCAAGACAGGAGGAGAAAAAAAAAAAAAAAAAAAAAGAGGAAACGCACAGAGCGGGGTTATCCTCTCCTCTGCCAAATGTGTTGACGAGTGGGCCTACTGGTCAGCCACACACACACACACACACACACACACACACACACACACACACACGTCTGGACCTGCAGTGTGCCAGACCGGATGGTACTATAAGTGTGCCTGCCAAGTGCTAACAGCTCTCCCAGAGAGGCTCTCACTCAGACACACAAAAATGCATAGTGCGCACACACACATTCACAAGCCTACCATGCAGACACATTCCAACATATGCAGACACAGATACACTTCCACATTAAAAAAAAAAATAAACTAAAGTCACCACTACACACACACACACACACACACCTCAAATTTCTGCCGTAGCTCCTCATTGCCTTCTTCTCCCTCTGGAGCAACGGGAACATTAAAGTACTCGCCTTCTTCCTGGGAGAGCAGCTTAAACCTGAAGAGAGAGCATACTTCCAGTCAAAGTTTCCAATTAGTTTCCAATTTGAGTATGTGACTGCTGCCATTAGCTGAACCTGCTGAGTGCACTGGTTTAAAGTTTCAAAGAATAAGCGACTGATCATTTAGCCATTCATTCATTTGAAGTTCAGTATGCTGGTGTACAGACAACAATTGGACAAAAACATTATCTAATAATTAATACTCACAATCTCATTTTCTTCCCGACTTAGCTATTTGCCACCTTGTACCTCACTTGTCAGCTATTTGAACCTCATTTCAATTACTTCCTATAGAGAGCAATGATCTACAGAATGATGCCAAATTTTAGCTTTCGCCCTCAGATGTTATGCTCAGTTCCAGCAGGTGCGGGACTTTAGAGCTGCACATCGTGTAGACCCAGATGAAAACACAAACTTGCACGTGGCTCTCCGTTTTGAAAGTAAAGTTGTTTTTTTTAATGGCATCTCTCCACCTCCACCACTGCACCTCAAACGCTGGCATCTCATTAAAATCCCTGACAGGGCAGCATCAGCAAAAAGAGGAGATACAGAGATATAGAGACTGAGCTAGAGAGAGGGGGAGGGATGGTGGTGGTGAGATAAGGAAGGAGAGATAAAGAGACAGGGAAGAGATTCTTTAGAACTGAGTATCACCAAGATTAAAAAAAGAAGAACTCCAACTGAAGTATATCTCCAACAGCGCAGTAATGAACAAGGTCACCTTCACTCTTCCACTTCCTCCTCTACCTGTACCTGTGTGTCTCTCCATCTCCACCTCCATTCATCCCTCTTTTAATCTCACCATCCGTCCACTCCTAGCTTCTGGAGCTCCGAGATGCCAAAGGACAACGATCCCATGAAGTCGTTGCGGCTGGTCAGGTCCCAGTCCCACACCTCCACAGACAGACGGCGATCCTTATCGTACTCCTTCAGGTGGCTAGGAGAGAAACAAGGACAATCAACAACTGGCTGATGACAACTGGTATTTAAAAAGTATATAAATGTACCTTCCATTAAAAGCTTTTAACTCTTTTTAGCACCATGAGAGTAATCTTGAAATCATAATTTATTAACTAACTAACCCAAATGTCCTTTAAACACCTGTGAGGTGTTTCATTAAGAATGTAACTGGAGTCAACTGCAGTAATGAAACCCACAAGGAAGGACTGATGAATAAGGAGCCACGTGTTTTTATCTGAGCACCACTGGTTACACATGCATGGAAAGATGATCATAATGCGATCATCTTAAAACACAGTTCAATAAATAAGAAATGTAATGGAGTCTTACAATTTAAAGGTCTCGTTCCAAACAGGGTTAAGGCAGCACTTTATGGTCTTGGTCTTCTGTTTACTCTCGCTGCGGGGATCTGGGATCAGTTTAAGCTTCACGTAGGGGTCTGACAGACCATTGGGGTCCATAGGAACCAGATTCCTAGCCTCTTTGACTGGAGGAAGAAGAAAGAAATTAGAAAGAGGTAGGAAGAGAGAGTGAACGGACAAGATGGAGGACTAAAATATTGATTTGATAAAGAGTGAATCTGATTTTAAAAAAGCATCAGCAACAACATATTGTAGTAGGAAATGTGATGTGATTTTGTGTGTGTGTGATAGCAGAGCTCGACTTAGGATCACCAGTGAAAATGACTACAAATTCTGAATATTCCTCTAGCGTAGTTTTGCTTCTTCATCTTCTGAAAGTATCCCGGGCCTCTGAAAAGTTTCCTGGCCCTATCAACCTCTCTACTTCATTGTCTGGTGGTGCTTGTTCTTTTGTTGCTTGTTTGATCAAGTATCTGTCCTTTCTTATAGAATTTAGAGTTGTATTATTGTATTCTATCAGGTCTTAAACCTTGCATTGTAAAGCACTGTGAATTTTATGAACCTATTTGGGTTACCATTTTCAAATGTTAATTTGGAAGAATAAAAGATGCAATATTAAATTTCTATGATGTTTTGCTTTAATAAAAAAAGACATACAATGGAAAAAGACAATCATGAATTATTTTACCTTAAATATTAAGAAATAGCTGCATAAAAAATAACCAAAAGTATTTAAAATCAACCTTAACATTCACATTAATGTAAATAATAGAAATGCTTTTTAAATTTAATGTATACATTTTATTTAAAATTAAGTTTCTTTAGTAAGTGAAGAAGCTGGTATGCACACTTGTCTGATTTGGGGAGTCATTTATCTTAAAGGTGTTGTAAGGAGTAAAATTACTGACAAATAATATTACTATCACCACACCCTTGAATTTTCTTTTGCACATACTAGATGTGCGTAATGTGGATGAATGGAAACAGCAGGTCTTAACTTAAAGTCTTATGTATGTGACTTTAACTTTGAAAGTACTTCCTTGTTGGTAATCAGTTTCAACAACACAATTCTCCTCTGAAACCAACTAATTGAATTAGGCACACAAACACAAACGTTAGAACCCCTAGAGTAGTGGGGGTTAAAGCCTTGGGGTTTCCAAATCTATCTTTAATGACCATGTAGACAAATGAAGGTTGCCAGTTCCAACACTAATCCTTCTTTTGTGGGTGTCTGTTATTGGGTCGTAATTGTGTTCTAGTGGCGTAAAGTCCCCAGTGATTGAGCTTTGGGTGTATGTGTATATACAGTGCTGTTTGTGTCTGTGCGCAATTATTGTTGCTGGTCAAGTTGTGAGGTCACATCCAATTACTAGAAACAGGGCTGGTGGTGCTTAGACAGCTAGGGAAGCATTCAAGAACACACAAACACGCACACAAGAACTTTTCTCACCCCCACACGAATACGCACTTTAAAAGACTTAGCAGGTTTAGCTCAATAGTGAATTTAATATTGCATTTTTGTGCAGATGAAATATGGTTTGTAAAAAACTCTTAATTTTCCTGTGACAAAAATGTTGCACGGTCAACCAAGGCCACACAGATTGACATATTATTCACAGATCCTCTGATATTTATACCCAGGTTGGTCTGTGTCCAAATTAAATCCAGCCTAGCTGAGTAGTGCCATTGGGATCATGCCTTAGCACACCTGGTTCTGGTCTTGTGGTTGTATCACAGTCATCACATGGGACACTTTTTGCTGCAGTGAGCAGTGTGCCTGAAAATGACAAATCATCGCCGGTGACTATGTGGTTGAAGCCTTGATTGGTTGTTTGGCATTTCTGTTTTACTGGTGGTCTGGTTGTTTTGAAATAGCTTCGTCTGTCATTGGGTCCCTTTTGGATCAGGTCCTTTTTCATTGAAAATTAATTTGTGTAAGTCAGTCCTCTGATTGCCGCCCTGCATCATTAGCACAGAACAGTCACAGGACGAGATGATCAAAAAAGTCACAGACAGCATACTGTTTTGCACTTAGACTTACAGTATCCTCTCCTGTAGTCTGACTGGCAAAGCATAAAAGAAAAAACAACTGTATTTTAAATGTATGACATTGCATCCCAGAGTTTATTTCACAAATAAAGGGTTTCTAGAAATAGAGGAGGTAGCATGTTCTTCATACTGAAATAATGGGCTACCATGATCAAAAAGCAAAATATGTAGAATAAAAACCACATTTAAGTAACACTATGCTAAAGGTGATACTGTCCCCACAGTGAACCTGAGTTCACCTGAAAGTGGACTAAAATATTTCAGGTTCTCTCTGGTGAACAGAACGATGACACATCCATCACATATAGTAGCTAGTGTTGTTTCTGACACCACATAACGTACATACAACTAAAGCTGAAATATTATTTTACAATCAACAATTAAGATGCACACCTCTTAGCGCTGTGCGAGAAATGCGATATTCTTTCAAACCAGAACTGAAAGAAGAGAGAGCCGCTCATTGAGCTTGCAGCGTTTGAAAAACCACATGAGGTCAGAGAAATGGAGGTTTTCACGCTGTTAAAGAACTATGCTGTGCTTAGCTCAGAGAGGTTAACCGCAGCACAGACCCAATGGCCAGCATTAAACCCTCAGCGGAGCAGGTCAATAAATATTAGATGATGCCCGTTAAAGTGACCATCAAATGCTGGTTGAAGGGAGCTATGGAGAGGGTAGCATGTCAAATAGTCTCCTAGGGCAGTTAATAAAGTAAATAGAGCAGTTTGTGTGTATTTGTTTTTAAGTGAGTGAATGGATCCGTCTGTGCAGGTGGATGTGGATGCACTGTTTGAAATTCGTCTTTCGTACAAATCTTTGGTGATGGTAAAGAGCATATATGGGTCTGTGAATACTGTAGATATGTGTGTGTGTGTGTGTGTGTGAGAGAGATAATGTGTGTAGTCTGCAGCGAGGGTGAGTAGAGATAAGAGTGCAGTAACAGCAGAATACCGTATGTGCACAGTAGCATGGGTGTTGGCTTTTCCAATGTGAAACAGCCTCATCTCAGTCCAAGTAGGACTCCTATGTTCTGGCCAATATACTTGTCCAAAAAATAAATAAATAAAAAGCTGTTCTTTTAAGATTATCTTATATATGAGGATGGTGAAATGACATTGACATTTCTGGTGAGCATTTCACACCATGCATTTAGTTTGGCTTATCCAGAGAGATGAGAACAACGCAAACTCAAGCTAGTGTTTGGATCCCTTCTCTCGAGATCAACATCTAATCTGAACCCAAAAATGCTACAAGGAGTGGGTAGAAATCCAAAATTAAAATGATCTAGTAATGCATGTAATAAACCTCCTGGTTTGACTAGCATGGTACCAGATAGTCACATATATTATTATATACAGTATATTATAATATTTTGTCGCCACGAAGATTGTTTATTTGTATTTTTATACTTCTCTAAGCCTGGCGTATGATTCCACTAACATTCCCTGTCCACTTTGCATCAACTGGTGTGAGTGCAGTGTCTGCCCGTGGATATTATAGTGAAATTTCAGGATACTAAAAACATAGTATAGAAAAGTGTCTGCAGTTGGAAACAAGAATGCAATGAAGCGATCAAACTCCCAGTGACTCATCCGTAATATATATCGAGTCTAAAACTGGACACCGTGATTCTGCTCTTGGTGTCCAGTGAAACTGGAGTGTCTGAGTGAGTGTCTGAACATGTCACTTTTGGCTGCACATGAAATGATGAGACGTTTTTTTATGTTTGTGAAGCTTATATTATGAAGCTTGAAGGCATATATTTGGGTTTTCTTGAGCCAGCACACTCCGAGTCATCATTAGTGCAGCATGAAAGAGAGGGCACCTTTAAAAGCCCCAATACCAACGCCCTTGAACTACAAGCTGATCCTCCATATCCGTGGGTGCTATTCTGACACCGAGCACAGATGCATTTCTGAGTGTAGCAGCCATTTCCTCCAGCTCCTGCTATGTTAAGCTGTAGCATAATTCCTAGTGGTTTTACAATTCATTCTGTGTTGCTTTTTTTTTTCTACCTGGCTGCAATGAGGGAGCAAGCTGCACACTGATGGCTGCACACTGACCCCTGTGGTCTCAAATAAGTACTGCAGCTCCTCCGAGCACCTGACTGTAAGCTATAACTACACGAAAAATTACATCATAACTGGTCAGAGACGGGAGGGAAACGCAACACTAGTGAAGTTTCTTTACAGTAATTGTGTTGAAAATCATTGTACAGTACTTTACAGATAAACCTGAACAATTACAGCCAATCTAGTACAGGTAATGTTGGTAGCAGGGTAAGCAAATTAGCCCACACTGCCTTTATCCCAGTATAGGAGGATGGGGGGAAACAACATTTTTAATGATTCATCTTTAGAACAAACAGGTTTTTATTCCACATACAATGAAGTCTAATTTCTTCATAAAAGAAGTTGGATGCTCTCAGTTTGAGGCATACTGAAGAAAAGTGAATGCAAACATCTGCTGCCACCTGGAGGCAACACAAAACAATACAAGAGTGCAACAAAGTATTTTCCATCTATGAGTTAGTTAAAAGATTAGGGAAATTAACCTCACTGGTAAAGAAAACATAATATTATTAACTAACTCCATGAGACCTTATGAAAAGCCCAGTTTTAAGTTGCAGAGGTGAATTTGTTAGTTTTGACCAGATAACGTGAACACACTGACCTTAATGAAAGAAGTTTATTTTAATATGCTAGATTAAAACTTAATGTTTCACTAGTAGTAGTTCTAACAAGAGTTGTATAAATGACTACAGTGTTTTATTGACTGATATTTTTGCTGACATCTTGCACTGAGTAGCATCCAGCCTCCCACGTATACAACTACACCATTCGGTCGTATAGGAGCCCTTATTAGTTGATCCTATACAATTGTGGGAGCTGATAATGCTGCCAAAAAGAACCATCGTTAAAACATGGACAACTGTAACACAAAGAGTGAGTGAGGCGAGAAAGAATGGATCCGTCACAATAAAATGAACAATTTTCCTATTTAGGGAAATAACCACACAGAAAGAAATCAGACTGCTTACAGCAAAAAATCTGATTGAAGAAAACCCTAATTTAATATCAGCACGCTTAAGACATATTTCAAAAATTTGACACATTTAGAAAACATAACCAAATACTTTCAGGTTTCAGCAAAACCTGTGCTGTTAACAAAACCTGTCCACTGGTAATGTTGTGAGCATGCGCAGTAATAATATGATTAGAGTCTACGTGACAATGTGATTATTAGCTGTTGTGTAATAAAAAGAGCTGCAATACTTACGTGGTTAATCAAATCATTTTCTTAAAGCTCTTTGTTTAAAGTCTGAAAGTCTGCAGTTTAACAGCATCTTGTTTGCTTCAGGGATCTGACTGTACTCTGAATGTAGGGTACAGCAGCAAAGATGTCTGTGCAGCACGTATGTAGAACTGACTTATGTGTTAATGACTTACTATCACATATTTAGCTTCTACTGAATCAAGTACATTGTGGTGATTCTTTCCAATTACATAATACAATCACAGTTTTTACCATATCCACACTTTTACATTTACCATTTCTATTTCATCTCCGTTATGTGATTGCATCATGTTTGTAGGTCTACCAGCAGATGGAGACAAATGACAGGTATTCTACAGTAATGTGTCACACGACTGTATGAGCACGTCTGGGTCTGTGATGCACTTACTGGTAACGGTGAGTACGTTAGTCTTGACCTCAGCAGTGATCTGGATACGGCCTCTCCTCTCGGTGTGGTCTGTCCCGCACAGGCTCGGCACATTGGCCACACAGCGCTTATGGATGTTCATCATACAGTCTGGGAAACATACACACACAGATGATGGACTATATTACTGTATATAATTTTTAATGGCAAGAAAATAATATCCAGATTTTAAAAGTGTTGTACTACACATAACAAATCTATGGCAAAGAAGAAATTTTTGTTTGACACATGTTGCACCAGAGTGACAGAAGATCTTACCAAAATCACAAGACTAAAATTATGCAGTGTGTATGAGCAACAAAATCAATTCAAAAAATGCAGACAGGAGTAAAAGTGTACATACGGTCACATCTCATGCCCTGGTGTATGAGGCCATAGAGCAGAGATCCACAGTGGTCGCAGAAGGTGGGGCTGGAGTAGGTGTGGATCTTAAATTTATGCTTCGCCCTTGGATCCTAGAAAGAACAAAAGCTCAGATGAGATGTGGATTATTCAATATATTAAAAAAATTGAATTAAAAAACATCTGTAAAAGACATACTCTTTTCTATAAAACACACAAAATCTTTAATAAAATAAATCTTTAATCTAAGTTCTTTTTCATAATATAGGGTTATGTTGACCTTAATGTTGACCTTTCAATATCGATGTCAACTACCTGCGGTTGATCTGTCTCTAGTACACACATGCGACATGAATGTATATATAGTCTTTCAAAATTAACATCTTGCTTTCACAAATATGAATCATGTAGTGTTGCACTTTAGAATTAGATTTGCCAAAAAGCACAACTAACAGAAAAGCCGTCAAAGTTTGTGACTAATAACTATATACACTATACATCAGTCATGTGAGTGGGGAAAAAAAATCTAATTTATATCAACAGAAGAAAAACAAAGATATGAGAACAAACTAAGTTTTTTGCACTTCCCGTCCCTCAACAGCACCCACCGCAATATTTTAGTCACTAAAAACAACCAAAAAAACAGCGTAATCCCTGCCAGAGCTTCATTTTGGCAATGTCTACATTTGAATCTCTCCCCTTACACTGCTGCCAGCATGAAACCTTACCTGACAGCTACAGCCTATGTGTTTTTGTTGCACATGGGTCAATAATACTGCTGTTTGAGAAAGACAGGAAATGGTTCACTGTCAAAGAAAGGGGGTAGTTAATTAGAGAACATCAGTCACTAAACGTCGACCTGAAGATTGGGTCACTGGAGTCAACATACTGACATGGCAGTGATATTTAAGACAGGTTAACACAACAGCTTATGACATAACTCACTGCATGTTCTGTAGTTCTTTTTCTGCAGACTATAGACGCCCAACCACAAATGTCTGCTAACAGCACTGTGCAAGCTAAAAGCAAACAACATTTTCATAACTTAGTTCAGAAATCGATTTTCTTTCATTTTGATTATTTTAGACTGAGGGACGGAAGCTTGCCTAACTCTCTGACAAACATTCATAGCTGAAGCTATTTTTGTCTTTGAGAGAACTGTACATTTGTGTAAGTGTATGAGTGACACCTGCAGTCACGGCTCAATGGGCGCAACACACCTGCATCTACTGTAAACTCTGGTTTCAGTGGTTTACATGTACGCACGCAAATTACATGTAAGCGATCGTCACTGAGATAGTACTTATTCACACACACAGACCCTGCAAAACGAACCCACAGGCAGTGAGAACATCCAATACAGCACTTGAAATCCAGGGTTGTGTGGTGAAGCGGGGATACTTCGACGTAGGAGTTAATAAATTTCTGCCAAGGGATCCATCACAGTTATCAAACACGCAGCTATTTACTGTAAAATTAATTTCTGTTAATCTCCTCATATCCAAGGTCAATTGATGGTAACAAATATAGAAGCATTTAGTGCCAAAGCAAACATTTTTCATTTCAGTCTAGGCAACAACCGCAAGTACAACTATGTGTAAATAGTACACTCGACATGTGTGCGTTCATTTCACCACGTGAGCCAGAAATACGAGCCGACTGATTTCTTCCTCTCCTCCAAACCTGTCCTGGAAAATAACATTTAATTTAGGCTGTCACTGCCTGAATTATGCCCAGTTTCCCCAAGGTGTCTTCAGGAGCGTGTGTGCGCGCTTGTTAAGTCTGAATATTTGTACGGGTGCCTTGACTGCCTGTGTACAAGAGTGTGGGTTTCTCTGCACAGCTGCGTGTGCGTGTGTTTGTTTCTCTGCTGGTTCTCATCTTTCTCAAGGACAAGACCACCTTCTGCTTGCTTTTGTTCCACAAAAACATGGGAACTACTGAAGCTCCCGTGATTAGCAACATCAGACAGGCAATGACATGAGGGCTGATGAAAGAGGATGCCGGCTTCTTTACAAACTCGAATCATTAAATTCAACTGTCTTGGAAACTCAAAGATCAGAAACGAAAACAAACCACGAGAAAAGGAAGAGAAATTTGTCAACTGGAACAAAAATAAATCTCTTGTCTCTTCCTCTTTTATAATTTAGATAATGTGATTTTTTTGTTGTTGATTATTAATCCATAAAAGTGTGGAAAGCCTTGCATCAGGGCTGTATTTGAAAGGGAAAATGCTCTCCCCATCCTGTAATTAGCAAGAAAATAAAAAGCAAACTAGAAAACAAGTCAGTTTGAATATGGATGGATGTTTGGGTGGATAGAAACACACAGTCTGCAGCCATGCCAGCAGAGCAAACGTCCACATGCTTTAGTACAACGACAATGCTAATATGCTAATGTTTCGCAACCAGCATGTCATACTAACATTTGCTCATTAGCAGTAAAGAAAAAGTGCAGTTAGGGCTCGTTAGTCAATTAGTATGAAACATAACTATATCCCGATTACTAATTAATAGTTAAGGTGATCTTAAAGGGAAGGAAGAGGAAAAGTTCACGGGGTTATCAAAAGCCATTTGTCCCGTTCATCCTCTGGGCACCGTAAAAGTTTACAATTTTGAGGCATCAGTAAAGTAGACGGTGAGATAGTTGAGTCTGGTTGGCCCATCCCCGGCGCCATGATGTACCAGCATGCATTTCATATGAATTCATCTACTGATGCAGGTTCAATGACGAATAAATACAGACAAGGCCAAGAACATGTGACTCTGAAATACAGCACACACTCCAGCAGCAGTAGACCATTTAACAAAAAATAATGTGAGGTAGTGTCTGCTCCTGAAAGGTGCTACATAAATAAACTTTTCTTCCTTACGATGTTATTTTTTTTATTATCACAGACTGTGTCTACTTGGCTTTTGCCTTCATGTTGCCAATTTTTGCAACACTGTCATCCTGCTGCTTTGCGTAACTTTACTCACCCCTCTTATTAAAATCAGATGGTGCAGTGTGGTGTTCCTGGACAAATGAGAGTATTGCATGGCATATGCTGTGTTAGGGAGCATCTACACATGGTTACTGAGCGTTCGTTCATAACAAAAAATACACCACGCCAGAATAGCGACTATGTACCTGTTATAGTCAGTGCTAAGACACACACACAGTTTTTATTGTGTTCTTGTCATTCTGCTTTCTTTCCCTTCCTGCTTCTGCTTTTGTTTTGGTTTAACACTCTCCTGTCTATCATTTTCCCAGCTAACAACATCAGTCAACGTCCTCTTCCCACACACACACACACACGCTCATGTAGCTGTCTGATAGCATAAGAAATATAAAGCATAAGAAGTTGCAAAAGTTTTAATGTGGAAGTATCAATACTGTCAATGCTTCTTTTGAAGGATATAAAAATTAAAAAGTGAATAAGAGTTTTTCTTTCATCATGGGGCAGCTGTGAATGAGAAAGTAGAGCGGGTTGTCCACATATCGACATGTCCTTGGGAAAGACACTCAACCCCATGTTGGTCTCAGAGGGTTAGAGCAGGTAAATCTGTGGTGGTGGTAAAAGTCGGAGTGAAGTCTATTTCACCATTAAAGTGCAGTCTGTGAACTCCTTATTTAGCCTGATTTCTTTGAAATTGAAGGGAGCAGAGCTGTATATGCAGTTTCTCCAGGTCTATAATAACTAATAAAATGTAAACATATACAGTCTTATTAACTGATTAACATCTGAGAAAAGATGAAGCCAACAAAAGGCAACGTATCCAACGTTATTTGTCCTCCTACACAATAAACCTGATTAAAGAACAAAGTGTATTGTAAGTGTGACGATAAAAGCTACAGTGCCTTAGTGCATCACTTGTGGGCCTGTAGAGACCACAGTAAACTAAGCACACATTCTTTTCAAAAGTCTTTCCACCCACTGTCGTTCAATAACAGACTCTTTTCTACCAAAAAGAACATACGTAAAATGTCAGATACAGCAACAGAAGCTGCAGCAGCTGCTTTTTCTGTCCTGATCGATAAAACCAATGCAGTGCGCCATTGTGTTTATCCCGCCCGGGCTTTTAATTCTTCCTTTGGGAATGTTAAAGTGTCTGTGTGTGAAAGACGAAAAGGATTTCTTGTTGATCTGGAAAAAGGCGACTAATATCAGAAGAAATTACAGACTGTTAAAAAGTGGGTGATGAACGAAACGAAGGCCACGGTGGTGATTTCATCTTCACACCCTCTGTGTAAATGCTCTGCTCCTTCTCTTCCTGCATATGTTAATCACAATCTCTCCATCGCTGTGTCAGCCCTTCTCCTTCCTCAAATGTTACCTTGTGGTTTCGGTGCAGTTTTAACCATCTGGTCACGCATACTGAATATTACAGTAATCTGGATGAACGGTTTTTGTTTATATGTATACATTATGTTGAATGATATTTTACAATTTAGGATCATTCTACAAAAAATGTGGCTGTATTAAGCCACCTAGACGATCAAAAGTTTGAGGTGAAAACTTCTGTTGACATAAAAATATAAATGAATCTTTTTAAATTAGTTTGGAGCACCACAGTCATTCTGCACATGTATCCCAGCCTCTCATATTCACATGGACAAACACTCACTACACACAAAGTGAGGTCTATACCATTAGCAGGTTGTGGGCCTGAAATGTAGGCTTCATTAGAGGATCTCATCCCTCGACCTCTCCCACAGGGAACCCATTCTATTAACCCAGATCTATAATTGACTTCTTCTTTTAAACATACATAGCTGACAGAGAGACATGAGAAAGAGGGACTGGCAGGAGGCAGGATAGCAGTGGTGGGCTGATTGCTGCAGACAGTAAGATAACATTACTGATTACATACTGCATAATAAATCTTCATTTTGCTTACAGCTCTGCTTCCTCCTCAGTATCTGTGTTGTTGTTCAAGAACATCTCCTGTTATACTTTTTCTTCGTGCACGTGACCCACTCACTCGGAGAACTCACTCAACTTTACCAGCTTCAGGAACGAGGATGTTAAGTCAACACATGTTGACAGCAAATGTTCACATTTGATAAGGAAGGAAAGAAGTTTGAACTTAAAATGGCTGCAAACATTCTTGCTTCCAGTTAATGTTTATTTTTGTCAATCATTTTAAATCTACACAGAATATTCTTACAGTAAAACTATGTGGATGCTATAAAACAGCCGATATGACTCATGAATTCATATGTTTAACATAGGGACAGTTTAATGAACTTAAAATGTTCTATAATACAACAATCCACCTTAGTGCTAGTTGGTGTTTTCTTCTATTAGAAATATAGAAATACAGAAAAATATAAACTAAAAAAAGATTTCCATAATTAAAAAAAAAAACCACAGTAAGAGAATACATCCATTAAAAATCCTGAATATGTTGCATAATCAAGCTGAAAATAAATTAAATGACTGCTGATAACTGTTGAAAATGTACTGTTCTCAGTGTTTCAAGTTCAAAAAGCCATTTAAGTGCAGGTGTGCGTGGGTGAAACCTTTGTGTCAAGCTGTACAAACCTGACAGTTGTTATTAGAAAATCTTTACCCAGGTGTTCCCATAATGTTTCATGACAAACTCTGAGCACCTTTATAATCAACTGATGACACTTCGTCTTGATGACTTTAGTGGTTTTGTGTTAAGGTGAAAATGTAAAGCATCCCCCAACTTGTATGGAAGATGAATTAAATCCCCCCCAATTTTATTTTTGTCTCAGATACATCAAGTCGAACACCCTGGTTTTAAAACTCTGTGCCTCTTTCTCTTCTTCCTTCCTTCTATAATCATAAGATGACGCTACCTGTCATCTCATCTCTCCTATATATAAATGAGCAGCTACTGCGGAGCAGTGCTACTTACGTTCCTACCGTGCAGGAACTGAGGTCGTAAGGCCAGAAACTCATTAAGGAAATGACATGTCGGGGGTGGTGAGGCCCCGTAATTAAGAGCAGGGACCCCCTGGGTGGTGTGGTATTTAAATAGATGTTGTACAGTGTGAAGGCAGATATGGAGGGTGGGATTGTGTGGAGACACTGGGAGAGTTAAAAGCATGCCAAATATAGAAAGATAGATGCTACAAAAAGAGGATTCTGATAAAATGCTAAGACATTAGATGTGACTAATGGGTTTAAATGGGTTTCAAAATGTCAAACAAAAGGCTTCTGAAGACATTTAACAGGGAAGAAAAACAACGTTTTAAGCCCAAATACAACAAAACTAGGTGTAACCTTTCACTACACTGTACGTGATACTACTACTGCATCTCCAGACATTCTTACAGGCTGCAGATATTGGAGGAAGAAAACGGTTTTAGTAAATCTCTACCGTGTATTTGGGTATCAAGCCTTTGTAATTTATGACCCTGACTCACTTGTTATAAGGAGTTATTTAAAAGAATGAGTAAGGTGAAAGGACTAAAAAAGAAGCAAGGTAGTTGCTAGACAGATAGACAGATCTATAATAACATGAGAGGAAAAACTGCAGAGAATTACCAGTTATACAGAATATGCCACAGGAAGCCAAACAGCGAACCGCGTTTCCTCTGGGGGCGGCTCACTAAGTGTTCTCGTCAGACTGAAAGGGCACTCCAGAGGGAGGTAAGTACCTTGCAAAGGAACTTAAAGACCTTTGGGTTTTTGAGAGGATGGAGATCCTGACAATGCTCTTAAGAGAAGGAAGGTAACTAATTTTGTGCGCCTAAAAGAACAGCTCAGAAAATAGGTTTGTATTTTGAGAATACAAATCAGAGAAAAGACACTATACTTCTTCAGAGGGTGGGTGAGATTATGATTTAAGTACCAATCAAAGGCACTTCCTGCTAGAGCAAAATATAGGGTGAGGAGAATGTTGAAAGAGACTTATATAATTACGTCCGTCATGACTTTTAGCCCAGAACAAGATATGCGTGTGCACAGGGGACGCAGATTTGCTTCATTCGATGTCACTGATGTGAACTGTGATATAGCTTCTATGACGCACTGAAACGCGAAACCACAAAGTCTACATGTTTGTGATATTATTTTTGAGCGCAGTTGTTGTTTTTTTCTTCTAAATAAAAAAGAAGAAGAAAAATGAAGACGTTTACTGTTCAGAGGACAGACGGGAACTTTTCCGTTCAAGTCATTTAATGGATCAAATCTTTGAGATAGCAGTGGCAGACGGTAGTGAGACTGATGTGTGCCACTTCCTAGTCAATATGAGGATACATTTATAGGTTGCTTCTTGGAGACAAAAAGATCAAATCTTCTCAGACACTCTACATTTAAACTCTACAGTACTGCGTCTATCAAATGTACACACTAGAGAAATCTATGCATGTGAGGGTTTGATGGTGCAGTGACTGTTAAGGAAGGAAAAGGAAAATGAGAAGAGAGAAAACAATGGTGCTCAACCGTAACACTGGTGCCAAAAAGTGATGGGGACTCATGAACTAGAAATGCGTGATTACTCAGTTTGTCTCATTCCATCTATCTTCCGCTGCTTCTTCTCACCCTCACACAGTATGTGATGATGGATTTATTTGTACTTACATCTGATGCAGGCCCTTTATCAGCTCCTGGACAGGAGAAGGTGACAAACTCATGGCAACGTTTGTGAACCACGAAACAACAGACTGCGGAGAAACAAGAAAGAAAGATGAAATTGATTCATTTTTTTTCATAAATAAATACATTCCCAGGCCTAAATCCTGGCCTGTGTGACTCGTCACAGCATCATGATGAATGATTTACTAATAGCTGATAAAGTACACTGGTCAAATAGTGACACTGGGCTCTTAATCTAGCTTGAGTGCTGCCCACCCTGAAACTGAAATCTTGCAATTACTGTAGTTTTGCACCAGAGCGAGCTCACATTTGGCCTCGCAAAGCCAGGACACAGCAGAGTACGCCAACATTAATCAGCAGTAGGCTTTTCTCAGCCGAGCTTGAGTTTTTACATCATATTTTTGTCATTATGCTGTATGTGAAAAAACGCAAAATGAAGAGGTGAAACTTCTCATGGTCACAGCTAACTCCTGTGAAGACAGATTTTATAATAGCAGGAAGGAACGTGTGGTGTACTAACCACACATGGCCACCTCAAATATATATGTGCGTGCATCCCATCATACAATTACTCACTGCACACCTGATTCTGCAGATTTACAGTGTACCTTTGAAATGTTTATGTATGTTTAGATCAGTTGAACTAAAGCAAAATTACAGCTGATTTTGAGAAGGATGCTCAAGGAAAACTGAATTATTTGCGGTCTCAGAAGAAGCAGCAGTAAATGTACAGAGAAATGCTATGTTTCTGTCTTAACACCCACACTCTCTCATTGTCACTCCTGCATCGTTGACTCATTGTCAGCCACTCTGGATAAAAGTCTGCATTGTACTGTACTGTTACAGTATGTACCAAAAATATTTCTAATTAACAGAATTCCCTGTGCTTTCAAAGTTTCCTGTCAACTAAAAAAAACTACATTTGCAACATGTTCAAGGCTGAATGTTTTTCTCCCCAGACACAGATTTAAAAAAGAAATATGTACCCACATCAACACACACAAAAGATCAAAGAAAGTCTGCACAATCGGAATCTAAACGAGATGAAAAGCGTAACGTGGCTCCACTTTCAGGTTGGTAACAATCAGCGGTGCAGAAACGTGAAAGCGTCGGTGAATAAACGAGCCCGTCATCTCCACTCCTGATCACTGTCCGTTCCACTGACAGGCAAGGCGAACGGATGAGGCTAAAAATACCTCGCAGCCACACACACTATGATTGTACTCCTGAGTTTATTTACATAGTTTGTATGTCTAGGTGACGGATGCAGAAAAGTGCGAAAGCCTTTCTGAATGTGATCCATGTAAAATTATATGGCGCAAAACTGAATGTCTATAATGTAACTCAACTAAAGAAGAGCTTAAACAATCAATTACAGGTAAGGGAAAAATGTCAGTGAGTAAAGAACATTCTCAAACAAAAATGCAAAGTATTCCGTTTTTTTTAATCTTTAATCAAAGTTCTGAAAGTTACTTAAACTTATTTGATAGATTAGACAGGCAAGCCTCACTAAAAATAGTTTAGAGATGACTGGTGTACGGTACAGGCGGTGCTGTTCAGTGAATTTGTAACAAGAGGCTTTGATAGGATCATTACCATACGTTTTAGAAAAGATAGTTCTAGTACGAAAGATAAGATATTCAAAAAAGTTATCTACAGCATTTAAAAAAAACAAAAAAACTCTGGTTACTTCTTCCATTACTCTCACAGTTCTTTAAATATGTCTCTTACGTTTGTTTCTAACTTGATTAACCAATTTAGACGATGCCTATATTAAACACTGTGTGTATCACACTCAAATATTCATTTGGATACTTAAACCGGATGTAGATCAGTACTGAAGTAATGGGTTAACCATATGAAAAAATGATATTTTAACATAATATTTTTATCTCTGTAGTAATGAATAATAAAACACTGGATCATTTACATATTTGTATATCAGATATTCTATCAATTTGTATTTAATTATTCTATTATACTGTCCTGCAGTGATTAGAGAGGTTGTAATTACCACCAACATTTTCTTTTCAGCGTGCACGCACACACACACAAACACACACACGTGCGCGCACCTCAACATTACTTCACTCCCACGCAATATCTTCTCTTTGGTCACACCACCCACGCACTGTGATAATACCACACATACACAAAGACCACCCACACATTACAATGATATTGCAGATTGAATACTCAGAGTGAGGGTGGAGGGACAGAGGTAGAGAAAGAAATGGTGAGAGCTGCGTGCACATATTGCTACAAGGCAACTGCTCTTTTGGTATATTGCTATTGCCAAATCCCAAACCAAAGCGCACACACAGATCTGTCACTAAAACAGATCTGCACACTCTGCAACGATACGACCCTTGGGCCAAAGCAAACATCTGGGGTGGAAATCGAATCTGGCAAAATAGCATTTTTTTAGCACTATTGGTCACATTTCTAATATACTAGGTTTTTGTTGCATTTGTGTGTCTTGGACAAAATACATGCACAATATATTCCATCTCAGTCAAAAACGTTTAATGTGACGTTCGTTTTATTTGAACGCATCACAATTTGCATCACTCTTTTCCATAAACAGAAAGTTTGAATAAAAACAAGTGCATAGAAATTAGGGGTTCAACATTTTTCCAAAGCACGGTGCACTTCAGATCTCAGTTTTTCAGGTACTGTGATGTTCATACCTCGCTTTATATTTTGTGGCGTTGGAGGATTTTCAAACACGAATGACCTGCAATCCGTATTGTCCCTGAACACAGCACACTGAGCTGAAGCCGACTCATGCTGTGCCTTCAACATAAACACAATGCTACTTTCTTATTGTAAATCCCACAGACAAAGGCAAGTGACAGGTCCTCTTAATAGCAGAGTTTGGGGATATTCATTTTTTTATTCTTGCACAAAACTCCACAGAGAGACAGAATATCTGCAACGCTGTTGAAGTGGGTGGTCTATGAAATAGTTCAGGATGCCTTCCTACCAAACACATACAACACACTACATTTCTGCTCATTTCTTTGTTGCCATATTTATTCCCTCTGCCCCTCCCTCTATACATCTATAAATATCTATATATCTATATCTCATCTCTTATGGGGGCCCTCGGGGTCAGCAGCACCCAGAAGCTGTGATACATCTTTGTGGAAGCCTTCCTCACACTGCAGCCATGTTCTTCCATTACCATCTGCGAGTCACTAATAGAGTTTGAATTCTACAAACAATTACACACTCAGATGGTCCTTAATAGTAAAATCAAGATAAAGAGATAAAAATCACATCTTTCCCTTCCTGTATCCATTTGTACTGATCTCAGTCTGACTCCGGTGTTCCCGGCATCCTGCCCATGCATCTTCATTATTTATTGCATACATTAAATATCCATGGCTATCACACACACACACACGCACGCACAGAGAGACACACACACAAACAGTCTTTTCGTACAGTAACAGTTTATTTTTACACATTTCTCTCATTGTCCACAGTTTCTATTCCCCTTTTCTTTTTTCAGCTTCTGATGACAGAAGGAGCTTTGTCCTTACTCTGTTATATTACTGCTTATGTGACCCGGGGTTAGGTTACTGTGGAGGTAAGCAGCTATGTAGTGTACCTGTAACACCATCAGAGCATTACAGAGTTTCATTACATGCAGCAGTTCTCACCCTGGGCCCATCCTCAGCCAACAGGGAGCTCCTTTTGTTGCTGCCAGCTTAGTTAGACTAAAGAGGATAAGTCAGGCCGCTGTACAGCCCATCAACGATGTATTCAAAGTATTACAGGATAAATTTTTGTTTTCAGCTCAGTTGATTATGTATTCATCACCATCATCTTCATCTAATTTCTGCAGCTGAGATCTGCTTTACTGGTAATTAACTCACACTTTCTTACTCCGTTTTATTTTTTCTGTGCAACCTCTAACATGTTTTCATGTCATCACAAAACTTTATTACCGAGAGACAGCACATCAACATCCAAAGTCACTTCTGCATTCTACCTGTAGCTGGATGACCATTTAACAGAAGAGTAATAACTATTTTGATAAGTTATATTTTTGTTTATTTATAGCAAACACTTAAAAGTCTTTTGGTTTTGGTTGCAGCACTTGCTCTTAAGGATGCTCTCTAATAAGAATTGACACGCACGGCTGCTGTGTTTCTGTCAGCTGAAACCCTTTGAACCCTCCCATGTCGCCTCTATCTAACCCCAGCAGTCACATGATATCATTATGTAACAGCTGGTTGTCAATGTATAGCATCCCATTAGTCTCTCATATTATATAAAACTGAAGACATGGTAAGTTTAATCAAACATTTCTTAAGAAACTGAAATCTAAAATTTTAAATTCGCTGCTGAAAGCACATTTGTAACTTTACTCTTAAACTAAGATGAGTTAACGCTTTTGTTCAGCACTTCTTCAGAGACAACATTTACTACTTGGATTTACCATTTTCTGTTTTCCTTTTCCCCTCACTCAGCCATTTTCATTAAATTTTTTTCTACCATCTTTTCCCTCTCTCCCCTCCCCTCCTCTCTGTTCCAGTATATTCTGTTTATGAAATGCTGGCAGAACACTGATGTTGTGCTCAGCCTTTTCCTCTAATGAGCTGCCAATACCTGTGTACTTGTGGATCAGTATGTGTGTGCATGTGCATCAGAGATGCACTGACATGTTGTACAATGATGTCCCAGATTTAGATGCTGTCAGATTCAGTGCCCGGGTTCACGCTACATCAGAGAGTGTCGGAGCACTCTAGTTAGACATATTTATTAATGTATAGCTTTAGTAGTAAATCACCTCTAATACATGCACAGACACAGGACTCCCTGTCTAAGAAATACTACAACTGTATAACTTTGACACGTAGCCAGGAACCAGGAGTCAACCCACCAACCCTGGGGTTCATAGATGACTGCCCTACCAACTAATCCACAGTCATCCTAAATGGGTTACGGTTATGGAATGGTCACAGCTCTGTTAGGTTTAGGCTCAAACATGACTTGGTTAGGTTTAGGTTAATGAAGCACTTTCTTCAGGTTAGAGGACCGTCGTCACCATGGTTAGAACAATAAACGAGTGGTCGAAGTTGTGTGGTGAGTGGTAATGGCTAAAAGTCAAAGTCCACCATATTGTTGACCTGTCCATCACTCTTAATGTGGAAGTGTAAATACGTGTGCAACTTCCTTTCATGTGTGTCAAGAAACACAAGTGAATCCAAATGCGCTTACTGAGAGGAGGCATGTTTCATTGTTTAACATATCTAACCTATGAGATGACATCTCTATCTGGCTCAGCTTTAACAAGAGTCATGTTTCCAGATTTTACCAAGAAGCCAGTGATCCCTAATAGGCGATCTAAATGATGCAGCAGACCCTGCCAGCTTCACATAATCAGGTCACAATGTGAATATTGGGTTTGGACACAAAATAAAAACAATGGACACAGAAACGCAGACACGCTATATAGAAACAATGAATTTGAGTTTTGTACAACATTGTACATGTGCATTTTATATATAGAGCCTAGTTTTTGACGCTTACTGAGGCAACAGATGACAATTTGATTTTCACTTTGACTTTCTATTATAAAATGACTGCTTGCCTGACTTGAGTACAAAAAGCTACCACCAGATATTCTCCCTGACTACAGCCCGGCAGACCTGGCACAGTGTTTAAACAGCGTGGAGAGAGGTCTAGGCGAGCCAGACTACTGTTCCTGTTTCTTGCTCTTCCTACTGTCTCAGTGAAGAGGAAACGTCCTGATGAGTGGGGTGGAAGACTCAAAGAAGAAGCAGATGCAACAGGAGGAAGACCAGAAGAAGAAGAAGATGATAAAGAAAAAGCAAGAAGAAAGTCAATAATCTGAACAAAACATGCCATTCAACTTGGGCACCTCCCTGTGCGTGTGTGTGTGTAAGGGCTTATATAAGGGGGCTGAACATCCTACGCCAATGTATAAATACCCACGATGCCGCTGGTGAAGAAGGGAGAAGGGTCAGCGTGAGTCAGCACACCCATATCACTCCTCCTCTTTTCTCTCTTTCCCTTCTATCAATCCTCTCTTCTTGTTCTTCTCTCCTCTCCTCCTCTACAGCTATAATTTTTCACGTTGTTACAGTGTCTTTTCATGGAAAAAAATTTTACTTGGCAGGCAAACTGTGACCTTGATTGGTGATGATCATAGGACAAGTTAAAAACAGTGTAAACAAAACCAAACAATCATTTGAAGTATATTTTCAGTTTTCTGCTGCCTTGCCACTAAGGATTAGAGGTTACAGAACGTTTCCAGTGATTGTCTCATTACAAACACACTTCAAGGGGTAGGATGTATATGATAACTGGGTCAGAGCATCTCTAAAATAACAGGTGTTGTGGAGTTTTCCCCAAGATGCACTGGTCAGTGTCTACAAAAAGCAGTCCACAGAGGGACAACCAGTGAAATGACAGGCTCGTGGATGGTCAAGGTTCACCGGTGCACATAGGGAGCAAAATGTAGCTCATCTCTCTCGAAGAGCTACTCTAGCACAAATGCCAAAACAAATTTATAGTGGCTGAATTTAAGAACACCTTTGGTTTTATTGAAAATTATTTATGGCCAGGGACGGACTGGAACAAAAAATATGACCTGCCCCTGTATTTTGGCCCAGACCAGCCCACTACATAAGACAATGATCATATACTATTTTATGCAGTTATATTTATTTTATAACTGCATCATGACATGTTAAACTGGGTCCTGGGTTCACATCCCAGCAATAACAGGTCATTTTTACTGTTAAATAATCTCTGAAGGGACCATTGGCCCCCATGAATCTGTCACTATTAATACTAATTAACTAATTATTATTAATAGTTAATAAACTATTAATTGCTGTCAGTAAACATACCATTCAAAGCTCCTCCCTTGCTCTCTATATAGTGATGACTGAGTGTGCAACAATAGTGAGAACAACAAAAAAAAAACAGCCACAGCTCCACACAACATTGTGTCTGTGTAACCCACGGTCAAACAGACAAGACACACAGACCCATAACTTCCACATCAACCCGTGCGGCACATCATCTTCAGATTTGGTCTCCAGCGTAGACAGAGTACCAACTTTAAGGACAGCAGAATTTTTTCACAACAGTAATTGAAGGGATAATGTTGGCATTTTAAACACCCTGTGACCCATACCTAAGTGTGACTGAGTCAATGTCATCATGCCAAGAACATGAGCTCTTAAACTAACTGGTACTAGTGATTAAGCTTCAGCTAATCGGACATGTACAACATTAGCAGGCTTCAGTCGAAATGAGATCCTTTCCAACCGTGCTGGACCGGTCCATCCCCTGCACATATCAGTTGACAGCGTGCTCAGTTCAGTTGTGTTGTATCCTATGTTCAATTAGAAGAAAAAAAAAACAGAGTGACAAAAACAATAAAATCTGGCCTTTTCAGGAGACACTACAGTCTGGCTGGCTTCATGCTCCCTTTGATTTCAGTTTCAGCTCAGTGCCAGCACCGTGAAAAAAAATTCTGGCACAAGATGATTTTATGTAGTCCAGCTAACACCTCCACCCTTATCCACTCTCTCATTCACTCCATCACTCCCTCTCATTCACTGCATCCTTCTCGCCATCTTCCATTCACTCCGTCTCCTTCCCTCAGTTTCTGTCCGTCAGATTCCTTCTGTCTCTCTTTATCGTTTTCCTTCCATCCCACACTCTCTGATTCATTCATCTGTCTTGTTTCTGTCACTTTAAATTCTATTACCCGTCTCTCTTGGTCAATTACTGTCTCCACCATAGTCTCCATCTCTCATGCTTAATTTTGTTGCAAACACACTTTCTGTCAGCAAAAAATAGATTCACACTCGCACAGCTGCAGACTCTCAGACCTGGGAGATGTCCAGCGCATGCATAGTCTGGAACTGGACTGCTCCACTGCAGAGTGGGTGTTAGCTACCATGCTTTTGTGCAGCTTGATAAAACTGTGTTTTCTCCTAATATTCTGGGTTGGGCTAACAAAATGTAAAACCTCAAGTAAACCAGCAATGAATGATAGTAATTTGTTCTCTGACATCTCTGCTTGAATGAGAAAAGCATCTTCAACTCAATCTCTCCAAGACAGAAGTTCTGGTCTTCCCAGCCAGACCTTCCATGCTGCACAGCGTCGATCTTCAGCAATTACCACAAAGACTAAATCTTTAGGTCGTCACTGACCACCAACTTCAAACAACAATCTTTGCTGACCTCATCTCATCTCTCTCGGTATGCAGGTTTGTTCTCTATAACGCTAGAAAACCCTGATGAAGACCATTGTGCTCTGGAAATTCTACCCAGCCCCTTCTGCAGGCACTTCTTATCTTGGCTACTGCAATGCCCTACTGACAGGGCTTTCATCAGACACAATTAAACTTCTCCAGATGATCTAACTCTGACTCAACAGCACCTTCATACCCGAGCACCCTCATCCACGCCAGTTTAGTTTAGTTCAGAGGTCCCACGATGGTGAAACTACCAAACTCTGTTCGCTCAGCAGCCTTGTTCCCAATGTTCAAGGAACCGCTAAAGACCGAACTCTTCCATGACTAAATGTAAATGTCTGCATTGTTTCTTTGCATCTCAGCTTATTTTATAACAACTGAAAAGCCATTTACCCACGTGGATTAAAGGCTTTACCACATCTTAATGTATATATATTATGAATGTGAATGTCACCATTGCTAATGTGGCAACTATGAGTAATACATGTAGCAAAGGAACAGCTCTGAATTGCTTCTTCGCACATGAACAGAACAAATCGGGTGGGCTGTACAGAACAGTTAGTGACAGACCCAAAAAAGCTGCACTTACCATCAAACATTTAACTTTTAAATCTGTAAATTCTCGCACCGAAAATGCTTGTTGCCTGTCTTTGTCTGTGTGTCTGTGTGTGTGTGTGTGTGTGTGTGTAGGGCTCTTGGTTTCCTCTCATGGCAGAAGTACATCTACCTCCACAAGATGACCTTAACAGGCAGCTGCTGAACATGTCCAGCCAACACACACACACACACACACACACACACACACACAGAAAATCCTGTAATCTCTTGTACTGTACACCAGCCTCCTCCTCTCCCCCCACTCTTCACTGCCACTTTCTCTGTCTCTCACTCTCTTACCTCCCCCGCAAAAAATACCTGCTGTTTTTGGCCAGACAGCAAGAAAATAACTGAGAGGAAAGTATAAGTTAAAGAAAAATAAAAGAATGAATGCCTACATTAAGTGCAAGTGGATGTCCACTGTATTTAATTTGCTGAAGAGTACAGTCATCATCCTCAACATGCAGTTTCATCCAATCTAGTGATTTACTCATTAATTCAGAGAGAGAGTGAGGTGGTATGAAGAGGATGAGAGAGAGAGTGGGAGAGAGAGAGGACAGAGGGGTGAGAGTGAAGAGCTGCAGATATTAACAAGAGAGATGATGAGACTAACAGGTTTGAATACCAAATAATGAACTACTATTACACTAACTATCTATTACATAATATAAAATGTAAATGTGTGATTTGACGTGTCAAAAAAAAAAAAAATCACAAACACATAAATGTACTTGTCTCCTGGATTTCTACAGTTCTTAAATAAAATATTTTAAAGAAGTCTACAACTGTGGGTTTGTGCTATAATATGACTATTTCCAGTCCACTCTGTAAAAGCTTCAAACAAAGGACAAAGGTTTGGTGTTCGGCGTCTCGTCCAGTGGACACTTCGACATTTGACCAGGAATCTGAGGTTGTGGGAAGCGATACCTCCCTTTCCCTTCACACTTTCAGTGGGTTGTCTGAGGGTTGGGACAAGCTTCTAGTTTAAAGCCTAGAATTAGGCTGAGGTTAGAATTAGCAGAGGGGAAGGATTGAAGTAAGGCAGTTAGTTGTGATGGTTAAGATCAGGGTAAGGTGCTGGCCAATGCATTATGTCTCAAGGATAGAAATGTGTGTCTGTGTGGCAGAATACAGTCTACAAGAACTCAGTCAATGCTTGGCAACAAACCAGTACTGCCTGACTGCCTGTTATCTTCTGTACATGTGCAAGCCCACGTTGACGTAAACAGGGAGGCCAAAACATTAGAAATACCTCTTAATATAACGCACTCCAGTACAACTCCACCACCCACTTTGACCTCAATAACAAACATAGCAGAATGATCCCATTTCTAAGAAATGACACCCTTGTAAATGTAGAGTTCATGGCAGAGCTGGTGTATTTGATGCATGAAGGTGTTCCTAATGGCCAGTGAGTATGTATATATACACACAAAACAAAATCTTATCGTTCAAGACTATAGACACACAACTCAGTGACACACACTATTATAAAGCCAAATTTAATTGTGTGACAGGAAAAACCATTTAAACCTTATCAACATTCACCTATTAAAAAGAAATTGTCAAACTGAAGATACTGTAGGTGGATCACATTTGAAACAACACAAAGTGAACAGGAGCGACTCCCAAATTGAACAATATTTCATTTTTAAACTGACAAAGAGATGGGCAGGAAACTAATTGGTGGTTGAGGCTGGTGCAGCGACCGACTGCTGAAGTTAAAGTGGAAAGAGAGAAAAAGAGGCAGATGCCAGGGTAAAAGCAAAGAGTCAAATAAAGAAAGCGTCACTAAGATGGAGGGAGAGACAGAAAAAAGAGGTCTTCTATCGGCTCGTGTCCTTGTTGCTAGGTTACCACCCATAGATGAACGGGTTAAAGGATCTCAGGAGCAACAGTGACATAGTTAGCTGGTCTCTACACTGTTCTCTGTCACACACACACACACACACACACACACACACACACACACATACTGGTTTCCATCTGTCATGGGGACCAACTTTTTA
>JAUYWH010000026.1:16238263-16251065 GCA_034779795.1 Ctenopoma multispine
CACACACACACACACACACACACACACACACACACACACACACACACACACACACACACACACACACACACACATGAGACAAAATGGAGCAACGCTGAAAACCATATTTACCCATTTTAGATTTTGCCATTGGCCACTATTAATGCACACAAACACACATCAAACATCACAGAATTTGAATAAGTCAGCTTTTCTACTGCAGCTTAAACATCATAAAGTCACTGAAAAAAACTATAGAAGTTAATATAATTTGCCATAAACGCACCCCTAACTGTATGTTATAACAACCTGGACGCAAACATTTTTCAAGAACATTTTAAAAATTTTAATATTTCCAAATTTCGACTGAGTCAAGTTTAGGAAATCGTGTTAAAAACCTAGAGGAAACTTACTGTGCTGCTACAATACTCTGTCTGCAAAATTTAGTCCATGCAGAAACTGAATGACCTTCTGTTCTAGAAATTATATCATAGTTTTCTACTCATCATACGATTGCAGCCTTTTTCAGAGAACACTTTTAAAACCCACAACAGCAGCACAGCAGAATCTACGCTCTCCCCAGCAGTTAGTAATCCAGGTGGGCCATCCCACCTACACACCATGATTCACATTTAAGACATTTAGCTCATCTCATCATCAACACCAATTTGCCCTGAGTGCAACGGATCGGGTTCAACTCGTAGATCACCTTCATTACAAACAACAAATACAGAGTGGAGCAAAGGTCCTGTAACAGTGATCATGTAGGAGACAAGTGCTGGGAAAGTGAATAATTAAAGAAAGTATGAGAAGAGGGGTTATATGATGTTATTGTGGAAAGAGTGATGTGGGTGGACTGGAGTTTGAAACACACCTTTCACTTTACTGAGACTAGATTCACACAAAGTTGGCAGGAATACAAAATACTGTCTCATTCACTGCAGGATTTTATTTTCTTCAGTTGCGGTAACATGCAAAATGACCTGAAACAGTATCACAAAATAATTCATTATTTGGTGATAACTGTGGATACAAGGTGATGAAAAAATCTAAAAATGTATAAATCGACTTTTAATGTGGAACAGAACATTCGCAGGATTAGCATCTTGGCCACTTCTTATGATTCTGTTTTTGTAGTTTTGCAGCGGTTATTGTGCATCCTGATGCAGCACACAAGGACGGCGTGTGTAAAAATAAAAATAAAATAATTTTCTGTCACACTCTGACCGATCCTGAAACTTTGTTAATTAATCAACAATTAATAATCAAGAATGATTAATAAAGTTATCGCTGTGGACACCTGCAGAAACGTTTTATGCGATGTCTCCAAACACTGTTGAAATATGTTATTTAATGTTAAAAACATAAATCAATGTGACAAGCAAAATGCATTAAAGTCAGAAATAGATGGTTTTGTTTGCCTATACCAGCTGTACAGTGGAAATGCTGTATGAGTGGGAAAAACATTGCGCTGCACCCGGCGTGGGTTATGCGCATCGTGCAGCGTTGGGGTCAGCGTCTGTGTTCATGCATTTTGGTCTTTTCATATTTAAGAATCATAATTTCTGAAACGTGCTCTCTGTGTATGGCCGTGTGTGTCTTTGTGTGTAAAACTCTGCCGTGCAGAAAACAGATCAGTGGAGAATTGTGAACGTGACCTAGAAATGACGCCGTCATGTAAATAAGATAAATATCATGAGGCTGTTTTGTTAGTTTAAAAATAAAAGAACGTACAGACCTGTTCTATAGGAAAGGAAACCTGAAATCACTTCTAATGTGATCTGGTGCTGTACAGAAAATCTACTAAAATAAAATTTACTTGACTGTCTTGGTACCATTTTGTATAATAGTAGGGGAAACACCACTTTGCTCTGGATCTGGACAGCTAATTCCTAAGTTCTACAGGATAATATCAGGGTGAATGTCCACCAGAAGAATCTAGGTGATGAAGCAGGAAAATTGTCCTAAATCTACTGCAGAACACAAGATTCACCCTTTGGGGTGGCCCAGTCACAGCCTAGACCTCAACCCAATAGAGACACCGACGAACGCCCTCAAGAAAGTCGTCTAACATAGCTGAACTCAAGCAGTTTTGTAAGGATGGTCCAAAGTTTCTCACAAAGTCCAATCCACAGGAAGAGCTTGCTCGAGGTCATTTCTGCAAAAGGTGGCTCAGCCATTTATTTAAAATCTGTTTCACTTACTTTCTCCACCATAATTTTCCATGTTTAATAACTTTGAAATGTTGTGTTTGTTTATATTTTTGAGTTTGGTGAAGATCACATCACATTCTACAACCAATTACTACAGAAAACGCACAGACACATCATTCATGGTAATCTTATTTAAATCAGAAGTCATGAAGTCACAAGTCATGCTAATTCCCATGCTAAGTACAAAACATGGTGACCGTGTAGTTTGTCTCTTTGTTAGGGTCTAGACCAGGCCAATTCAATTACGTATTAAGTTGGGCCATGTGGGCTGCACATTTTCAGCAACCGATCAGCAGCAACTTAACAAACTCAACAAAATAAACGCCTCTAAATCCATACAAAACAAAATAGTTCACAGTATCACCAATAATATCTTTGGCTTTAGTCTTTTACTGACCCTAACCCAACTACTATGATGTCTGAACCCAACCATAAAAACAATAATATCGCTACACTCATATCTAGATGCTGAACTGTAATGTCGGATATTTTATAAAAATAATGGGATATTTTGGCTATTTACCACCAAAGATAGGTAAACTATAAAGTAGGATGTTATAGCTTCCAGTCTTCAGTCAGCTAAATGACTCAGTAGGTCTTTTGTTGAGTTATTTTCAAAATTAGTAATAAAGTCATTTTAGAACTAAAACCACACACTGACAGTTGGGGAGAGATTGCTCAGAGGGCTAAAATAAACCAGTAGTGATTTTTACTCATATAAGAGACATGAACAGTGGTCTTGTATGTTGAAGCCACACTTTTTGTTAAGCCGTCCACTACACCGCCTCTCTAATACTCCTTTTTCACCAAGCTGTTGTTCGAGGGCTGGTTTGGAGCTAGTGTTTAATTTTGACAGCCGGAGAACTGGCTCTCAGCCAGGGAAATCTGGTTCCAAGCTGGCACCAACTCTTTGCAGGTCTAGAATTAAAAACCAATGCCAGTGTAGGCATCAACACCACTGGTCCAACTGTAGTGTTGATGTGTAAACTCGTGAAGTCAGAAGCAGCAACTTCTACAGAGACAAATTAACTTCCTCCTACAGTTGTTCAGATACATTATTCAGACACTGGAAATGTAAAGTCATACAGTTTTATGTGACTTTAAAGTGTCCTAAGTTGACCCTACATTGTGGCTACACTGCACTTATTTCATCATCATAAATACAGTAGAACAACCTGCTCAGGGTGGGGGTTACATGCTGTCTCGTCTTTAAAGAGTATTGTTAAATATAACATTAAGTGAAACTGCTAAGTGGATTTTTTTTCCTGTCTTGGCGATTTAAATTTTTCTTTTTTTGTTAAACTCAAAATATAGCTAAATGTAGTGTTTGTGTGTATGTGGTTGTGTGTGTAGGCAGTGGTGTCAAACCAACATGACCCACATTGGCTGTCTGATCCGTCCCAATATGTCTCCAAGGTGTCACTGCGGCAACTGGTGTAGAATTGCCGCAAATGTCAGCAGCAAGGACAACCAACCCTTGAAGGAGATTGTCTGTCAATTTGTAACTGAAAGCGAGAACAAATCCACACCAAAACAAACACACTCGCCATGATCGGAGTCTTTGGACATGTGAAAGTAGATCAAGGCCCTCAGTGACGAGTAAAATTAGACCGTCTCTCTAACACACACCACACACACGCACCTGTGGAATACACACAGAGACACGCGAGATAGCCACGTCTGATGAGCTGATAAGCACAAACAGTGAAAATTCCTGTTGTAAGGCCACCTGCTTTACTTTCTCACTCACTTCACTCTGTAAGTATACTGAACACAAGCAAACACACATATGCACAAAGTCTCACATTAGACACATTCTCAAAGCTCTTCACAAACTGACAGACAAACGCACGCACATACACCACAGATCTTTGACACCTACCACAATAAACTGAGAAGAGGAAGTAGTAATGGGAGGAAATGCAGGGTGCTACTTTAGAAAGACTGACAGAAAAAAATATTACTACAAAGTTATAACTAATTCAGTTTATATGGATGTTAACTGAAAGCTGAAAATCTGCTCAAGTCTGTATTCCTTTGTATTTGGTTCCTTAATGATGAATTAAATTTAAATTTGTTGCTCTTTGGCATTTTGGAGGCTCTGCTTGCTTCTGCACTAACACATTAAATGTGGGCTTCTGCAGCTGCATCACATTTACATTTCTGCTGTGTAGAATGAGCAGAAGCTCTAATCTGGTTCTTCAAATGGGTCCAAATGTAAAACATAATACAAAACATAACTAAAAGCTACACAGCAGCGTTTTTCTGAACTAGTATTAATCTTAGAGCTCGTAGCCTTCCTACCTATATCATATGATTCATATAATGTTATTGTTTGCCATGAGCACACACTGTTATGGATGCAAGTTTGTTGTGTCTGAAAAGCACCAGGGGAACAAGGGAAAAATCAATACACTATAATGCTGATATATTTTTGGCTCCATCAATAAGCCAACTAAGGCTCACTATGAGAGTTGTTATATGCACTACAGTAGCACAGGGTTGTATAACATGAACTCTTGAAAATACTGAATAATGTCCTTGAATAACGGTTCGGAGGAGGTTACCTGCTTTACTGACTTCAAGAACTCACACAAAACATGAGAAGGTTACATGACGAGGTTTTGCTGCCATTGTAAGGATTTTCATGATATGTTTTTAGATAGCCATACACTTACAGTAGAAATATAGAGCCATACTAGCTGGTAACATCTTTCTGTCGTACATTTACTTTGGTCCAGACTAAAATATCTCAATTGTGTACAGACGATTGTGATTTCCAGAATGTGAACTCTAATTGCTTTGACGATTAACTGGCATTTCATCGAGTTCCACCGTGATGCTGGTGTTTACCTTTTTTAACTAAAGTGGTTCAACAACATTATGAGTCTTCGCAGAGCTAGAAGCATGTCTGTGACTGTAACTGGAGTAAAAGTGGAAAGACGAGTGTATTCACACTGTAGTTAACTACATTACTGGGGGGTTACTGAAGTAACTCAATTTTATGTTACTCAGGATACATTTTATCACAAGTTACTTTTTGCAGATGTTGACTCTATAATCAGCTAATAAATTATCATGTATAATATGGATTAACCAGCTGTCTTTGTCCATTTAGTATTGTTTCTTTGTCACAATTCAATCAAATCGCAATGGAGTCTTATGTATATTTTTACTCCCTGACACCCCCAAGCTTCTAAGCTTCTATCACTGCCCTTTGTGCACAAATCCTAAGAAAGTAACACTGCATCCAGAGTAGTGCTGGTGCTCTCATCAACTGCTGTCCCAATGCACCGCACAGGTACAGTACAAAGTGTAGGTTGTCTGTGTTTCAAGAGCTACCAACCACAAAAAAAACAAAAAACAAAAACATAAAAAAGTCTGAACTGTTGATTTAGAGAATTGTTACACCCCTACTGATTATCTGCCTCTAGTAGTACTGGAATATGTCCCTTTGAACTGTAGTAAGTTAACGTTAAATGCAAATACTCCACTAAACAAATGAATAATGAGTCAACTGATGCAAAATCAACTGGATTGGAGTTCAGTTTAAATTTCAGTAATATCCATTTTGGACCAATGTTAACAACTACAAAAAATATATTTTTTCCCTTTTTAATTGTATTACAGTTGGCTTTCAGCATTTCAAATGGTAGACATCCAATACAGTATGCATTTAATTCTACATAAGGAAAGGCTAATTATTTTCAAACATACAGTATTTAAAAATACTGTATCTAAACCTTTGTGCTTCTTGAACCATGGATATTTGTGAAAGCTACAGGCTTGAGAACCCCACAGTTTCCCATCTTTAATCTCCAATCAATGCCTTTATTTATTTCAATAAACACCGCTGCCAGCCTCTACCACTTTTTAATCCTTGATTTTTTTCTGGTGCTTTCCAGTGTTCTCCCTTCACACCTACACACTCAGCCCTCCCCTATCAACTCCCTCATCCATCTATCCATCCATCCATCCCATTTGCTGTACTCTCAGTGGAACACTTAGTCTATTTATAAAAACATCAAAGCCCACAGCTTCCAACATACAGCCACTAGAGAGAAAAAGGGGGGAATAGGAAATGCAGGCAGACGTGAGGACTTGTAGCAAAGGTTAAAGGAGGAAACGCACAAGGAGGAAGAGAAACAGACAGTGAAACATGACAAAAGAAGAAAAAGAAATTGGCAGAGGGAGGCTAAGAGGAGGGGAAACAGTACAGAAACGATAAAGAACATGAGGGACAACAAGAGGAGGTGAAAGAGAGAATAAAAGAAAGAGTGTGATAGAAAGGAGAAAGCAGTAGGTCAAAGAAAATCAGGGGGGAAAAGCACAGAGAACTAAATATTGGATGACAAATTTGATTTTAACCGTTTCCCCTTCCTTCAGAATCTCAATGATACACCTCAGCACCGGCTCTGTGCGCGCACATATTTGTGTGCGTGTGTGTGTGTGTGTGTTTCATCTGTGTGGGAGGCAGGTTTTGGATCCGGAGACCTCCCACCCACGCAGGTTGGAGTTGCAGAAGCACCTGAGCTGCGTTCGGAACCGACAAACAGAGACCAGTGTTTGCAAATGCTCGCTAACTGATTTGAACCTGAATACGCTCATGAAAAGGCAGAAAACGTATTATGTGAATTCAGAGGAACTGTGGGCAACGTGCCCAACGGCAGCTTGACAGTTGCTGGTGGAAGCAAGAGACACTCGATTAAACCCGGACACAAAACACACATCAGTCAAAGGGAAGCTTTGAACAGAGGCCTTGAATAGTGCTTTTTATAAATACATACATTTTCCTTTTGAAGAGTGCTACAGTAATAGCTGCAGCAAGCAACACCTTTATGGGTTTGTTTTAGGTGCAATCTACACTCCGTGCCTACACCATTTCCTCGCTCCCTCTACCTCTATCTCTCGCCTCTTGTCTACCTCTTCTTCCCTCTCCATTATCTCTTCTGCCTGGCAGAAAATTCTCACCCACTACCTCTCTGCTGGAGTGACATTCCATCAGAGCGATGCCTTGTTTAATTTATTCGCATTTTCAGAATACATGTAATTGAACAGACCACTCTTTATTTGTGCAAACGTCTCAATCCAGAACCTGATTGAATGCGAAATTGCATTGCAACCTCCATTTTGTACATACAAGATCTCAAATACACTATGAAAGGATTATAAAGGTTTCTGAACAGAATGGATTGAATGCATTTTAGGAAACTTGCTGCACTATTCATCTTTCTCCCCTTTTTGTCTTTCCATCTTCCTTCTACGAATTCCACCCCCAGTTTTTCCCTCCTTTCTGTCTTCCTTTGCCTCCCTCCCCCTTTGCATCTTTCAGCATCCTTCTTTCTCCTTTCTCTCCTTAATCACCTATGTTTCTCAAACTTCCTGCCACCGAGTCCCTCCTCCATCCCTCTCAAGCTCTCTGAAGGGATAATTTGTCCATTAAGTCTGTGAGACAGTGGAGGACACTCGACAGCCTGTCATACACTGAAACCCTATTCTTATTAACACGCTCATATTTCAATGTACACACACACACACACACACACACACACACACACACACACACACACCGTTTTGCACAAGCAGCCATTAAGGAAATTAGTGCTCTCACTCATAAATGGAACATGGCTCATGAGCGTACACAAAAACTCCGAACATAAAGAAAACCCATACACACAGTTCTTCGAAACATTACATAATACAAGCTGCTACCATCCTTTGAGTCCCACACTGTTTCTAGTGTATGGAAAACAAAACAGCAGAATTCCACCGGGACATTACAGTTTATTGTTTACAGCAACAACAACACTGAGGCAGTGAGCTGCTCTGACCAGGAATACTGTACACAGAGTTACACAACATGCAAAACACAACTAGCCTTGAGGCATGCATTTGCAGTAACAGGTTGCACAAACCACCATTCGAACGGTTCTTCCTTTTTTAAGTCTTCATGTTTGCATCCCCCCCCCCCCCCCTAATAAATAAAAGTCCATGAGAACAAATGTGTTGATTGGATGAACGGGTTTGTGGCTCAGAATGAAACTTATTTTCACTTTCTTTTTCTAAGCAATAAAAAAAATCCATTTTCTATTTTTAGTATTTAGTTGTGCATACAGAGCAAACAGCAGCACTATAGATAATAGCATTTTAATAAAGGACGCTGGTTTAGCTTATGGCTTTGTGAGTAGGATGTATGAGTTGTTGGGTGGCCCATGTGCACATGACACATGTAGGTGATAATTGACTGAGGCTTAATTGTTTTCCTTCATATTAGATAAAATCTAAGTTTATATTGATAATTTGCAAGAGTGATGCAAAAGTGACTTTAGCAAGAGCCTTTGTTGTAATACGTAATGTGCAGAGACTTATATTAATTTTGTTTAAAATAGGCAGAGCCAGATCTCACTTCCTTTTTTAACTCATGACAAGACAGAACAAAAACCGAGAGGAACAAACATAACCGTTTCAAAAGCAGCAAATGAAGCTTGGTTTTTGTTGAACCCATCTACAACCATTCGGCCGAAACAGTAACAACAAACAGGCGTCAACATTTCCATTGGAATACATCAACAGTAAAGTCATTTAGCTGGCATAATGTGAATCAAGTGCAACAGATGGTTAATGGTAAAATAATATATATATAATAATTTTGTGGATGACAAAAATCAAGTGGGTCAGAGCTTAACACTATGATACAAGAACCATTATGCAAGAGATGTGACCTCAGAAGTGAGAGAATCATGACAGGATGAACAAAACCTGATTCAGATATTTAGCATATAACCTGACATGTCTCATTGATGATTTGATCTTAAATTAAAATAGGTATCTAAATATGCAGGCCAACCATTCATTATTTATCTCCCATTGTGTTTAGTCAGAAAAACTGCACCAACATACACGTCCACTGAACTGTACGGTAATCATGTCGCATACACAAACACCCGTACCTTTAATTCTGAGAGACCATCAACAAACACAAAGGATACCCAAACACTCATCAGCCACTTCACTCCGTGTGTGTGTGTGTGTGTGTGTGACCTTGCAGAGGAATTCCCTTTCTCCCTGAGCTCTAGGTAAGTGATACTGTTCTCCAGACAGACAAATGGGTCGAAGATCAAGTCGGCACACACACACACACACACACACACACACACACACACACACACACACACACACACACACACACACACACAGTAGAAGAAGTGAAATGCAAACTGTTGCTAAGTGCTAACTTACGCATATGCGCACAGGCGCGCACACACACACAACTGGAGCAAGATTTAAAAATTTAAATATGAAACATATTCTTGTTTTACTTCCCCCTTCCCCTTCTAGAGGCACCTAGAGTCCCTAGAGGGGAGCGAATGCTTCCCTTGTAAGGACACTATTGACTCATTACATACACAATAGGCTAATTACCAGCTAACCCACTGCTGTGCTGAGCAGCCCTTCTTCCATCCTTCAGTATACAGACAGTTGCATCTGAATGTTTCACTGTTGCTAGGAGACATGAAAATCCAGTGCTAATACGAGTGAAAAAACATTGACTTCAAGCAAAGCAAAAAAAAAAGAAAAAGAAAAAAAAAAGCCCAAAGCTCCTCCAGATTTCTGTCAGATGTGTTTCTCTAATTGTTTATGGCATTTCCTGTGGTAAAGACAATAGTCAATCTGTCTCTGCTGTACAGCGTTGTACTGAGATGGTGTTAAGAAACACAATATGGAAGGAGAAAAAAAATTGAATAGAAGTAACAAACTTGTTCCGTATTATTTCCCTACCCAAAGCTGCATTTGTTTAAATATTTAAAAAAATTATATTTGTTAAACATATTTTCTCTATAAGTATGGTGTGAGTAATAAGTGATAAGACCAGCAAGACAATCAAGATAACATACTATAGTTTGTCATTGCATGAAGTTAATACGAGCTTTAGTCAAAATGTCTGCTTTGAAAAAGGATCTTATATGAATAATAAAATAAATTTTCGAACATAAAAATTAGTGTTTCATGCTTAGTCATTTCAGTGTGTAGGTATAACAACTGGTGTATTTATTAATTTCCATGACACCTACAGTAATCTTCAGCGGATAAATCAAGCACAAGCGTCCTGCCTCCACTTTGTTGTGTTACGTTTCTCACTGATGTTTAAGGAAGCTGAAAATATTAACGCTTTACTCTGTTTGTGAGAAAAGATCAATTCACAGCTGTATTTACCCAGAACATACAGAATGTATTTTTCTTTATGAATTGGTCACTTTGGAATAAGAAATAAGCTCAGAGAATCAGTGTTCATTTGAGCACTATAAAGAACAAGAAGAAGATGAATTCAGAAAGAAAGAGGCAGTAGAAACAAAAGTATTGAGGAGGCCAGAGAGAAGCAGAAGGAAAGTGGGAAATGAGAGCATGAGAAGACAAGAAGAAATAGTTAAGTGGGAAAGAAAAGTAGTGTGTGTGTGTGCGCGTTTGCTTTTAATTCACCTACCCTGACACTGGAATCCCTGCTTGCCAAAACCCCTGTAGAGAGAACATACAAGAGTTAAAACACTGTGAAGACACACAAATTTTAAAAGCTAAAATTCACATCAAATGTCAAATGGTGTCTGGCATTCCTGTACAGTACTAAGGCTATCCATCACTGAAAAGAGCACCAGTTAAACACGCCCAAGCACACACACTAAAACATGCAAGGACTGAAGACATTTGATTATGATGTGAACGATACAGTGATGTCGTAATGTCAACATAGGTCAACAAAAACACAAACACACACACTCTCTGCCTAAGGGCCAAAAGGTCAACCACTCCTACTGCAGTCAGTGGCATGAAGAATGCACACATACGCAGTAACACACACTCAGCCCTGCTCATTTTCATATTGTGGCTGGAATATATAGATAAAAACCAGTCAGTGCCCTCGTTGTTCTTCTTGTTATGCTTATTGACCCAGATAGATAGGTAGACAGACCATTTGATAATCTAAACAGGTCAAGCAATTACACAAGGTGCACAGTGTTCCTCTATTTAGGGGTATTTACGACCAATGAGACCATCCCATTACATTCCCATGAACACACACAGTCTTCTAGGTCAAACCATTCATCCATTCACAAATTAAAAAGCCTGTCACGGGTCTTAAATAATGGCCGTTTTGGGAATGGTGCACAGCGCAGATAATAATAAACGGCACAAATTAGGCCAACCTAGAGCCGGAAACTCATTTAATTATCTGAGCACAGGACTGGAGCACTGCCTGGTGAAGCCCGGTGGGCTGCATGGTGACATGTCCGTACAGGTGACTGAGAGGACATAATGAAGGGAGGAGGCGGCGGGAGAAAGGCAGCTGAAGTTATGTGAGCAGATGTGTCAGAGTTTGACCCATGTGTGAAACACTTTTGGTTACTCCTCATGTAATCTTCCTCCTGCCTGCTGCAATTCACCACTTTGGGAAAGCATATTTCTTTTTTTATTGCTTGGCTTTCCTGCTTCCCTCTGCCTACTTAATACCATCAAACAATGGTCTACAGCTATTCTTTTTTTTGGTGCAGCCCACATATCTCTGCGTCTTCCCTCCTGCCCTGCCTTACACATATAGCATCAACAAGTACAAGAATAAGGCTGAAATCGATGTTTATTTTGAGGAAACTGTGCAACCAGTGCAACCCTCCCACTTTCTTTATTCCTGCTGTAACTTAACGAGGCCATACTGTCAAACATTGGCCATTTTGTCTCTTTCACATCAGTGATCAGTTCATCCATCTCTCACTTTGCCTCTCTCTCTCATTTGAACTGTGAAAACACTAAATTAAGGCTGTCAAACGGAAACTTGCCCTGCCCCTTTTCTGTTCTTCCTTTATCTTAATTTTTTTTGGTCCTGCCATTTATGTCTAAACTTAAAAAAAAAGAAAGAAAGAAAGAAAAAGAAAAAGCTTTGAACTTTCCTTAGCTTCTTCTATGATTGCATGACTAAATGCATTGGATTAACTGCAGCTGAGTGCATGTTGAGAACTGTTCCTGTGTCCGCTCCTCACCAGATGAAGTCGGTGCAGTGGCTGCAGAACGTGGGCTGCTTGAAGAAGCGCGCGATGAATTTGTGGTCCTTCACCTCGTGCACGTTCTTCTGGCGCAGGGCCCCCTGGCGCGCGAAGCCCCTCATGGGCTCGCGGGGTCCATCCTCCCCGTCGCTGTTGGCCGCCGCCGAGTCTGCCATTCTCCGACTCTCTGAGCTGCTGGCTCTGTTTGGACTGGCACTGACCAACGGGAGTTGCTGGAGCGATTCCGGAGTGTCAAAAGTCGCCTTTCGTGCGTTGTTCCAAAGAAAGGAATGAAGAAGCTTTAAATCGGGTTGCGGGTGGTAGTTTGTTTGAAGGATGAGTTTTTTTTAATCGTCTCCTTCAGTTGAGCAGACTGCTGCCGCTGCACAGTGCTCTCACTCCGCTTCCTCCTTTTCTTCTGAGCGCTGTGACAGCCGCCGCTATGAGAGAGAGAGGGGGGGGGGGAGAGATGAGGAGGGAGAGGGAGAGAGAGAGAGAGAGAGAGAGAGAGAGCTCCAACGTAGGTTTACTTTCCATTTAAGTGTCACTGGGAGAGCCTGAACTCTAAAAGTTCATGTA
>JAUYWH010000026.1:16254840-16282681 GCA_034779795.1 Ctenopoma multispine
TAGATAGATAGATAGATAGATAGATAGATAGATAGATAGATAGATAGATAGATAGATAGATAGATAGATAGATCATTAGTTACAGCTGTTTTTAAATGTCTAAATAGTTCTAGTGATGTGATTTTTTCATTAAACTAAAACCTGATCATGTTGCAGCGCAATGTGGGTGTATCTCTCATGCTCCTCTTCTTTCTATCACTCTCTCTCTCTTTCTGTCATAATCCATAAACAGTTTCAGTCTCCCAGATCACCACTGTCTTCTCCGTCTCTTTCTCAGGTTATTTCCTTCCCTTCATCGTCAGTCTCAGTGCACCATCTTGCACCTCTGCATGTAAGCATCTTTCCTCTCCAATCGCATGCTCCTGTTTCCTCATCCGTTTCTTCCACAAAGGGAGGGAGTTGTTATGTAAACCTGTTGTTTTTTTCTTCGTCATCCATTGACTACAGCACAGAACACAACTCTGACGCACAAATAGTGTTACACAAATGCATGCACATACAGTACGCTCGCATCAACTATAATGCTCGAGGCACATTTTTGTAATTGAATGTAGTACATGCCTCCATCTCCGCATTATGTGGTCAAAAACATGCACACATGCCAACAGACTTTAGAACAAGCACAACAGTTTGAAGTTATAAGATTTAAAGTTGTCTATCTACCGTCACATGCTCTTTACCAGTTGCTCCTGCTGCTTCGGCTGTTAATGTGTTAACTGTAGTGGAAGGCATTATTTTATTAACTCATTTAGCTTACTGTGAAGGCAGTTCATATTTTTTTGAAGATACATTCTGTTTGCATCACTTTACATTTCATTTACATTTATTTTTTTTAATCACAAAAACATAATATGAGCCCTGTAAAGTCATCAGTCATAATCAACGTCATTTTTTATAATGCCATTGATTAAAATAATAATACTAAACAGTTAAAGCAAAGATAGGGCCACCACTCCTTAATATATTTATTTATGCCTTTATTACTTTGGTTAGCCAACACATTAAGTGCCTCAGAGAATTTAATGAATATATCCTGCTGATATTAATACAGCGCTGTCTTTGCCCTCTCCCAGACAGTATCTCTATCTCTTCAAGTGTTCTCATTGGGAATGTTCTCAGTGAGATATACAGCAGTGTTTTTCTTTGTCTAAGAAGCTACTGTGCTGTTTAACTTTCCTGGGATAGCTCTTCAGGCAGATTACAGTTGAGAAGAGGGATTTAAGGATCCACCAACACTGTATTTATTTTAAGTGTGATTCTATTCTCGGGAGGAGATGCTTCTTAAAAGATTTTTGGATGGAAGCGCACTGACAGGAGCACGGACCTGACTTCACGACATTACATGCCAGGCTTCCTATAAGATGTTTGAGTGTTGAGATTTGAGATGGCCCACTACCCCATCCAGCAGAAGGACAGAAGATGGCCATCCCCACCCAGGGGGATGATGTCTTGTGGCCTGGAGCCGCAGCAGGTCCCCCAGCCCTCAGGAGGGTGGGTGGGTGTTTCCCCTCAGATGTTTTGCAAAAGATAATCATGAAAATGCACATTAACAAGCACAGTTACTTCACTTACGTAACTTTTGTTGTCTCCAATGATTTACCAAGTTCCTCTATTCTTGTCTCTCTCTCTTTCCCTCCCTCTCTACACCCGCACCCTCTCTCTGTCTTTCATTTGAAGAGTTGTTAAATATGGCTCAACCATCCTTGATCTGAAACCACAGGGAACTCATTCTTCTGCTTTCACACTGTATTTGCATATCTTTCTCTCTCTCTCTCTTTTCGGCTGTGTGCATGAGTGGGGGCCTGTGTGTTCAAATTAAAACAATACAAACAAGACATAAAAAACATGTAAGATATTAAACAGGTGCACATTCAAAAAAAGCAATGGATATTTGATAAGCTCTACATGCAAAGAAGGTCAAATAAAATCAACAATAGTGGTTTGTCAAATACGTACATGTGAGGGTTCATGTCTCAGCATGCCTGTGTCTGCAAATCTGGTAAGGCTAGCGGCACACGAGACAGTTTTTTGTTGGAGGACATCTCACATTTATTACTGTATTTTTCTACACATTTTGCCTTTTTCTCCCACATTGGAACAACCAATTCCCCTCTCACTGTGATTCTTTTTGCTGCTAACTCCCACTGTTGGCCTGGGGAGGGTGTAAGCAACATTTCTCTTCTGATGCACATGGACTTCAGCCAACCGCTTTGTTTCACCTGTCGGAGAGGAGCTTCAAGTATGAGAATATGACATGCGTGGAGGTTCAGTCTAATCCCTTCATATCCGGTTACCCTCAGCACAGGTACTCCAACAAACGCGTAGGAGTTACTAGTGAAATGACAAGAGCATGATCCCTCACCGGCTTCCCGCTCGTGAACACCTGTGTTCAATGGGATAATACTGATCTTTTCAGAGCAGGAGTAGAATGAGGATCTGTTTCAAACACCACTCACTGTGCTGATCCTGACAGCGTATCTTGTAGCAGGATTATGCTGACAGGTCAAAACGGTTCACCAGACCCACTGGCTCATATGGTTTTACTGGTTGTTGATATTTAGTCGTTTCCAGTAAACACCAGATGCTCTGGGATGACACATGTTCAAAAACATGTTCATGCAACATTAACTAGTGAAGAACTAGTGAGGGATCATGCTGTTACCTTGCTGGAATCAATGTGGGAAATTGGTCTATTTTTGCTAATTTTTATGTCTCTGTGGCCAATCTGTCTGTACTTTTAGGTATTATTAGTCATTTTTGTGTTAATTGTTTTGTCTTTTTGTGACTGTTTTGTATCTCTCAGTGGTTATTGTGCATTTCTTGGGCAGCAAGTAGCTCAGGGATGAAGCAGTCACCTACAAACCCCAGAGTGAATGGTTGGATTCCTCTCATGTTGAGGTGTTGTTGGAAGCCCCGTAGTAATTTCTCCGAGGGCATCTTGGGCTGAGAGTCTATTCAATAATCTATCCATGGTTGTACAGAAAGAAAGTTTCTGTTGCATTCGCTGCCCACTCACAAATACACACTTACATGCTAATACTAATTGTCACCATGAATTCTCAACTCCTTGATCTCGGAACATAAAATACATGATAATGGAGCAGGGAAAAGGGATTATTACACTTCATAAAGTTCTGCTATTTGTAAGTAAAAGACTAGATTGCATTAGAGAGAGTAAAAATGGATGAAAAAAAAAAAAAAGAAAAAGAGATATAAAGCGAGAACAGTGAAGAAAGACTGAGAGACTTCCTATCTCCAGCCCGGTGGTGATCCAGCAAATGACACCCACTCAGCACCTAAATATGACCTCTCTCCCTCCCCTTCATACTCATGGTCTCTCTCTGTCTCTTTCATTTACAGGACTAATGTTGCTCAGCGTTCTTCTGAAGAGAGTTGATCAAAAATAACAAAATGGTGCACTCTAGTGGCTACAAATGGGCTTTTTCAACACATGGTAGTCCTATGTTCCCTGACATAAATTCCCTTATACTGTAGGTTTTTTTGCTGTTTTTCATCATGACTGGTGTCTTCTTCTTTCTTTATTTTTACACTCCACCTTGCACCTTCTATTGTTGTCTGATAGATTTCTTTTCTGTATCCATTTGTCTTTTAACAGCATAATGTCTAAAACATTTAAACCTCTACCAGCCATTAGAGGGAGACAAACTTTGAGGCACTAAGTGACACTCAAGCTGTTATGTACAGAGATGAATATCAGCCTGGAGGCTGGAGCCATTGTTGGGAGTTACCAAAGTAATGCGTATATAATAAATCTTTTCATATAAACACAGTAATATATACTGTGTTACCTCATTAATTTAAAAATACCAGGCTATTACTGTGAGTGATATCACATTTGTATATAATAGTATTTAATAGTAATTTAAATGTCAGTATTTCCGCTAGCCGATTGGACCATTTATTTCTTTATTTTTTTCACTGGTACCTCCAGCGAATCTAGTCTCGTAGCTGCACCCAGGTTGGTGGGAGAGGTGTGGCTATTTGAGCTGCACATGCAGGAACTGGTTGTGATTATTTCTTCTTTCTTCCACCCAGATTGTGGGATGATTGACTAATGGGTGCAGGTTCCACTCCGTCGGATATGTGTGCTTTAAGGAAACACCCAGAGTCAAATACATGTATTGTCATCTGTTCTATTAAAAATGTTCTAGGACTTTTTCTTTCTTTGTTGTACTGGGCTGTAATTTCCTGTTCTTAAACATGTTCCTCCACCTGAGTTTGAGATTTTCTATTGTTTTCAGGTGTCTCAGTGTAATAATCATTTTAGTAATTAGATTAATTTATTCCAATTTTGGCGGAGGTGAACAGGAAAGCTCACGTGTTCTTTGTTTTACAAAGGGAAATATGCTATAAAGGCCTGTGTAAACAGAAACCACACACACATTTGTTAACTGATTCCTGCTTGTGGGACCATGTGGACAATGCATGTGAAAATATCTCGGTTCAACAAGGTAAAACTGTTGGTACACTAAATGGCACCATTGGCACGTGACCACACCTGGAGTACAGACAGCCACTAAAGCCCAGATGAAGTTTATTTATTCTGTTTGGAGTCTGTGACAAAAACATCTTGTGCAGATAGTTTGTTTAGTGCAGTAGAAGAGTTGATCCTTAACAATAAACTATAGTTTTGTTTAATTAAAGTGATTCAAGTAAATGGTCAGTGGACCAGTTGGTAGGCCAGGTATCTACAAACGTCAGGGGTTGGTGGTTTGATTCCCTGTTCCACTCAGTTTCTGGCCACATGTCAAAGTCGAGACAAGATACTGAACCCTAAAATACAATAAAATAAAATTTAATAAAATAGAAGTTATTAATTACTCTTATGAAACAGTACTATTATTCCCACAGGGTTCCTTTTTCTTTTCACTCATCATATTTACTGACATCGCAGATCATTTGTCAATCAACTTGGTCCCCTACAGTACTGTTATTCATTTTTAGACAATATCAACTTTGACTACTATTCAGAGGTTTGGGTTTCATCTAGAATTGTCTTTGTTTTTGAAAGAAAAACCGATTTTATGACATTAAATTGATCAGAAATACAGCATTGAGATTGTTAATGATGTTGTACATTTGTGACCTCAAACATTACAAGAGCAGTGTAAATGTTTCCACCTTTGAGCTGTAAATGTATCAGGTCATTTTCACAGGAGACATTTTGATTTGTCATGGTGTAGAAAAGCTCAGGTGTTATTAACAACAATTATAACTTACGACAGAGTCACAGTGAGCCAACACACACAATACAAAGAGCTTAATCATTAATGTTACGTTTTATATCTGTTCTTTTTCTGCGACAACACAGGCCTATTTGTGGTTTTTCATTTCAAACCCTAGAAGATGTGTCAGTGTCTCTCAGATTCACACCCAATATACAGACAAAGCCCGGTTTCTGGGAAATACTCATATTCAGGAAAACGTTGAGTAAAACAACTTTCATCATTGTTAGCATTTTGCAGTTGTAGCCCCATGATCACGTCACTGTCCTGACTAAAACACAAAGGCACGTCTTAGCCTCTCAAGGCTCTAATCTCACATAAACATCTATTAGTTCCTGATGAGCCATTGGTTTTGTGTCACAAAAGTCTCGTTGCTCTAAACAAACTGACAGTGATTATTAACTAAACTGCCAAAACACATATGAAACTTTGGAAGTTTCGCTCAGTATTAAGATTTCATTATTAAAACTGCGAGCTTGTGTGTGTGTGTGTACACTTACTGTAAATGGTTTACATAGATCCTCTTCTTCTGAAATACTAAAATTATTATAGAGAAGTGCCATTTCCTTCTTTTGATGGCTTTGCACCTCAAAACAAGTCTACAGTATGGACAAACATGAGTAACAAATATTTAACCACCATGAGTCCAAGAGTCATTGTGTTAGTAACAGAAACAACTTATTCCTTTTTTCTGTTAAATGACCAGTAGCGTAGCGCTGACATCACTTTCATTTCCACATTTAGCTTCTTTGAAAGTGAAAAGCCTTATTCCAGGAGCATCCGTCACTGTTTTTAGCACATGAGATCAAGTAAAAACCTGATGTGAGTCTCATGTTTAATAGCGTTATTAAAATAAATCCAGCTCGCAAATAGTGATGATGCTGGAAAGGGATGTTGCTAAAAGCTAGAAGGTCTATCTGCAGATACACGTGTGTGTGTGTGTTTCTTTAAGGCTTTAATGCACAAATGCATTCACACACACACACAGGCAAACACTGGCCTTCTATGTTATGGGGTAAATAATATTAAGTACCAGACGCTAGCAACTGATAGGTCACATGACTTCTAAAAACTGAGTTAGTGTGAAAGAAGGACAACCACAGGGCTGTGGTGTGTTGGCGTTTATGTCTGAGTCTGTGTGTGGGGGTTTATATCTGCGCGTTTATCAATGGGTAACTTATGACTGAAACAATTAGGTGGAAAGATCAGACCTATGATTAGGACTGTGTACGGTAAGCATGTGTCTTTATTATACTGTTTGGAAACACTTTTTTAGTGTCCTCATAATTGTAACAATTATAACTATAGACATGAATGTGTGTGTGTGTGTGTGTGTATTCCTGTAAGTCTTTGGTTTTAATGGTCACGAGCAGAGGCGGAGCAGCAGCCCTAGCAACAGTATTCATAATGTTAGTACCTAATAACTGTAGTTATGGATTTAGCAGTCTGTGGGCCCCAGACATGGGGCTGCCCCTCTCCTCTATGTTTTACCTATTCTTTAAAGGTGAATGTTTTTGGCACCAGGGAGGCATCCTGCTGCAACAACCAACGTCTACTGTGCTTGATATCTTGATAAACTTTCCCCATTCTTCAGGTCTTCACCAACTTATTACCCAGTTCATCCAGAACGCATTTGGAACCAGCCATCCCCATTCTTTCTTTCGTACTTCATTGCTGGCTCTCTCCGTTGCACCACATGTTTTATTTGTTAGTTTTGTCTTTATTAACACCATAAAACACCACACAGTCACACATCCTTACACTAATGCAATAGATCTGCTGATTGATTTTACATGACTGATTGTGTGTTTATATGGTCAGTGAATGAACTTGGATGTGTTTTATTGTTGTATATGTAAATAAAGAGACATTTTTTGATCTTTCCAGTACAGCTGTGCGTTTTTACTTTACCACGACCCCAGAATCAGGTCATGACACTCTCAGTGATGGCAGTGTTTAGACCGTTAGCTCAGAAACAGCCTTATTTACAGACATCAAGTCTGTGAAGGGGACGGTGGTGTAGTGGTTAGCACGGTCGCCTCACAGCTAGAAGGACCCGGGTTTGATTCCCGGGGTCCGGCCTTTCTGTGTGGAGTTTGCATGTTCTCCCCGTGTCTGCGTGGGTTTCCTCCGGGTACTCCGGTTTCCTCCCGCCGTCCAAAGACATGCATGTCACGTTGATTGGGCCTTCCGAAATTCCGAAACCCTGAGGGATACCCACAGTGTGTATGTGAGTGTCTGTTCATCTGTATGGATGGACTGGCGATCTGTCTGTTCGTCTGTATGGATCACATGTGTCTGAATTAAAGGCCCCTAACAAAAGTGGACATGGTTCTAAATTATAATAAATATGAATAAGTCAATAATAAATATGAATCCTAATAGGAGTATATTTGTTTTTGTGTGAATTGTGTATTGTATGATCAGGCCTGTGTTTCTGTATTCTGTACTTGGAGAGCCAAATATTTTTTTTGAGGTGGTACCCAGTATAAAAGGTTTGAGAACCCCTGGCATATACTATACAAAATGTACACATATACAAAAACTATTAACAGTCTGAACCTAAATGTAGCAGTTTTTAAAAGTTCCTAAACATTGTACATAAGAGATGAAATGAAATGAGTCACAGAAAATTGCATCTGCGTGTGTCAAGTTCACAGGAACTTAGGTCAGATTTAGCCTGCTATAAATATTTTTATCACCGAATGATGTCGGTTAATAAGCTAGTAAATAAGCTGCCCGCAGATCATGTAAAGTAGCTCTTGTTTCCATGAGTGAACTTAAATAAACAAAATAAAAAAAATGTACGTGGCTTGGAATAGAGACAATCATTTGTGAGCTTGAACACGCCCTCGAACAGCAGAATTGTTTTATGTACTTGCATAGACTCATTACATTGGACAACTTCCAGATTTAATCCTGAGACATGGGAGAGACACTAAAAATAGAACAGACTGTCTGGATGTTGCAAGGAACATTCACAATGGTTCTGTGTGTAGGCTTACACTTTGTTTATTTTAAGATAAAGATTAAGAGTCAGAGATACATATCCAGAGTTAAACTAATTCGCATGTGCATGTGAACATGTTATTCAACCGTCTCTTTTGCTATCTTTTTCTTCAGCACTCAGTTATTTAGCACTCATATATTAATTACTTAAATCGATTTCTATGTGTTGTGTGGTATAAGTTATGAATTTTTACAGTGGCAGTTGCACGTGTAGAGTAGAAACCCTGAGGGATACACACAAGTGTACACACCTTTTTGCCTTTCTCTTAAACGTTTCTGTTGAACGCTGGTTTTCAAGAAATCTAAAATCCTGCTTAATAAATAATAAACCCCTCAAAACTACCTCAGTCCACTCATTATTCCAAGAAAATACTGTATGATGGTGTCTTGTCAAATGAACCAAGCATCATTTCCCTTTGAGTCATCTCCTAATTTCCTGTGTAAGTAGGTTAAAAAATTATTCCAGAGAAAATATGTTTAAGAGGCTGAAACTCCACTGAAACACTCCCGACAACTGCTTTCAGGTTCATGGACCCATGGGCATGTTTTGCAACAAGTAACATTTCATACAGCGGATTTCAGCTTGTAGCAACAACTGATCAGTCAAAGACAGAAGATGTCAAATTGTATCTGACTATTTGTAGAAATGTTCAAGCACATGTTGTGTCATTTGATGTACTGTGGACAACGAGAGATCATGCCTTTTAAGATCATGTTCATACTTTCACTTTCATATTTACAGAGAACTCCAAGAGGAACTGAACACAGTCCTCAGTCTGGAAATACATAAACAAAACTTATACAGTGCCCTATGCACAGTATTGTTTCTCCACATGCACATTACTCTTCACTTAACTTCACTTCACTTTACTTCACTTATTCAAACAAGAACATAAATCTTAGCTACAGGCAATAGAAGTTACAATTTCTTCAGAGGTGCAAAATATTCGGTGTTTGCAAATATCTGTAATTATCAGGTGCAATTTGAGCTTTTGCAATAATATGCCACTTTATTAAAGTGTGTGTATGTTATGTTATTAGAAGAGTCCCCATCAGAATGGTTATCACAGGCGTGTCCCGTGATAACCATTATCCTTTAACTGTCAAATACATCTGTCTGTTTGCATGTTTACACTGATTACAGGTCAGATTGCAGAAGACAAGACGTTCCGTGCACTCCTCCCTCGATGACTCCATCCACACTTCACAACTTAAACGGTAACTGCTTTTCACAGAAAGTGGAGGGAGAACAGAGTACTACAATGTAATAGGAGTTTAGTCCTTATATCAACAGAATAAGGAACTTTAATCCATGGGTTGGTAAGGTGTTACGTTTCAGTTTCGTTCTGACAACTTATCCTTCTTTTACACGCCGCCCTAAATAAAACTAGTGCATATAAATTATAATGTTTTGTATTCTTACAGTTAATTGATATGCTTGCTGAGATCCAGGAATCTGCCTGGCGACCATCCAGCTACCACAAACTCCTTTTGTTTTTGTTAAAGAAGTGTGTGGAACAGCATTGCAGCATGGCTGCTAATATCTCAAACCAAAAGTAAATGTATGGAGACCTTATCTAAGCAGACTAGCTTAGACTGCTTTGTGGAGCAAAAAAAATGCATTTTTCAGTTGTGCACGTTACCACCAGATCTGCTGGGAGTGTTACAAACAGTAGCTGTGACTTTTGTGTCTGATAAATAGAAGTCGGGCAGGAGGCCAGATTTTAACGGGACACAGCAGTATTGCCAGCTAACCAAGCCAACAGAACCAACACCTTCAGTTGAGCATGAGGACATCACTATTATCCACGTTCTTTCCCGTTGTTTGTGAACCTTTAGTGTCATGATAATCAGTATGAGTGCGACTGTTATCACTGTAGGTCAGAATCAGACATGAGCTCGTGATTCACTGCTTCACTGTCTGCGAGTGAGGGCTGAGCGGGGATTAACTCTGAATGTGGTGGAAATGACAGGATTTCACCTTTGATAAGAGGTGCAAACATTGTGCAGGAAACTATGAATATCAGTCTTATTCATATAGAGCCAAAACACACTACTGGGTTATATTTCATTTTGTCACTGGTAATTGTAGCAAAATGCCACCATCAGCGCAGCCCTTTGTGTGTGTGTGTGTGTTTCAACAAAACTATGCTTTATATTGAAACAATATTGTCCAGGTGAGGTTAAGGAGATTCAGGAATACTAATCTTTATCTTTATGTTACAAAAATGTCGGTAAAGCAGTGTTAAATATTAAACCAAGTTTTATTGCCAGACATTTTCAGTAGGAGAGAGATCTGGACTATAGGCTTGCCAGTCAAACACACCCTCATGCTACAAGAGCCACTCTCATGTAGCAAGAATGTGCTAGGCTTCATTCTGAGTGTGCAGAAATAAGCCTGGCATCATCCTGCTGAAATATCTAATGACATCCCAGGAAAAGACACCTTAATGGCAGCATATGTCTCTTTAAAATCCCAATATATGCCAATATTGTGTTGACTGTACCCATGCCATCACAGATGGTGGCTTTTCCACTTTGCATGAAAACAGTCTGGATGGTCTGTTTCGTCTTTAACACTGGTATCATGTGTTTTTCAAGCTGAAACGTGGACTTATCACAGACCAGTCAATTCAATTTATTTAAATAGCGCAAAATCACAACATCAGATATCTCAAGGCAGTTCACAGTGTAAGGTTTAAGACCTTACACAACACACACACAACCACATATATATATATATATATATATATATATATATATATATATATACACATATATATTTACAGAATATTTGGCTGTGTGAAACTGAGCGTTATTAATTTTTCATGTAGTTGAAAATGATGAGGAAGCTGCTGACAATGAAGCTGAGCCAGTGATGAAGAAATCTAGACTGGAAAGTTACTTTAAGCAGCTTTTTGGACCCCACTAGGCGCAAAGAGGCTCACTCCGTGCGTAGTGTGCGCAGTCAACTCTAACTATAAGCTTTTTCAAAAAGTAAAGTTTTAAGCCTAGTTTCAAAGGTCCCTCTCTACCTTTGAAACTAGGCTTAAAACTTTACTTTTTTGTCTGCCTCCTGAACCTGGATTGGTAGCTGACTCCACAGGAGAGGCTCTGCATCCCAGTCTACATTTAGAAACTCTAGGAACCACAAGTAGACCAGCAGTCTGAGAGTGACGTGCTCTGGGATAGTATGGTACTATAAGGTTTTTAGCCTGATCATCTAGTGCTTTATAAGTGAGGAGACAGATTTTAAAGTCTATTCTAGATTTTACAGGGAGCCAATGGAGAGAAGCCAAAGTAGGACAAATATGATCTCTCTAGTCAGAATTCTAGTCAGAACTCTGGCTGCAGCATTTTGGACTAACTGGAGGCTTTTGAGTGAGTTATTGGGACATCCTACCAGTAATGAATTACAGTAGTCCAGTCTAGAAGTGACAAATGCATGGACTAGTTTTTCAGCATCGCTTTGAGACTAGATGTTTCTAATTTTAGCAATATTCTTAAGGTGGAAGAAGGACGTTCTAGATATTTCTTTTATGTAGGAGGTAAAGGAGATATCCTGGTCAAAAATAACTCCAAGATTCTTCATAGTAGCACTTGAGGGGAGAGCTATATCATCTAGAGAGGCAATCTGACTAGATAACATGTCTCTGGGATTTTTTGGGGCCCAAGTAGAATAACCTCTGTCTTGTCTGAATTTAGGAGTAGAAAATTACAGAACATCCAGGCCTTTATGGCTTTTAAACAAACTTGAAGTTCTATTACTATTGATTAGTTTCATAGATAAATATAGCTCGGTCACATCGGCATAACAATGGACATTTATTGAGTGTTTCCTTTATATTGCACAGCAGAGATACATGTATAAAGTAAAAAGAATTGGTCCAAGCACAGAATCCTTTGACACTCCATACTCCATACTTACCTTTGTGTCCATGGAGGACTTATCATTAACATAAACAAATTGGGATCTATCTGATAGATATTACTTAAACCAGCTTAGTGCCGTGCATGTGTCCAGACCTTAGCTTGCCATCCAAGCAAACTAAACAAGTTACATAGTGCAGTAACACATGATCAGGGTGTCACAAATAATATTATTTTAGACATGTGAATAATCACTCAACATGAGTAGGCAAGACTTTCTTTGTTGATTGTACAGGCTGTTCCATGTGCCTGTGGTCAGCAAACACCACCATATCATGTACAACAATAAGATTTTCTGATATCCTCAAACTGAGCCTCGCCAACAAACCAGTGTTTTTCTGACACAGGCTGTATTAGAAAGAAATGAACCTCTTCCTTTTAACTTAGAAGAAGCTGTGTGATTTAGCAGAAGTCATTTATCAGAGGCTAATCATGATGAGAAAGCTCCTATTAACCTCTTATCAGCAGAGTAGTCAGACTGGTTTCTCAGAGTCACTCTAGCTGTTTGAATAAACCTGCTGTTTCATTTGCTGCAGCTGTATTTTCACTTTTATTTTGACCTGCTCAGCGTGCGTCAGAGGAATCTTAAGAAAAACATATATATGTATCCATAAGACTTGGGGATTCAGTTGGTGTAAGCAAAGTTAACCCACTCACATTGACAAATGTGCAGAATAAGGCTGTGGGAAGTACAGTTTAGAGTTTGCCAAAGTTCCAAAGGAGAACAGGCATCCAAGGCTTTAAAACTTGAGGAGGTAGTAGGAGTTAAAGTTGTTGGGACTAGCAAAGTGGGAAGTGTAATAACCAGAAGAAAAGCAGAGTCATCACAGGTGTACCACTTAATATGAATGTGGAGGAAATTAAAAACAGTTTGAAGGGAGGAACAATAACAGACATTTTGAAAAGGGTTTTTCACTAGCGACTGGATTTGTTTTAGTTCCTTGACGACATTTCACTCTTCCATTCCAGAGGACTTTCTCACCTCAGATCACAATAGACATGAGAAACCCCTCTGGAATGGAAGGGTGAAATGTCATCAGGGAACTAAAACAAATTCCGTTGGTATTGAAAAACCTTTTTTGAGATACCCATGACCAGAATGACTGAGAACCTCCACAGATAATAGCAAACATCAAAAATATTAGGTCAGTCATGAATAGGACCATGAGCGATACATGATGTTTTTCAGGAAGTGGTGATACTGAAAAGAATGGTGCTGTTGGACTGTGGGAATTCAACTTGTTGTAAAAGCAGCAGTTCCTCATCAAGTACTTGGAAAGAAGTTAGGGACAGTTTGCATACAAGATTAAACATTTTATAGAGGAACTAATATTAAAACCTGATTTGTTAAAAACTTCAGAAACTTTTTACTAATTTAGATATTTAAATTCAGAGATATGTTATAATACAGCTGGACAGAAAAAAGGTAGAAACTTAAAGGGAGTAAACTGAATGTCTTGTGATTGAAGTATGGTGTAAAAGAAAAGAAATGGTGGTATAATTTTTGCAAACCATGTCGAAGGCTGGAGCTGGACAGGCTAATTGGCAATTCAGCTGGCTTCTGATGGAGCAATTCGAAAACAATAGCACCGTATTGTTCTGTCACAGAAAACAAAGGCTCTTCGGTGAGTGAAATGAGAGACAACCAATGGAATGAACAAACAAGAAAGCAAAGCGTTGAAAGCTGAATTATTTCTTACATCTTGAATTAAATTCGTTCTTATGTATCATGGGTGAATATCTGCCAAAAAACATATATTTTAGGAAGAGATTAGTCTAGAAAATGGCGAAGTGGCTATTTTAAATACTCAAAGCTGTGGGGTGAAAGTGTAAATCATAGACAAACTCAAGGAGTAAGTGATTTCACTATGACCTGATGACATGAACTTGTTGAACACTGGGCAGCAAAGGAAACTACTGAGACCTAAGGACTTTTATTAACCAGGCACAGGCTGAATTGCTTCCCATAAACACCAGGAATTAATGGAAGACATTTGTACTTTCACAATTAGTGGAAATACCTTTAGTGCCTTCATGTTATCTAGATATTACATCAGATATGATACGTTTATATGAGCGTGTGTTCTGTGAATTAGAAAGTTTAAAAAAATTCTTTACTATAACTGGTTAACATTCCATGAAACACAGCTTTTCGTCAACTCTACTTCCACTTTCATTTCAACTCAGTCCACTTACATGTCAACTGATGAATACAGGAACGTCTGGATCAGATTTACTGGATAAGAATTGAGTCAGTTCATGTCGTAGCATGCTGGTTCTTGTCTTTGGTTTAAAATATTCTTACAAGTAGTAACATTACAAGTACAACATTCACAGAGGACACAAAAGTAAAACACCATCTGTCTGTGTTTTGGCTGCAGTCCGGCAAAGTTTATGGCTGGGAAATGCCAAAACGTTTACTTATTATCTTCTTTATGACATTTAATTGGGGGCTGGTTAAGGTCAAGAAAGGTGGAGAATAAATAGCATCAGGAACAAACACAGCTCCTTTTCCCCATTGGTATATTTTACAGCTACACCCAAGCATGATAATGTCCCAGATTGCAAGAAAACTTCCCTAAGAAATTTACATGTTCCACAAACTTTCCTAGTGCTGTTTTTTTGATTAAATGTTTCATCAAAATATTCTTTTTTTGCTTCTATTTTATATCCTGACTTGTATATCTATGTCTTCTGATAAAGCATGCCCTAAAACGCATTACAGATGTGTAATCATTGGCTGATTGTTAAGCCAAACAAAATGAAACTGCTAAAAACCCAAGAATAACCTAATTGCTTAGTGCATTATGTAAAGCACTAAATGTTCACAGCAGGTTTATAGCAAGTTGTGTGCACATGGTAATGTTTACTAGAAGATAAATGGTTATTATAAATCATCTCTCTTTCTCTTTCTTTCTCTCATCTTTTTTTGTGCATAATGCGCTTCCATTATCTCACCATGTTGTCCCTCTGTTTACTTTCTGTCTGTTTACACTTAAATCGTAAATGGTAATTGGTCTGCACTTATATAGCGCTTTTCTACCTAACTTAGGAAGTGTTCATCGTTTCAGCAAACCAGCATTCCTCCCTGTCCAGGATCTGCATCATCTTCTTCATCATCTTCTTCTGTCCAGGATCTGCATCATTTTCTTCATCTCTGAAGGAGTGACCGCTATCCTGTAGATGTAAATAGACAGAGTCCTGGCCTGACAATGTAGCTCTTCTGTGTTGGGACATACACTTAGTCAGTGGTTGTTTGGTCTCCCCGATTTATAATTCACAGCACTCCTCCTGGCAACTAACTGCATTACTCTGTCTGTGCCAGGGAACTCGATCCTTAGGGTGCACCAATCTTTGGTGTAGCGTGTTTTTGGGTTTGAAAGCCATTGAGACTAGGTGTTTTGAGAAAATGCTTCTCAGCTGTTCCGAGCTTCTCTTCTCTTCTCTTTTCTCTCTGAATTCTTATGGCATCATTGCATGTCATTAACTTTGAGTCTTCTCTCTCCCCTAGTCACACTTCGTCCTCTCTCTCTCTCTCTGTGTATCTTTCTGCAGGTATCCTCGGCCTTGGAGCTGTAGTTACTGGTCCTACCAACCTGCCCAGTGTCTCGTCTGCTGCTCCTTGTTGTTGTATTGATCTCTGTTGTTCGTTTCTCTTTCCTCTTTTCACTCACCCCAACCGGTCGAGGCAGATGGCCGCCCACCCTGAGCCTGGTTCTGCTGGAGGTTTCTTCCGTTAAAGGGAGTTTTTCCTCTTCACTGTTGCCTAATGCTGCTGTTGGGTTTTCTACAAATATTCCATATATACTTATTCTAGTCTTAAACCTTACACTGTAAAATGCCTTGAGATGACTGATGTTGTGATATGTAAATAAAGTTTAATTCAACTGAATTAATCACTGAATATACTCTACATAAAAATGAAAGTAGCAAACTGAAAGTGTAGACAAGACACAACATTTTTCAGCATTTTCGGCTGTCATCATATTGAAAGTACATTCTGCTATGTAGCAAGGTCTGATGACCATGTGAGGACTTGAGTTGGGGGAGTTAATGTTGCCTTTACTGTAATACCAGTCTTTTTTTTGAAAGAGTTTAGGAAACAGTAAATCTCAGTGAGCAAGCATGGAAAACAAAGAAAAAGATATTCGTACCACAGTAGGGGCTCAAATGACTAAGAGAGTTCCTGCTAGTTATTGTAGCAACTGTGTAAAGGTTATCACAGATACACTATAAAAAACTGTTTGTCAAACAGACATGTAATTATTTTTTGTAGACAGTTGTAGATAGGTGGAGTGAGACAGGAGCCACTATGACCTTTGGAGATGCTTAAGTTTCAATTTAGCTGACACAAAGGCACACGAGGACACACGCACACACCCTCTCATGTCCAGGATTGGCAGGTACATCTGTATGAATCACTATGACAACCTGTTAGCTGAACAAGGTCAGCTTCATACTGTAATACATTGACACACTCAAAATCCAATAGTTAGCAATGTCTCTGCTGATCCCAGATGTTCAAATTGGAAAAAATTGCTTCAAAGCATCAGCTTACATCTGCAGAAACTTTCATAAACAGAGTTTATATGCCACGACATGTTTACCTTTCATCTGCTAATGTTACTAGTGATAATCAGCGGTAGTATTACAGAACGTCCTACGGTGCTAGTCTGGCAATCTTTAAAAAGTTCAGACTCAAAAAGAGCTTATATTGTTAACCACAAAAGGCTCCTGCAGGAACAACAGGGCTGGACTAGAAAGTTTTTTTTTTAAGGATTTTCTCCGCTCTGCATTTTTCATCCATTTGTCATCAAGGAACCCCGCTACACTGCGTGTTGTCATGCAAAAGCAAAGAGAATAATTATACGCAGGTCTTACTAAATCTCTATGTGGATGCAGAAGCAAATATGTTTTAATAAGTAATCCAGATCCCAAATATTCTTGACTGCATGTATACAATATATTTATTTGTCGTTTTTATACAAATGACCCACTGAAGTCACACATGCATGCTGCTCGAATAGTCTGCAAGGATCTGTAATAGGAGACAATAGGTATGCTGTGAAGCTATGTTTCTAGCTTCTCTCCCTGTTTCACAGAAATGAAACTCACAGAGCACACGCTCACGTGCAGATAGGAACTGTGCACATAATAATATGCATGCAAAAACTATGTAAACATAAAAAAACAATGTTATATATACTGTGTTGCAGATAAAATTGAGTTTAAATACATGTGCACTGCATTGTACAGTAGAGGAAAACCAGGCAGACATGCAACACAAGTAGAGACAACAGTGGCATCTAGTCAAAGTTGCAATTAGTGCACTGTATGTTTCTGATTATCAAGCTCAAACATTTAACCCATTACCAACCAAACACCACACAGCAGAACCAACAAAAGCGCAGTAAACCCCCTGACCCCACCCTCCGTCTGTCTGTCTTTCTCTCTCCTCCCTTCCTTCCCTCCCTCCGTACTTGGATCAGGATGCACTGTTTCAACTATTATTAGCATGATCCCGCTTTGCACTTTAAACTGTAGCGTTAATCAGCTCACTTACAGGGAAATAGATTCAATTTCACCAGCTATTCTCTAAACACACACTGATGCATTAAAAAAGCTAAGAAAAGGGTCATCGCTGTAGACAAATTAGCAACTATAAAGTTCTTTCACAAATATGAGACCAGCTCTTACAGTAAAGGTAATGGATAAAAAATCTAAACCAGATGCTCAAAGTTTAGCACATATAAAAATGACCTTCAATCTCTTACAGGCTGAATCCTTTCTTTGATACAACTTAAGGGTATATTTCAACTAATAGTTCTTGTTTGAACTCCCAAAAACTCCCATATGCACACAGTGAAATCCGACCATACTAGCTCCGAGGGATTTGAGGGCTTTAAGCCTGTTTCTGCTGGGTCTCCATGACGAAAGAGTGAAAGCATTTTGACAATAACGTGCTATAGACGTGGTACATAGGTGCTATGTGGGCAATCACATACAACCAGCAGGCTAATCTAAGTGTCAGTTGAGTCAGACTACACTTGATGAAATGAAACTTAGCATGACAGAGACAAACATATAATGAGCTCAGAACCCTTTTTTTAGCTGTCATATTTCTACTGGTCTGCGTGCTTGTCTCTGTCTCTTTAGGCAATATCAGCTGACCCAGAGTCTTTGCTTAACTTTCTGTTTATCAGTCTCGCTCTTCTTTGACATCATTCCCACCACGGGATTAGCCCACTGCTCTCTCTCTCTCTCCATAGGTGTCATTCCCACATTTACTAGCAGCAGTGTTCATGACTTTCATTTCTGTCTATCTATCGTGTTGTAATATTGACCACAATTGTTGTTTTGTTTTAAAACGCGACCATGACCACACAGCTGTGCCAACATTATTAGCGGAGGTGTCATGGTGAAACAGACACTTTGTGTTCAGAAACTGTATGAGCCCCCGTTCAGACGCCACACTCCTCATGGGCTTTCACATGCAAAAGTCTTCATGTCAGGTTGACTTCTAATTGCCCTCACTGTACATTATAATACGTATTGTTATACAGCCACATACCAAACACATGAATCATATGACAAAAAGCACTGGTTAAGTCATGCATAGTCATGCTGCAGGTATCTGAATACTGCAGCAGCAGAAAGTCTGGACAGGTTGCAAACCATTATGGTTGGATTTCTTTGAAACATATGTCTCTCAAGTCAGTTTAGTTTACTATAAGAAACTATATAAGGAACGACTGAGCACTGAGAGGTATTGAAGTATACAGTATATACTATTTTCTATGTTTGGTACAAATCACTTGATATAAATTAGAAATCATAAAAAAATCACTGGAACTAGTGACTGCAGATCACCGCTCTATCAGAGACTACACACGCTATGTTATGATGTGTCATCTGAATGGTATTAATACTACATATTAAATAATTCAAACGGGGGCGCAGCCGAAATGTCCCAATGTCTCTGTGATGAAATCAAAACTTTGAAATGTAATAAAGTGAAATGACTGTCAACATGTCACAATGAATCACTCCAAATGTGATTTCCTGGTGAAACGTTTCTGCAGAACTGAACTGCAGGACAACAAATGAAGAAGTGGTGCAGAGAAACTGTTTTCATGCTGCAAATGGAAGATTTCAAATATCCTCGGCATTATGAGGAAATGTTATCTGACAGATTCACATGTGACAGAACAAATCGTTATGTGAATATAACTTAAGATGCCTGTTTTAAAGATGTGCCAAGAGCTTTTATGAGGCACTTTACATACACTCAAAACATGTGTTGGCTGGTGGAACTTGGACTAAAGTCAAAACTAGACATGACACACATTTAACTTTGATATTTCATTTGATTATGTCATTTGATATTTAACTGCTTCTGGAGAGCTCATCCCACACAGGCTGTGAGCACTTTGGAAATAACGACTTAAAATCACACTCTCATGCATTAAACCCTTCCGCATTAGAACAGAATATATTCCAAATAAAGACAGAGAACCGTCTCAAACGCTTCCACAACACTGACACAAGAACATTTAATGAACGCAGCCATTACTCGAATCTGTCACCTGTCTTTCTGTAAACGTCCTACTGTCATGTGGCTTTGCGGTTTTCTTGAAATTCTCCAAATAATAACAGCGTTCAAAAGAAGTGAGAGAGCAAAAGGGGCCGCGCCGAGCCTCGAGTTTCACTTTCGGTTCTGTTTCAGAGAAACTGTTTCTCTGCCGCTAAAGAGCAGGTCCCGCTTGTTCGAGGAAGCGAGCGATCGCAGGCGGAGCCACCGAGTGTAAACTGTATATATGCGGGAGAAGTGTTTACCAGGCGTCACACACACATACGAGTATGATCTGAGGGGTGCAAATAAAAGCCGGCAGGTTGACAGGCTAAATGTTACAAGGCTTCAAGGATTACCTGCAGGATTACTGTGCTCATTGCAGCGTTTGCATGTTGGGATTTCACGACAAACGGATCTTTAAATCGCTGCTGTCGTTAGAACAAAACGGTAAGACGATTTTTCACACTGGAGTCGTCCTGTAGCCTGCTGTCATGGCAATGATTGCTTTAGGGCAATAATCACGTTTTGCACCAATCGCTGCTGCGTTTTTTTGTTATGTTCTGGGCCCTGTGCAGTGGAAAAATACCGGATTGAAACTTTAAGATGCGTCTCGGTATTTTCAGTGTGCATGGACGCTTTGGGACAAATCCGCATTAAGAGCTGCGTCCAGAAGGCGGGTGGTGTTTCACTCAACTGTTTGATTCATAGCAGCAACTTTATGTGGAAAGAGTGGAGCTTAATTGAAAAATGAAGATAATTTAATTAAATATAGCTGTGATATACACTTGAGATCAGACTCTGTTGGGTTTCTTTATCAGAAATCTTATGATTCATTTAATGATTCCTGGCATTTAGGTTTAAAAAAAAAAAAAAAAAAGAAGCCAGAGATGACAACACTCTTCCTCACCTTAATCATTCACTTTTCCTGGAATTAATCAAGCCGTAACACAAGTGTTAGATAATTCACATGGAGCAGGAAAAGGCGAATCAGACAAAGTGGAGGCCTGTTGATACTGTATGTGGTAGCTCTTGTGAAATATGTTTATCACCTCTTATGACCCAGGAGGTTCAGCCGACACTCCGGGGCTAATGGTCATATTAGTATTTAAAAACAGTTTTTATTCTGAAAAAGACATGTTTTAAGTTTTTCAAAGTCGTGATTTAGTTATTGTTTTTCATTTGACACACTGAAGTAGAAGTGAGAAACAGATTACTAAACCACCTAGTCTTTTGTGTCTGTGTGTACTGTACAAACTGTACAGTAATTGCAGCTGACATCAGTGCTGAGTGTCTTCTTGCCAAACCACAAATTCCAGTCATATCAAACAAAGCACCACGCAATGGAAACCAAAATGAATATACAACCTACAGACAGAGAAATTCACTGAATTGATCTCACACACACACATACAGAGAATCTTTTTCTTATTTCGGAGAAACGGGGCCTTACAGGTCCTGTGACTTGAAAGACTTTCAACTCGCTTAACTCTGTTCAAGATGTTGTAAAAGCGATCCCTTTGTTTAAATAAGAATGACTGACAGTCGTGGTAAAGATAATAACCATTCCTCTCGTTCTTTTTTGTCTCTTTCAGGATGACAGTCTGGTGGTTAGAGATGGGAGAGGGTTTGGAGCCTCTCTCCCCTGTAGGATGGTAGCCGACAGCACAGTGGAGGACCATGACAAGACCCTCTTGTCAAGCTCATCATCATCATCATCATCATCCTCCTCCTCCTCCTCCTCCTCCTCATCATCCTCATCCTCATCCTTATGCTTGTCCTCATCATCTTCACTCCGCACAGAGTTGGAGCAGCTTCAGCAACGGGCCGGTCCAGATCTGAACCCACATTTAGTGCGTGTCCCCTCTGTGTATCGCACCCACTTCCCAACCTTTGCCTGCAAGGAGGACTGTCAGATCATCACCGATACAGCAGCCAAGCTAGAGCGCAGCAGCTTCTACTGGGGCCCTCTGGGAGTGGAGGACGCCCACCGCATGCTGCGAGACGCTCCATTGGGCAGCTTCCTCATCCGAGACAGCAGGCAGAAGGATGTCTTCTTCACACTGTCCTACCATGCCAAGAATGGGCCGGTCAGCGTGCGCATCGACTACAAGAGGCAAAAGTTCTCATTAGCGGGCAACGAGCGCTCCTTCCCAATGCTCTTTGCCCTGTTGGAGCATTACATCAATTCTCCCAAGAAGAGCCTGAGCGTCCCGTACAGGAAATGGGAGCCAACGCTGCAGGAGCTATGCAGGAAGCGCATCATGGAGCTCTGTGGCGGAGTAAACCAGGTTTCAGAGCTGCCACTCACCCATGTTGTCAAAGACTTCCTGATGGAATTCCCTTACAAATTATGACCAGTCTTCCATTTAAAGTTCTGACAGTATTATTTTTTATTTCTAGAAGGCAGTTATTACCAAATCGTGGTAAACTGGAGGATGCGGTAAACCCTACTCATTGTGTGTTGGACGTTAAGCCTGTGTTACCATGGTTACAGATGAAATCAGCTCTCTGTTTTAATGTGCAGAGCTGTAAAAAGGCTAAAAGACATTATCACCACAGTGAAGTAGAGGCAGTCTCCAACTGGACTGGGTCCATTCAGAACTTTTCAACATCCATTACCTCTAGAGAGTCAAGTTCCAGTTGCACATGGACAGAGTGCCTTTTGGTCTTGAGGAAGCATGAAAAATTGGAAAATGCTGCATTAAATGAAAACTACAGAGACAGTGGAGCTTTTACAGAGACACAAGAACACGTGGACTCGACTGAGACTGTTCTGCTGGAAACTTTAGGGTCTGTTGTTTCCCCTTTGTATCCATCAGAGGTCCAGAGGTACTTTAAAGTGGACTGTGGAAGGACATTAAGAACATCAACAGAGTGGATTTTCAGAAAAATCGAGGAATGGTGGAGGATACGGTTAAAACCATCACAGCTACTGGCACCAGTAGAAGATATCTTTGTAGCAGATTTTAATACTCTAATGTTTTAGAATGTTTACATCAGAAATGAATGTTTGCAAGCACCAATGACTCAAACACCACTTGATGTCTTTGTGAACACTGGGGTTAACGTACTGTACACAGAGGTAGTCTCTACCTCTATTCAACCCTCTCTGCCAGGCAGATTTTTTTAAACTGATAAAGATATATCAATATTTTTTTTACTTCCATTTGTTATTATATTTCAAATAAACTATATTTAAACTGATCTTGCTGGATTTGTATTTTCTTTAAATGTGGTATTTCCGGTTCCCAAATCAAGTCATCTGGTGGAGTGGTGGGAGTTCGCGGGAGGTGGTGAGACAGAAAGGGACACACTCACAGTTTAGTCGTGCTATGTCACAGACAATAGGACAGACAGACAGGAAGTGAGACGAAGTATCGTACAGTGTCGTCACCACAGTGATTCATCTCTGTGGGGCAAAGTGACAGGTGGGTGGGGTTGCTTTGGTAGTAAATGAACTGTTACGCTTAGAGACACACACACACTTACCAGAAACAGGGGCAGAGGTGACACATAATGAAGCGTGTGATTGTGCCTGTGTGAATGCTTGTGTGTGTGTGTAATACTTTTACCCTAATGACAACCCAGTGCAGATTAAAATTTCCTCAAGAGGAAGTGGGAAATTTTTTGGGTTAGTGGTTAGACAGAGACATGTTAGATCAAGGTCAGGGTTAGAGTTACAGTTCACATTTAATTTTAGAGGTACGAATAAATAATACGACGTATGGTACACATAAATATAACTTTAATGTAAAATGTAAAAATGGAATAAAACATACAGTGAAAAAGGAAAATAAGTAGAAGGAATGTTGGATTAGTCAAGAAAGATCATGAGACAAAAAAGAAACGTCTGCTTTACATAAAAGACATTATGTAAAATGAGGCAACACATGAGCAAGAGATTAAAAAGATAAGTTGCCATGGTTATACACTGACTGAAGAGTCAGCTTTCACGTGTAATGGGTGCAGCAACTCTAAACCAGGTGGACGTACCTGGTTTGTGCGTATGACTCAAAGAAGTGTGTCTCTCACTGTTTCGTGTACATTGGGCAAATGCCCAACTGAAAGGTTATTTTGGGATTAGGCTAATCCTCATTTTAGAGGAAGCCAAGCTTACAAATACTCTTGCACAGAGTCATTGCATTCAACCAAATAATTGTAGAGTTGCAGCAGAAACTGATGAAACTTCCTAGTCTTCTGTGCCACAGTTAAAAGGTTCAGCTACTGCATGAATTTATGCTGCACAAAACAATGATGATACTTAAAAGAATATGACCTTATATACAATTCCACTAGTTTTCTTTTACTATTTTGTATTAATTAAATTGTTTGTTTTAATGAAAACATATGAGATGTGAGTCTCAGAGGTGCTGGTATAGAAACATCTCTAGATGTATGTCTGTGAAGATTCTCAGTCATCCAGGTAAAGTTGTCTGAGGATTGAGTCATGGCAACTGGACTTCTTTCTTCCAAGTTCTGCATCCACAGAACTTTATCAATCTGAGTTAAGTTGGCTAGTGACCACAAATATATACCTCCAGGTTGGAGTCAGTGCTGGATCCTGAAGCTTGAATGTAAAAATTCTGGGAAAAGTAATTTTTATATCCTAACCAGCATTGATGGGTTAGGGTTAGGGTTAGGAAACGGGTCTAGGCCGGGATCAGGCCCAGGAGACGCCAGGTCAGGATGCCCAGCATGAAGTGAGTATTAAGTGAGTCCCGGTTTGAGGGTTGCAGAGCTCAGATAAAAGATGTTACATTAACCAAAACGTTTGAATTAGTGAAATAAACGTACTAAAAATATCTATGCATGAATGTGTGGGGTCTGTAATCTAGTTACTAGACTCGAGTCAATATGAGCTGTGACTGACATTATCTTTAGAAAACACCACTTATTTCACCTACATGGGCGACTTCTACAGAGCTCTCCAGTGTCACCTATTGTTGCCAACCACACCACATACCTGTCCACTTCAAACCCACTAACACACTGAGACAGAGACTTGTACGTCCCAAAGACCAGATACCAAAACAGAAGAAGAGCAATTTAGTGTCTGCTGTTCAGTGCAGCGAAGAGTGCTCCGAGCTGTACATTGGAGAGACGAAGCAGCCGCTTCACAGGACAACACCTTAAGGCCTGAATCAGCTGTGTATCTTCATCTGAAGCACAAAGGACAATCATTTATGGACCAAAATATTAGATTGAGAAGACAGGTAGTTTGAAAGAGGAGTGAGGGAAGCTTCGTATGCGCAAATAAAACAACCCCTCACTTAACTCACGTCCACCAGGTTGACCTCACTTACGGACCCACTTAATGGGGGTAGGAGGAGCTGTCAGGGGTGGGGCTGTTACATCCACCCACACCCCTCCCTTGCCTTTATTTCACTTAACGAGTCTATTCAAGGCAGGTGTGAGGTGAAACCAACATTGGGGATAAAATTTGTGGTCAATTGCCAACCTCCCTCAGATTGAAAAGGTTCTGTGGATGCAGAACGAAACGTCTCTAATGTAAAGAAATCAGTCCAGTTCCCATGACTGGATGACTGAGAATCTTCACAGACAAATCTTTAGAAAACAAACAATTTGGTGAAATTTTGCAGTTTCATGACATTTGTGAGAGCATGTGTCACTTTTTCAGAAAGTGTGTCATACTTTTCATTTCAAATCTGAGGTATTAACCTGAACTACAGTATCGTCCAAGCCGCTCCGCATACATAACCAGAACTCCAACGCTAAAACCAAACCTTACCATAAGGCTTTGTGATCTTTTTTGGGGGATTTTTTTTCCCTTTTTGTTGTAGACAAATGTAACCACACACACACACATATACAACGTTGAGTCATACTGAAAATAATGCAACCTGATTCAAGTAAAGCCTGACAAGTTTGAAGATATAATTATCTCATCTTGAGGGAGAAGTTAAAGAGGGGTAGACCACACACACACACACAGTGGAACATGAGTCAGTGATCTCTACACACATCATGATTGTAATTTATGTTGATAGGCTTTGCCAATCCTCCCTTTTTAAATCTTAATGTAGAACTTGAGATTGGAGATTTAAGTCTAAAGTGTGTATGTGCCCTTGTGGTGCTCGGAGATGGTGCCGAGTGAATCATACGTAGCGGTTTCATTCACTGTGTCTCAAACTTTAGGACATTCCCAACTATTTTGAGAAGTGAAAGGTGAAGTGAGGTGTTTTGTGACTGCGTGTGCTTATCAGCTGATTTCTGAGGAATCCTCCGCTGGGAGTTTTCTGTCTTTTAAACACACACACACACACGTACAGAAATCAATATAAAGATGCTCTTTTGTTGGGAATCAAACCCTCTGTTTTAGGCAATAAACTCCTGAATGCATTCTGAGACAGATTGCTCCCATGGTGGGGGGTGTCAGCTTTTAGCAGACTCTTAGGCTATCAGGTTTGGTTGACTGTATTTTCCTTTGACCAAACACTAATTCTTGATCTTACTGAGTTCCCTGAATGTAATTATTAGTCACTGTTGTTCTTTGTAGAGTCAGACTTCCACACAGGATTTATTTTCCCACCGTTTCTTGATGGTGAGATGCATTTACAGCATGGTCAAAACTGATTTACAGGAAAACTTGTGAAAATAATACATTTTGAAGAAAACGCAGAACTTCCAAAACATTTGATGATTCGAACCTCTAACAAAGAAGAGACATTTCTTTGTTTAATGTGCTGATGTGGGAAAAGATCATTTCTGCTTTCGGCCAAGATTCAGTTGAAGCCATTTGTATGGTACAAATTCTTCTAACAGCTGTTACATAATGGCTCTAAGAATTCCCCAACTTCTACATGACTTTTATGTAATTTACAGTCCCCTTAACCCTTACATACTGTTTGGGTCAAAACTGACCTGTTTTGTTATTCGACAGCAGTAAAAATACCCTAAATGTCATTCTTTTAACCTGTAATTTGATGACTTTTCCCAGAATGAATCAAAATAAGCAAAAATAATTTTTTTTTTTAATTTTATACTTTATACTTGAGTTGACCCAGTAGTGTGTGTAGTGTGTTACCACTACATTTACCCAGGTTCACCTGCCAGTCTTTGAAGGGTCATGGGGGAGTCTTGAAACAGTGAATTAGTATCGCATAGGAGTGGTCATATATGGTGCACATAAGGAACATAAGTCATACAGAGAACATAAGTCATACAGAGGTCAGAGGGTGCCTTGACACAGACACTTGCACCTGCACCTACTCCTGCAATGTAACAACATAATCTAAAAAAAATATATAAATTAGAATCAATTTGTGTGTGTGTGCGCATGTGTGTGGTCCAGGCACCTGTAACTACAATAAAATAGTTAAGGTATATGGCGGAGCGTTTTGCCAGTAGTGGCAGTGTGGAGCAATGTTTTGCTCTGTGGGCCGGGCTTTGCTTTTGTTTCCATCTCTGCTAGCTCGTAAAGCAGGATGCACATACACAAGCATTCAGGTGAAGCAATGCACACTTCTGAGGTCTACACATTAACAAACAAGATGTGAGAAAAGAAAATGGCTAACCAGTGTGAACATGGGAGGAAACAATGCAGGTTACACCTGGCAAAAGCAAAGACTGTTCACGTTACGAATCACTTACAATACTTAGAATTAACATATGCATAAAAAAAAAAGTACCACCCAGACTTCAAGATCTTCATCAGTGATCGTTGACATGCTGTGAGCTGTGCAGGGATGAAAAGGTAGAAGACTTCACATCTTTCTAAAATCTCTACAGTCAAAACTTCAATTTAACACAGTGACTGTGGTTTGGCACAGAGAAAACACAGACACACTCTGAACCATTTCAGTATCGATGCAGTACCAGGAACCCATTCACATATTTACGCACACACAACCAGACTTCCCTGAAGAGAGGAACCGCGATAAAGGCAACACGTACCAACCACAAGATGACTGAGGGCTCCTGAGCAGCCACAGGAGCCCAACACAAAGGTGGAAAGTGTAAAGGCGACGTCATGTTCTTAAATGTCGACTGCCACACACACACACACACACACACACACACACACACACACACACACACACACACACACACACACACACACACA
>JAUYWH010000026.1:16283610-16296675 GCA_034779795.1 Ctenopoma multispine
CACACACACACACACACACACACACACACACACACACACACACACACACACACACACACACACACACACACAACAACTACGTCCCTAATAATGGAAGCTTGCTGTGGCATGTTTTGGTAGAGGTTGCCAGTGGTTACAGACAACCAACATCTTGTCTTCCAACACAGTGGTGTGTACCTCCCAAACCATCAGTACCACAAGCTTTAAAAATAGTGTCAAGCCTCTTCAGTATATCACGAACCATCACTATCACTCCTCTGCTATTTACAGTAGCAAGATGGAAATACCAAGAGAAAGACTCTGAAAAAGAGAGTATTGCTCTATATTTCTCATTTATAAACATGTTAAAAAACAACTATGACTGAGCATTAAGACTTCAGTTGTGTGATAATGGCACAGAAAAGGAAAGAAAGTGAGCTGGAAAGCAAAGGCAGAGAAGGATAAAAGGATTTAAAAGTGGTGAGAAGAACGTGTGTTCTGAAGAATCTGTGTGTGTGCTTAGTTACTGAGTTATAAATTAAGTCACTAAATAAGATCAAAATGCACTGATCCCATTCAAACTGACCAAATAACACTGCTGTTAGGGGAGATAAACTGTTACATTCATGTCTCCCCACATCAGTTAGCTCTTACAATTATTGCAGTAGTAAAGCTTTGTTCAGATCACTAAAGGAGGAGGGGGTGGGGAGGAAGTTTGCAGCTTGACACTGACCTCAGAACAGCATCTGGTTTCCTGAAACCAAAAGAAATCTAAATGTAGGGTTTCTAACACTGCCTTTTCTTTCAGTTGGTATTTTTCAATCATTCCAGGTTTAAACATGGCTGTGGGTCCACATGTCATAAATACATTATTCAAACCTAATTTGTTTTGGGGGAATCAAACCTCATTTGTTTTGGGGGAATTAACTACAATCTACTTCTACTTTTCTTTTCTGAAGTATGGATACGTTATGGTTCACCAAACTTCAGATAAAAAAACATTTCCAGCTGTTTTTTTTTTTGTTTTTTTTTGTACAGTTTAGAAAACTACATCAGTCACTGCAGTGTTTAACAGATTAGTCTATTTAGACCCATTCTCAGATACAGTACACACATGGAAACTGAGCTCAGGTCAAAACCTGAGGGGGAACCAGCAGATACATTCAGCCCAGTGTTTTAATGGTGATGTGCAGACCTGAAGACGAGCACATCGTTTTAAATGGTTCCTTATGACAATTCGAAAATACAGCATAGCTTCATAAGGTCATGGGTTTCATTGAATCTCTCAAATTATATTACATTAGATTATTTAGTTAACTATTTTGTTGTTAATAATACAATTAGAACATGGAAATGAACGGATCATTACTTTACTGTGGAAAAGTAAAAACTAAGGCAAATGTAAGGCTAATTAATGACAATTCTAGGTGGCAGTAACTGCTAATTGATATGACATGCAATGGTTAAAAGGCAAATGCACCTGGGTATGTGTACTGTGTAGTTTGTTTGTGTGTGTGACAGCATAGTAGTAACCATTACCACCACAAGACAAGTAGTGGTGAATTGTTATGCAAACATAAGACACAATAACATCAAGGGTCTTAAACCTGACAAGGGGATAAGCAGCTCACAGCAGCAGCATGTGGCCCGTTTGTCTTTGACAACTGCTCAGAAAGAGTACAAAACATTGCTGGTTGCGCGCACTGACACACGCTGAAAACACTTGCATACACATGACCGGATACACTCCAGTGCACAGAAATCTGAATGTGCTTTGAGTCTTCGTTGAGTTCTAACAGCTTCTGTCTCCTCATCTGCTCACAGCGTCTTTCTTCATGTGCAAATACAAATGTTGAGATGCCAACAGTCCAAAGGTTTTGGGCTATCCAATTCACACATCACCTACAGATTGCAACATACACTGCAGATTACCTCTCACACTTCTCTGTGTGGTTTAGAGACAGGTTTAAGTGCATGAACATGAATGTGTGTGCGATGCTTAGTCCAGTTCAGGTGAGTCTGCTATTTTGGTGTGTCTCTCAGCATCTTCTGTAGCTGTCAAGTTGTCCTTTTCTTGCATCTCTGCACCAGACAGCAGGTCTCTGTCTACTCCTAAAGCGGAGTAGTCACCTTCGGGCTGCATCATTGTGTCTTCACCTTCTGGCTCATCTCCTCCCTCTGCTTCCTCCGGTGCCTCGTCAGTGGGTGTGATCAACTCTGCTGTTGTGTTTTCTTCTTTTATCGTTGCATCCGTCTCCGTCTCATCCATCGTTGACCCATCCTCGTCTAGCAGCTCCTCGTCTCTTTGCTCTAATTTCTCTTCCCCTTCTTTCTCATCCTCCTCTGCAATAGAAGCATCTGGTCTCTGGAGGGAGTGCGTCATAGGAATATAGCTGGCACACGGGTGCAGGTGCGGTGAGTCAGCGGGGGGCAGCAGTGTGAGTGATTCCACGCTGAGAGTGTCTGTGTTGTTGTCTGTGAGGAGGGAGATGGTGGGCTGGGAGGCTGGAGTAAGGCTCGGGGCCAGGACTGGGGTTGAGGGAGTAGAGGAGAATACTGTTACTTCCCCTACTCCTCCGTCACCGTCTCCACTTGAGCAGGAGGGAGGGGTGTGCTCCAAAAAGATACCATCATCTACGGGTGAATAGAGAGGGAGGCAAGTGAACTCAGTGTAAGACACATTTTTAAGGATTCCCAGTGTGACCCTGCTCAGAAATTATGTGGCTTTTCTTTAATAAAGCTGTTGTCTTGCTGTGTTTTCTACACAAACAAGATGCAAAGGGCTAAATGCATAGCTTCCAGTTCAATCTGTTGCAAGTAAACATATATCATATAAAAATGATGTGTGAAGCAAGCTAAAAAAATAAACTTTATCATATATTCCACAATATTTCAAAAATTAAGCAGAAAATTTAACTTTTGAAAATCCTTTAAGTAGAACCAAACCTTTTCGCTGGATAATAAAGCACACTGTGTTCACCATGTACCTGCTTCTCTTTTCCTTGTTTGTAAATTGAAGAATAAGCCGAGCGTGACTTTCTTTTAAATGTACTGTTGGCCAATAAAAGTAGAAGAAAGAGGTACTGGGTGCAGACATTGCATAAGAGCAGAAGCGACAGCAGTGCCACTAATAATCTAACAATGACACTAGAGTTTGTGCAGGGAGAACCAGAACATAAACTGTACTATGAAAACTACTACAAAGGCATACTTACATTGTTTGAGTTAAGGGTGCAGTATGAAAGACACAATAACATGGTTTTTACAGCAATCATTATCAGTCTGATGGCTTACTGTTTAGTTCTCTTGGTGTTTGTAGCTCGACACATTCAAACACTTTTATACAAGCTGGGCTCACATGATGCAGGACAGAAAAAGCTAATTAAATAATCTAGACCATGTCATGACCAAACAGAGCTTGGTGTACATACATGTATAGCAGTAAGGTACGTTGTGTCTCTGTAACCTGTTTAACAGGTGCTTTGGTTATATAGTAATTATTTACATCGTTAAAAAAAACACCATACACAGATACCTAGTATATGACCGTGTGAGAAGAAAGTAGCACGGGATTACGTACGTGCCCTGTATTACATCTTATGTGCCAACAGTTCAACTGACACCACTGCAAGCTACTGTGGTTTCTGTGGTGTGTGTGTGTGTACAGTACATATGCAGCAGTACTATAGTCACACCCAGTACTATATGTGTGTAAAGGAGGTACTTGTGCACACATTGTGTTCAGACATACCTCTCTGTCACCTCTCAGCTCCTTTACCAACACTTCATCATTGAATTTCTTGCTTGTGATATTTTGCTTTAATGATGTACATTTTAGTACACGTATGTTCTCCTTCACCCCTGTATGTATGTTGTATGCAGGGGCTGTGAATACTGTGTGTGTGTGTGTGTGTGTGTGTATACACGTTACCTGTGGGGCTCTGAGCAGATATAGTGCTTGCAGTAACAGAGTCACATCTTCCCGTGCTCCCACTCCCACTAGAGGGAGGCGAGGGGGAGGAGAGGGGTGATGGACTGTGCTGAGACACACAGTGGGCCACTGCAAAACCTGGCGATAAGTGTATAAAAATTTTATATTACTATAATTTTCCAATTTTGACGAGAGAAATACATGTACTAGGTGCAAAATTGACAAAATACATACTGTACATATAAATTATATTAAATAACTCGCACAAAAGCTGTAGGCCATATCGTTTTTAAAGTGCTGATCTGGATTTCTGGACTTTAAGATTTCATTTCTGAGGGGAGCAGGTTTCCCTGCAAACAAAGAGACTTATAAAAGAAATGCAGGAGGTAATACGGTTTAACCCAGTGAAAAGGATGTGGCAGACAGTGGAAAATATGCAAACCCAGTAGAAAACTGGAAAATTCGACATAAAAGAAAACATAATAATTTAAAAAGATGAAAGATGAAAGCAAGGCCAGGGAAGTTTTCAGTTGTATTCTTGGCCGTTTTTCTCCACAAAGCATCTAATATATCTGCAAGATATAAATCTTTAAGCCAGATTTACTGTTAGATGTCTGCCTTCAAGATAAAATCGCAAACTAATTTCCACTGTTCAGACTATCACTTATCAGGTTGGTTTAAAGAAGAAGAAAACTTTCTGTATGAGTTTTTATAAGACTCACAAAGTAAAAGGTTAATGCACTTAATCACTTGATGTACTACTTCTCATAAACTATCCAGTGTGCATCAACCAGGCTGCTGTTTTATGATGTTTAAATAATTATCCAAAGCATCTAGATTTAAAGTCAAAGGAAGAAGCATAACAATGCGTTACTGTTTCTTTGAAATAGTGTCCAGACTAAAGCAGTACGGAGAACAAAGCCCAGTTATGTGTATGTTACCTGGTACTTTATCGACAGAGGCAAAGACTGATCTATTTGCTGTGGGGTCATTGGGGGCCCTTCTTGATTGCTCGTAGAATCGGAAAGGCAGGCCGCTGGGTGACGCGTTTGCTGTTTGACCGAAACCCAAAACCTCAGTTGCACTGGGCTGCACTGGCAGGTCCAATAGAGCTGCATACAGAGGAAGCAAAAGCAAATAACGTACCTGCTGTGAGACTTTCTAATTACACACTGGTCTCTACATCATCTCACACTAAATTCAAAGTTAGAAATTTAAAAAAGAGGAAAAAACTAAAAAACCTCTAAATTTGTTTATATTATGACTACATGCAGTGTAACTAGGAAACATTTTGCACATGACTGCGTTGCCAATGTGTTTGTGACTGCATTGGCTGAGTTCACATCCTCCTTGATTTTGCTGCATTAGCAAGATTGATGGCATCTGTTATTACTTGTGTATTTTCAAAAAAAAAAAAAAAAAATCTGACCACCGAGAGAGGAAGTACACGTGACTGATGGGTAAATCCATCTGAATTCACAGTTCAAGGATTCCCAATGAGGGATTTGGTGTTTGGTGTGATCCACTTTAACCAGTGGATGACAAAATGTGCACGTATACACATTGGTCCATGTTTGCATTAGATTTTAGACATTTAGGGTTTTGGCTAAAGCATTTTCAAAAACCTTATAAACCTTACATCACTGAAATTGAAAATTAATTTATGTTCATGGGTGACAAAATAGAGGAAGGCCTTTCTTTAATTAAAGATAAACTGATAAGAGAAGAAATGCTGATTCTTGGAAAGACTGACACAATGAAGAGATTAACTTTCACTTCTCTTGAAAAGTAAATATTAAATTTAGCAGAAGTACAGATTGTTACAACTAGGCTACAGTTAAACATTACTGATGACCTGAAATTATTTGTTTATGTTTTATAGAAGATGCTATCATCTCACTCATTACTTTCTGTTTAATGTAACAAAACAAAACTACTACAAATCTACTACAGTAGACTTTCAAAGCAGACTCTGAAACACTTCCAGTGTGAGGAAGGGCAGCCACTGGGACAGAAGGTCTATACAGAAATATATTTTGCAACCTGCTATCCTCTGCATTTTCATGCGTCGGGCCTGGATGCGACCTTTAGCCAGCCTCTGCTTAGCAATTATGCAGCGGATGTGGTCTGCGAAGATGAAGTTAGCCTGCAGGATGGGCAGGGGTTTGGCGTGTGGGTTGGAGCTGGGCTTATGGATGACTATGTTCAATGCCCTGCTGTCGTCCTCGACACCGGACACCTGCATGTCCTGTTTAAAGAGGGAGAGACAAGGAGAGAAGAAAACAAAACGAAAAACAAAGAGAAGGGTTAGACAGCTTAAAAAGTAAGTGACGGGCAGAGGAATCGAGGAGAATAAAGTGATGACACCACACGAGGAATACAAAGAGCTTTATGGGTGACACAAATGACAAAGCGTGCAACATGTTACACTGCGACAACCTGTAGAACCAACCACACTGATGATCTAACATCTCTATTGATACACTATATTGCCAAAAGTACTGGGACGCTTGCCATGAGCTCGCGTCTCGTCCAGGAAAGCTGCTCACAGAGTTTAGAAGTGTGTTTATGGGAATATTTGATCATTCTTCCAGGAGCACATTTGTGAAATCAGGCGCTGATGTTGGAAGAGAAGGCCTGGCTCACAGGCTCCGCTCTAATTTATCCCAAAGGTGTCCTATTGGGTGGGGTTCCGGGCTCTGTGCAGGCCAGTCAAGTTCCTCCACACCAAACTCGCTCACCCATGTTCTTATGGACCCTGCTTTATGCATTGGATTCACTGATTTAGGGTCCAAATACATTTGGCAATATAGTGCATGTCTGAATGCATGCATGTCTGAGTAACCATGAGGAAGTGTGAAACTAAGAACTGCAAACGTGACAGAAACAAATGTAAAGCCCATAACTCTATGACTGTTTCTCAGTAAACCAGCAGGGCTTCCCAACATGTTCACAATCACGGGATGTAGAATATGATCCACATCAGGAGACTGATCATCCAGACATTTTTATAAAGGTATAAGTTATAGGTTCAGATATTGCTACACTGAAACTTACTGAAAAAATTCTGTACTATAACACAGGACAACCTTAAGTGAAATGCTCCTATTAATAACACTGACAGACTGAGGGAAATAGCAGCTTCAAAGACAGGCCATTAAATACTATAATGAGAAACATCTTGCAATACAAATTTCACAGGACCTTATATATTCCGTATATATTCGGTAAATCAGAATTTTATGAATAAATAAAATGCAATATCAATTCAGTTTGTCTGATCATACTGACATGGCGGAATACAAAGATAACCAGTCAACTTCCTGACTAAACATGTTAAACATGTCAAATTATCCACAAATGACAGTAAAATGTTACTGTACATTAACTTCTCTCATGATACCAACACTTCTCCACTGAAACCTATCTGGAAAAACCCAGGTGAAAACAATGGGATGTAGTGAAGAAGAGAAAAGGAGAGAAGAAGAAAGGACTAATTGGGCAGTACAACTTGAGAAACGGTGGAATAGGGAGCTGGGCAAAATATTTTTTGGACTATTAAAAAAAGGCAACTATCTAAGCTGCAAAGAAAAAAAAAATCAAGTTATTTACCATTTCGTTCCCTCTTTAGAACAAAGATACAGACTCGGATACACTACTTTGAAGTACTACTTACCTGCAAGAGCCCAGCAAACTTGACCACACCCCACCCAAGGCGTTTGGTCTCTGGTTCAACCAGACTCATCTGGTAGACATCTACAGCGAGGAACCTCTGGGCCTGGCCACCATCTTTACTGACCACCATACAGGCTATTAGGTCACTGTTATCTGAAAAGAAACAAAGATGTCAAGGTGTGTTTATGTGGCTAACTCGGGTCTTAATAATAATTTGTTGTGTTGATTAATTTTCCAGAAAAAAAGGAGTGAAATTAGACAAATATTTATTTTTTGAGTTGAGTTAATTAGACCATGTGTAATTTAAAAAAAAGGCAATGCAACAGTGTTATTTTGTTATATTCTTTTCCCAGTGTGGCAGGAATCAAACTTTAAATTTTAATTCTTCAAACACTAAAAAACTGTTGTTTTGTAATAAATTGTACTTTTGTCGGATAAATAAAGTGAATTAAGGAATAACAGAAATAACCAGAAATGGAACAAGCACCATATTCCTACTTTAAAATGACGCAGTGATTAAAACACCAATGCCTCGTTCACTATTTACTAAACCTTAACACTAATATGTTGTAAAGCTAAGACAACACAACATACACACAAAACTAACAACAGGTGTTTCACTGGAACATGCTTGACTACTAATTTAACATCACGAACAGTAAATTAAAGTCACAGTAGTTTTACCTGCCTACTTCTGTTTAAGGTTGCAAATGACAATGATTCATCTGTTATTGTATTTAAGCAGAAATCTTAGCACAAAATATGCCCACACAGACAGAGCAGTCACTACCACATGTTGGGGGGCACAATGAAGGAGAACGCCACATCTCTGCATCATCATAAAGCTTGGTGTGAAACGAACATCAAATGTGGACATTATGATTAACCAGCTTATGTGTCACTCACCCAGACTGGTTTTACATGTAAATTAGTAACACCTCTGATTAATTTCTCTTTCTCTAGTAAAGTCTCAAACATGCTGCTTCCTCTTTGTAATATTTATGGTCTTTGATTGCTTAATTTTCTTAAGTATTCTGAGTCTTTCAAAGAATATGCTGCTAATGATAAATGTACATCTGAAACTGACTGGCTCTATATTCTAGAGTACACTCAGCTTTTTGTTTATACATTGTAATATTTTTGCACTGTCTGAGGTTTATGTCATCATTAGACAGCTGCTGATGCAGTAACTTTTTTTCTACTTTCTTTCTAACCAACATTAAATGATCAATGCGTGTTGCCAGTAACTAGAATGAACACATTCTGAAACTGTGAGAAGTGAAAAGTACCTGCAGCTGATGAAGTAGTCCCCGAACTACTACGATATGAAAGGGATGCCAGCAGCTAAATGGCCAGAGATAAATTAGGGGAAGTTTTATTGATTAAATCCCCAGACCAGTGGGGGGGAAAAACGTCCCACCCCCAGCTTCTACTGAACATCTGACTAATGAAGATGAATGTGGATAAATGTGCCAGGTGAAACAGGCTTCAGAATGTGAGACGACATAAGCTTTTTTAGTTGCCCATACGTTTTTAGGAATCACTGAAATGTAAATTCAACCACTGAATTTGTTTCCATTGGTGGAATACAGGGAATCACATTTCTGTGAAATAAGTGGTTTCGTGGGGGAGAAGAGTCAAGTGATTTATTAGTCAAGTGACTTTTTTAGATTCCCTCACCCCAGGGAATAAAGGAAAAAATCTCTAAGCAAACAAATAAGGCAGTTTCATTGTTTCAGTACATGAAAGCATATTGCTTTGTGCAGTGCTAATGCTATAAACTAATGCTATAAACTACCTAGGTCTATCCGGGTTCTACAGAAATCTGGCTGGCTGACAAATTTAAGGAAAGTAAGACATTCAGTTCTCCTTTTTCAACCACAATCAAACAAGAAACCCAAGTATTTCACAGTACAAGCAGCAGACAACTGTGCAGTGAGCAGCTGTGAGCCTCAACACTCCCTCAACCTGCAAGTATTCCCTCAAGCTATCAAGTGTCCTTACTCAACCTGCCAGGTTGCACAAACATTACAAGACAATGAAGTTACTGTTCTTATGGACGTGAAAAAAGGCAAAACAAAATGTCCCCATTATACTTATGTATGGCATAACAGAACTATCATACACAGAATCACTATCAACTTTATCAGCTACTTACAACTCAGAACACACACACACATCCAAACGCATAAAAGAGGTATGAATATTTTATAGCCACTGTAAAATTAATTTTATTATTAATACTACACCTGTTATGCTCCACAGCAAAGTACAGAACTTACATGTTAAACCATATCACTGTAATTTAATGTCTTTGCATGCAATACATTTTGCAATAAATAATGACAAGTCTAGTTGTGACTATTTGATTGAACTTATCGCACTGGTTGTTTAAGCTGGTGTAGATAGTAGGCCTAGGACCTAGGATGAAGGTACATGTCGCTTGTTAACAATGTTCCTCAACAGAGAAAAGCGGTCAGAGAATCACTTCATCACTCTGAAACCGTGAGGGATAAAATAAATGAGCCTGAATAAAATAAATGAGCCCTGGCATCTTGGTCCAGACCAGCCCACCACTCAGCTGGTAGGTAGCTGGGCTGTGATACCGGAGCTCCAGGTTCGCATCCCGGGGGTGACAGACAGACACGTGACTTGATCAACTGCATACTAACACAGAGAAAAGGGAGCATAAACAGTTTTTTTTCCATTTGTTCACTCAGGTGAGGCTTACATTAGGTCACAATGCCATTTAAAATGATAATTGTAATAATGAAAATACAACTGTTAGAAAACATATATATGCATATACTGTATAAGTAAATCCTACAGTAAAAAAAAAAAAAAAAAAAAAAAAACTCATCACATCATCAAATCAGGCTCTTAATTAAAAAAAGTTTGGACAAACTTGGTAGAAAAGGTGATTTTGTCGGGTATTTTAACACTAATTTAAAGTTGAGCTGCAGCTGTCCATCTTTCTTCTTGTATTTTGACAGAATATCAGTGCCCATATATAATTATAAGAAATAATTTGGTTCTTAAACTACTAGTGAATAAACTACTGATTGCCGTACACCATTATGGTATTTTCTGTCTTCAGTTGCATATAGAGAAATATTAGTGGTAGGCAGAAATAACTAACTATTTGAAAAGACACCAAGCAAGAAGAAACGAGTTATGCCACTATATATTGTTAGTTATTATGTATCACACTTAATTTTATTAAATGCACTGATAGATGTATTTGCGAGTAAATTTTTAATGAACACAACCCCAACATGTAGGCTGTTAAAAAACTTAAACTCATGGAGACTGTTATATGTTAAATAACAGTATAAATAAAGGTAAAAAAAACACATTAGAATTCACTAAGACTAAGGAAACCAAAGCCAGGGGATCTCCCAGTGAGCCAGATAACAGCAGATTTGCTGCACAAGAGATAATAAAATTAATGAAGCCTATTTAGGTTAGCCTATTTAATCTTCCTACAGCCCTGTGGGCTAAGCCCCCCTTGTCTTTCAATCCTCGTGATGCCCCTGCAACCAAGGCTACATAGCCACACTCATGCATTTCTACAAGAGTGGAAATACAGTACAAAGCCAACTCTCCTTTGACACAACATACAAGTACAGACAGCAGAAGCTATATGATTCAACTGTTGCTACACAGGGAGTAGAGGTGGTTGCAGCCTAATGGTCAGAAAAAAAATCTGTGGGTGGAAGGTGGGATGTTTAAATGCCCCAACCCATGAGGAAATACCCTACCCTTCCAGAAAATTATTCAGAAGTTTACTAGAAGTTTGTTCTTAGTCAATCACCTTCAATCAATTACTTAAATGAAAGGGACAGTAACTTAGCTAACAAATGCCAAAGAGTAAAGGAACCAAAGGGGAATATTTTTAACATCACATCGGAGGCTCTGAATGGAAAACAATCATAATTCATTCAGAAAAAGTCAGTAAGCTGACTTTAAGGCACTTTACATAGTAAGATATTACATAATTACCAACAAATATTTATATTGTTAAAGTGATCTTTTCAAGTGTGACATGATTTTCAGATTCCTGGAAGTTATGTCACACCTGTGGTAGCCATCATTACCAAATCTGCCACATACTCTTTCGACTGGCATTTGGAATGAAACAGACACAGTTTCAACCACCAAGTCAGATTTGAAAGTAAAGCTGCAGGGAGACATTTGGTTTCAATAGGTATGTTTCCATCTATTCGTCACTCTTTTAAGATACCCCACCCCACATGAGAGAAAAAAAATTACCAAAACACGAGAATTTGATGTGAGGGGGGAATACAAAATGGGATTAATGAAAACAGAATAAAAGCTTGACATGTTAATATGAGCCAATCAGTCTAATGACAATATTCGAATGGAGAAACTAACGACATCTGCAGACTGCTGTGTCATGGTTATGATCTACTCATGTGGCCAGTTATCAGGTTCAATCATTAATTGTTGTCTCGAAAACGTACCGAAATTGGAGTTCAGTCGTCATAGATGATATGATAACTCTTAGATATGACTACCTGAATTTTCACAGAAGTCACAGTCATCACTGTAATGTAAAAAACAGAGTGGAATTTACAACAAAGTATTTTCTTTATCCATATCATTCTGAGAATTGATTAAAAAAAATTACCACATGTTAAACAGCTGTTATGTATATGTTATAAAATACATTTACTGTAGTATAAGTAAAAAGATGTTCTGTAAAAAGCATGTCTTTTTCAGAGATTTTCATACTGACAGCTGAGTTGCTGTTTGAGTCACCAAGGACAAAATAGATTCTATGAGATAACAAGCATCATAAGTAGAGCAAAAAAAAAATGTGAAAGAGGAAAAGAGACTTTCCTTGCTTACCTTATGAGACACACCTAATATAGATACGGTATTACTTTCTGCTATGGGGGGATTTGTGGTAAACCTCACTTTCTTTCTGAGGTGTTGTGCAAATTAAAATAAACTTAATATAAAACTGAGGGAATAGGCTCATTTCAGATAAATGAGGTGGGCCTCCTGCCTTCTCACCAACACTCTGTCAGACCAAAAGCAATGAGTAAAATGGTACTGAAATGACAGTGCTCATAGGCTGCCAGGTTGACATATGTATGCAGTATACAACAAAAGCCACTGATAACAAAAAATGTTACAGCAGTACAAATTCTGAAAGATCTGTTTTTAGTTACTAAAAAGCCCAGTTAAAAATAAGCCAATCAAAGCTGTAGTCCTCGTTTCTGGTGAAATATTGTTCACTATTTTGACTGGGAAGCCAAAGAGTCGTCGCTTCCCTTCAGCGCTTCCTCAGTTACTATGCTCCATAATATTCCTGCATGAGGTTTTCCACAGCAATTAAGTAATTTACAAAGCAAAGCAAAAAACACAGGTGCTAACATCCAGAATGCTGCAGCCAGAGTTCTGACAGGAATTAACAAGAGAGATCATATTTCTCCTACATTAGCTTCTCTCCA
>JAUYWH010000026.1:16296775-16318300 GCA_034779795.1 Ctenopoma multispine
TTTGTAAGGTCTTAAACCTTACACTGTAAAGTGCCCTGAGATGACTTATGTTGTAAATTGGCGCTATATAAATAAAGATCTATGTGAATATACAATAATACTATATGAATAAACATCTGCTACTGCCAAAAAACCTAGCTGTAAAATTCAGCAGTCCAAATTCTTCACAGCTGATTTATTTAAGGTCTTTGCTGAAGGGGTTTGATTTTATCTGAACAATGTGATATCCACAGTCATCGGGTGCCTTTTCACATTCTTACTATTGAACTGTCTGAGCAGTCCAACCAAGTCAGAAGAAGTCTTACACAGCTGTTTTTCAACTGCGGGTTGCGTAAAGAGCTGTGTAGCTGTGGCGATCTGTGTGACTGTCACAATACTTATTTTAGACAGTCGATATGTCTTCGGTTAAAGCTCTTCCTGTAACTCTTAACCACTGCTGCAACTATGTTTTGGCGTACTTTATGTTTAGTAGTGATGCTCCTGAACCTTCACCCATCATAACGGTATCTTACTTTTAAAGACAATTCCTTATTAGGTGGATGCACTTTGCATTAGACACAATTCAGACCAAAACTGAGAAAGAGGTGGCGTTCATAGGTTGTTTGTTCATTCTATTAACCTTAAATGGAAGTCACAAGTCACAACTACTTTTATCGCAGGGATCACAGGTAAACATTTGACATTTGGAGTGGTTGCAGGTGAACTCTCCTTTGTTAAAATGAATTACTGCATGTTGTAACCTAACCTGGGCTTATGAATTTAAAACACAAACGTCCTGACAACAAATATTTTATTCTACAGCTACAGAGCCTAAGCAATACGAATATGTGGCTGCTTACGTCATTGTTCTCAACTTGTCAGCACTATCACACTGTAACTGACTGCCGCATAATATAGTGATATGACTGCTACACATAAGTGTGTTGCATGTCCCTTTTCTGTTCCAAGAAGATGTTATCTCAATGCTAGATCAATGTTTTTCAGAGAGGTGTAGCATAACAGTTTCTTCTCAGTAAACAACTGAATAGTTATGATGACATCAGTAGCTGCATCATCCTGCTGAATGTTAAGTTCACTTTCTCACGTGTTACAATGCAGCCATTTGTACAAATAAGAACTGGGACATCTCCATTAGACTGCACTGAACTAGAGCGTTCCTGATAAAATGGAAATAAAATAAGTAAAACGGAGTGTAAATGGTGTATTTTTTATTATTAGGAATAAATATACTGCACTTTAGGCCTGTGCATCACAGAAGAAGACTTAATATTGATTACAGCTTACTGGCTTTGGCACAGCTAATTGCACTGAAGACTGGAGGTCCTGACTCACAGCTAGAAGTTGGTCTCGATTTACTGACATGATATAGACATTTGAACTGAGAGCTCTTGAAACTGATGTAAGGTGTCAGCTGATGTCTTTACTATAGACATCCGCTTCTGTTCTGAGAGGTTTTGTAAGTATAGTTGTGTGGCCCACCCAATTAAAGTCTATGTGTGGAAAACACTGACTGATGATAATAAAAATAATAACAATAATAAAAGTAATATCATAGAGATTCAAATAACATATACCTGCCTTAAATTATACTAATATACCAACAAGCTCCCACAGTATATCTCATATATGAGAAACACAGATTCTACTATGCAGACACCTTTTAAACCACACACACTAACACTTCAGCTCATTTCCAGTAATGGTTGTTTGGTAGATGAGTTGGAGCCTACATCTATCTGAGCTGTGCTAAAGTTCTGCGAGATTATCACAGCAAAAGGCACCCTATTTACACCTGAATTGTCAATTCTAGTCACAACATCACTAAAACGCATTAAAGTTGCAAAAACATGCATGCATGAAAAGTGCAAAGTTTGCAGAGACAGCGTCACGTTACTGTGCAGTTGTACTTGTGACATCCTGCACGGCAGCATTACACATGTGGAAGTTTCAACCCTATCATCTACACACCTGTTTACATTAGGAGAAGAATGTTTGGGTTATCTTCAACTGTGGGAAGCTGTGCGAATCTATGCATGTGAGTGTGCCTCTGTGTTCGGATCACTGTTGTTGTGGTTGCCCCGGCTTGCGTGTGCATATTTCTTGGTATTTGTAGCTTTAAAACTACAGCTTCTTACAGTTTCAGTGTATGAAAGAATTCCCAATGAGTGTCTGACACCTATGTAGATTGACAGAAGATATTTTGGGGAAATCGTAGGGGTTGATTTTATTGATTTCTTTTTTTTTTTCTATTGTAGTACCTGTTCCTGTAATAACCAAGCCAAGTGACTGTAATTTCCTCCCTTAACTGTGTGAAGTTCTGTTTCAACTGCACTAATTTGACTCAATTTTGTCTAGAATGTGATCCTTCTATCACCCTGTCATTGAACACTATGTGTAAGAATGATACATAAACAGGCACATTAGTTGTCCCGTAGCCTGAGGTCTAGTTTTGAGAGCTAAAGAAATATTGCTTTTATGAATAACACTGTACAGTACACCACTGTTTCTCTGTGTGTCTTACTGAGGTCTAAGACGTCATCTATCTTGATAAGGTCTTCAGGTCTAGTCAGAGGCAGCTGCGTCTCAGGTTCTCCCTGAAGCTGAAGCGATAACGACCGCAACATGAAGAACACACGGATCGCCTGTGCAAAGTGGAGAGGTCCCACACAAACACACAGATCTCATGTTAAATCTGGAATTCTAAACCCGTCAGTTAAAACAAACCACAACCTAAGAATGACAGATCCAGGTGAGAACTGGCATCAATGACACAATATTTGTATCACTGTCAGATTCAGGTTAGTAAATTTTATCTTTCATCTGAGGTTTGGAGTGCTGCCATATATTTGTAGCAAATATGTCTTTGGCAGAGGTACACATGCCCTAAGAGTTAGAATGTAATTAAAGTATGAACTAATGTGAACTATTATTTATGCAACAGTATGCATGTACTATTAACTGTATATATACAATGAGCCCCAAAAGGGAACTCATTTCAACTACAAGGCCTGAAAAGACAGAAAGAAAACAAGAATTTTAGACTTAAATGTTACGTGGAATGTGGACTGAGCTCAAGTGTGTGAGTCGGCTTACCCTGCGTGTCTTCTCCATGTCTCCACAAGGCAGCCTCTTGACAAAGTCGATGCCAGTCAGAGGGGTGCCGGTGGGTGGCAGCAATATTGAGGCATCCATCATCAGATACTCCACATTCAGCGGTTTACTCTGCAACATACATACAAGTGCATGAGCAAATCATAAACATCCACACACGCATTAGCAAGAACACTGCATTTTGTACTTTAAGTTCAACTTAATTTAATTTTTCAAACAAAATAAATGACAACTGTCATATCCAATTTAAAGCGCGCTAACCGTCATGCTCCTGTATTCATCCTCAAACATGTCCAGGAAGATTTCGTCACCCTGTGACAACAATATTGGAATTAAGAATGAGTCATTAAGTAAAATAAAGAAATCACGTTTTTTGTTACTCACATTTCTGCCATGTCTTTGAATGTAAATCTCACTCATGCATTAATCGCACTGGCACGCACGCACGCACAGACACACACACACACACACACACACATACACACACACTATTATTTAATACATTTTTATAATTTGATGATGCTTAAGAAACCACGTTTGTGTTCTAAAAAGACAACTTAGCCCAAATTCTTTCACTTTCTCTCAACACTTTGACTGCATTCCTTCTACATTCCAAAAATGTACTTTACAAAAGATGAGCTGCTTTTTAGAAGACAAAACTATTGCAAGTCCGTGTCTAGTAAACAAGATATTATGAGCACTCAATACAAAGTCTGCTTATCTGCTCTGTTACATTAAATCACGCATACAACTTTTCATGCAAGAGGAATTCTTAAATGACATCTCATCAACAAAATGGGAAAGGCAGGGCTGATAAGGCAAGTTGTTTGTGTATGCACAGTTGAGCGTCTAAGATTACAGGACAGTGACTGTCTACGCCACATTACATAGCAGTACATCATGTACAGCAGTACATCATGTACAGCTATGTGCTCGATTTAAATGCATTGTTGATAAATCAAACAGAATAAAAATAAAACCTCTCTCTTATCAATTGTTGCTGTTTGAGTGACACAACTAAAAGGACACTTGAAGTGTTCCTTTATTGATCAATTGATGCTATGGAACTGCATTTATCTGGTGTAAAAGTTAAATGAATTGTGATCAACAACCTTATCTAAAGGCGCAAAACTGTTTTGATTAAAAATGGGAAATACTTTCGGTTTTACGTGTTACAGTTTCAGAGAAATCGCTTCATTTATAATGAGGAAATACAAACCTGTGCACTCACACGCTACAACACAACCTATTTTAGGATTCGTCTTTCACTTACAGTTAAATGCCGGACAAACCAGATTTATCGGGTATTTGTGAATATACGTTTGTTATGATAGTGCATCAAGAAGAACTGCTGTTTGCCTACTTGCTTTCTTTTGATTGCTTCTTTTATTCCGTTTGAATTGTTTGTTTGTCTGCCCAACTGCCACAACAGCAAAAGTTAAACTTTTTCATGGTACGGCTGTCAGCTGAAATTCTTTTGTATTAAAGTAGTTAGCAATCGTTGAAAGCAAAAAAGGGGTTTTCATGGCAGTGTGCTTGTCTGACTGTTTCCTTTTAGTCTGTCTTTCCTTTTATACTTTATGTTGATATGATGTATACATGTGTGCATAGCTAAGTGTGTGTAGTTACCTTGTAGAATCTCCGCAGTAAATGCAGGCTTTCTTCTCTCGCGCCCTTCAAGCATAAATATAAAAAATAAACAAAATACTGTCAAAATACAGTCTGAACCATCATTAATGTGATGCATAAAATTATGAACATTAATTTAAATTGTGCAAACGATGCAGATTCAAACACTGTTTCCCAACTTTACCCATAACTGTTGATTCTGTGAGAACAGGTATAAGTTTACATTTCAGTTTGTTGAACTACCTATGGTAGTGACTAATGGGAATCTGAATAAAGAATAACAATGAGTGATATATAGGACAAGAACTATTCATGATGACTAATGCAGCCGTTTTAAATTGGCACGTTATTTAAGTAACGTATCCGTAAAGCTCAGGAACAAAACAGAAAGGAGTGGGGTGACGATGTTGCAATCATGATGACAATGACTACAAAGATCTATTATGTTAACTACTTACTTTATTCATTTACTATAATCACAACATTGTTTCTCACTAGTTACTATTTGAATTGTTATATGATTAATCTGCTACTGTAGACATGGTTTTACAGTAAGGAAAGGAAGGAGGAACGTATTGTGTTGTTGGTATTTGTTGTAAACTATTAGGTAATGTTGAAACTTTGTGTTATGCAAGACACATTTACTTTAACAGTAGTAAATTCTTTTCTGGCTTATTCATTCATAACAAACATCAGTAAGGACACCTTCCTTCAGTGACGCCTAAATGTAATCTGTTTTATATATATATGTTATATAGCAGGACTGCATAGGACGGAAATTCTGACTCGCTTCCTTGTCAGAGATTAGCTGTTTTCCAGTGACAGGGGAGAAAAAATTAACATTATCAAGGCAAAGTTAAAACACAATATTAACATAATTATAATCTTAAAGGTCAAGCTTCAGGCAAAAAGCAATTAACTTCATTAATGTTAAACTGGGTTAGAAGTGGGAAATTCTTCAAGAAGAAACTCCCAGTGACGTTAAACTAATATCAGTGATAAGACCTTGATCGACAGATACAGTATTTATACAAAATTACTGTAAAATAACCAAGGCAAAGTTGGACTAATACTAATTTCAAATTGTGAATTTCTTCAATTTAAAATTTCCCACATGCATGATGAAGAAATAACAATTGGGGAGAGAAGGGGAGACAGGAAGAGGCAATACAATAGTTTGTGAGATGAGATGTGTGGTTTGGAAAAATGCTAGGAGAGGAAGGGGAAGGTTTGGTTTGTCAGTGTTTGTCACTCGAGTGGATGAGATAAATAGTGTGACCTTTGACCCCTGAAATTCCTTCAGTTCGTTGGATTACTGATTGTGTGTGAATATGTTGACTGGAATGTATAAATGAGAGCAGCATGTACACGTTTGTGTGTGCTGTACCTCTAGGCAGGCCAGATGAACATCTTTGATTATACAGTGGTGTCCAGACAGCACAGACTGCTTTAATAAAAGGCAGCTCAGCTCCAGTGTTGCCAGACGTACTTTACCATCTACACACACATAAAACACACATATAAATAAGGTATAAAGATGGTTTAATACAATTACTACTAAAGTTCCATATTGGGTTAACAAAGCAAATTTACAAAGTACTCAAAGTATTTCAAGCTACACATTCAACATTTATATTTACTTCACCAAAAGTAATTTATTGGTAAATGTATGATGAACTGGAACCTGATAGACTTCTTTGTGTGTCTGTGTGTGTACATTTCTTTTTATGGTTGTGTGGACAATACCGACAATACCATCAATACCATCGCTGTAAGGACATTTGACCTGACAACTATAGTAAGACTGTATGTACATGGACATGTTACCTGGCTGTGCTGCCTGGCTCATAATTCTGATTAATCTCTCTACCAGCACCAGGCTGTAGGAACTCCTCTCCTGGTCAGGAACTGGCAGCTGCAGTCTCTCCAGAAGATCACGGTTTATACCTACAGACGAAGCGGGCAGACCAAGTGAGGGAAAGTTGCAGGTGTATTTGGTGGAATCTGAAAAACTGTAGTTTAACTGTAGTAAAAACAAAAACTGGGATGATATTGGTGAGCAAACTATTAAGTATCTGATCCTTCACTCAATACAGACAGCCACAGTGTTTACAACAAGACAAAGACCTCACCTTGAAACAAATATGTTGTGATGTAAATTACAAGTGTGAAAATGAACAATAGTCTGCAATTAAGTGTTATAGTGGAAATCTAGAGTTTAAAGACTATGAGTGTCTTCTTGTAGCTGGTTGTTCTGTATAATCTATATCTTCTTCTTTCTTTCAAACATACAACAACATAGGTTCAATATTAGTGTGGTAGAAACCTTGTTGTTCGGTGAGTTAGGTATGTACGTATAAGCTTTGCTTTATTTCTATGTCCATCATGACCAATGTACTGCTATCATGTTCTCTCTTATTGTCACTATGTCAAAGATAGCAGGCGCCCCATAGCCATATCTTAGTGGAGCCCAGACAGCACTCTTTGTTCCTTCACTCTTTCAGGGTCACAAACTCCCACTTGTGTGCAAAAGTATATATATGTTTATTACACTCTCACTGTCTTGTGCTGCAGACTGCTTTGACACTCTGTAGGACTGCTGACCTTTCTTTGCAAGGGAATTGTTTCATCTCTCACCACAGTTAATTTATGTTTTTTTTTTTCCATAACATTGTACTGCTGCTTTATTTTTAAAAGTACAGCAACGTTGCATTGGTATCTAGGATGAAAAAGAAATGCATGTGTACGAATGGGCAAGAATGCGCAAGACCAACCTTTGCTGTGTGAAACAGCATAAAGCAGGCAGAGGACAAACAGGGCATGGTAGTCATCATTGCTACAGTCAAGGGCACAGTACACCATGTCTAAGAATGGCCTGCAGACAGAGAGAGATTATATGATCAGTCCACGTATAGTGTTTTTTCATTCCTTCATTCTTTACACTCCTGACACCCAACAGTTCAGTATATTCAGATTAGTGCGTACATGTACCTGCTCCTCTGCGCATGTGTGCGCGTGGCTGCAGCAGTCTTCTCTTCATCAGTGATGTTCTGCTCCGTCAGCTCTGCCAGCACTTTACACTTCTCCATCACCACCATCTCGATCTCTGTGTGCACAGAAAAACACAGTCTGTATTTACTTGTAGGTACAATAAGTATCTATAAAGGTGAAGTTTCACATTCACATCATCCCCCAGCAAAAACAAAACTAACTAAAAAAAAAACACACACACACACACACACACACAGCTACAAAGAAAAATGGGGTGTTGTCTCCAGTGATTACAAATCTATTGTCTGAAGTGCTTCCTTCTCACCTTTCACTGTTTCATAGTTATTACTGATCATCATTTGATTACATTTTCATGTTTAATGATTCAAATTCACTTCATGATAACATTAAAGTAGTGTCGGTAATTTGTCAACCAACAGCACAAAAGTCACGTAAATTCGACTTAATCATCTACCCATCAAAATGTTTCTTAGTTTATCACTTTTTTTTTTATCAAACGGTTGAAGACAGTAGGTGTTATTTTTCCACCATGAATAGTACATCTTTCATTTTGAAACTTCGTTCCTGTGCAGCCCACGATGCAATATGTGTTAAAACCCATGTTGTCAAAAACAATTGTCTCTGGGCCTTCTGAAATGTCAGTTTCTAAAAATGATATAGACCTGGCCAAAGTCTGACATAATCTGTTCAGTAAAAGTAGAGAAGGAAAAAAGGAAGGAAACAAACACACATGCACACAGTGCAACAATGAGAGAGAGGCGTAGAAGTGAGGAGCACAGGATGAATGGTGTGTCACCGTGGAAATGAACAGTCAGCTGCTATGGAGATTGTGTTGGACAGGTGATCAGTGGTAACCATGGGAAAATTAAAACGGTGCCATACATGGGAAGCAGCAAAAAGTTGGAGGCCTCATCTCAAAACCAGACAAAGAGGACATTTTTTACTAAACTGTCTTTCTGCTTTTTCTGTTTTTCTTCCACATTTTCTTTTAGCTTCTACTACTATTCTGTGCCAACAGAAAACTTCCTTTTTTTTTTTTTTTTTTTTTAAACTTCTTTTCCAGGAATCGTGCAGGTCCTTAATTTGTCTTAATACTGAAAATGCCTGCATACTTCTCTCTGAAACTGCAAATGCATGGAGGTGACATCTTGTGCACACTGCAATACACAGGCAATACGAAAAGCAAAAAAAGGCAGAGCACAGTTTTAGTTAAGCTCACTCTTCATCTATTTGGTGTCTCTCTTTTCTGTTTGGAGACGAGGGCTGCTGCTGCTGCAGTTGTTGGGTAACCAGGGTACATGACTGTGTTGGATTGATGGGTGTAAGAAAACACAAAAGCAGTCCTGTACTGCTGTGTCCAGTGAGACACACACTCACCTTCTGCTGTCTCACCACTTGCTCTGCTTCCCTTAGAACTCCCACCTCCTCCTCCCTCTGTACCTTTTCCCTTCTCCCTGTCTCGGGCTCCCTCCTTTTCTCCTCCTCTCCCGTCGTCGTCCCAGCCTTCCTCTAGTCCTCCTCCACAGACACTTCCTCCCCCTCCCCCAGCCCTTTCGTCATCCTCCTCCTCGCCCAGGTTCTTGTAGTTTGGCCTTTTCTGGGTTCTCTTGCGGCCGCGGTGACGGGACATTTCCAGGGAACGCTCCAGAGACTCTGTGGGCTTGGTGAACCGACGTACACCTCCTACTGTGGCCTGGGGGTTGAAGAAAGACCGAAAGGAATCAGTAAGGTACGAGTGGGGGACAGACAGATTACGTGTGACGTGAGAATCATAATGTCATTAAATAAAAATAAAAAATCAGCTCAGCATTATGCCAGAAACACGTTCTGTGATCATAAAATCAAGTATCAAGTGTTTTATTCTCTAGTGTTTTAGATGCTACTCTCTTTCCTAAAAGCATATTACTGCAACCCTTTAATGGCAAATGTGTATAGACACATCAGATATACACAAGCTTGCAAGACAATGCTTGCACACACAAACAGAGTGGCTTACAGTAAATCCTTCTGGCACTATCGTGTTGATCAAAGTCCACTAAAACATAGAAGCCACTTCCTCTCTGATAAACTTGGTACACACAGAGGAAAAAAAATGACCATATGACATCCACACACAAAGTTGACCACTGGTTTTGAGGCCACTGCAGTAAGATCAAACTGGAACGAAAGGACATGCACTTTTGACATAAAGCCCTCAGTCTTGCAGTTTTGACATAAAGCCCTCAGTCTTGCAGTTTTGACATAAAGCCCTCAGTCTTGCAGTTTTGACATAAAGCCCTCAGTCTTGCATTAAAATGCAGATGTGTGTACACAGGAAACTGCTGGTACATGATAAGATGTGCTGCTGAGCAGAGATGTCAACGCTGTGACTTACAGTAAAACTGAGTAATCGTAACAAGGACACTTATCAGAACTACTGCTAAGAATAAAACTGCTTCAAAAAAAGATTACAAAAATAGAAAGGAATGTATAAGCCTTAAAAAAGAAACAAGCTCAGGCTTTAGAGTGAGAGAGAGAGAGAGTGAGAGAGTGAGAGCGCATGAACAGTGTGTTAAAGAGAACTAGGAAAATGGACAGAAGTGTGTGTGTGTGTGAAATTGCATTTGAGATAGCAACCACCATTTTAACCAGCTTTTTCAGTGTTATTTAATTAGGCTAACCTTCACAGTAGTATCTGTGGCCCTAATAACCTGAATCCCTCCTGTATGTAGGTTCATGAGATGCCTCTGTTACAACACACATGCAAACACATCATTATGCCACTGCTCAGACGATATGATATGGCACAGCCCTAAATAATAAAGGATACAGGCCAACACATTCAATGTGTTTTGGGGGGAGCTGGACTGCAGAGTGAAGGCAAAGGGGCCAACAAGTCTCTGGGAACTCCTTCAAGACTGTTGGAAAACAATTTCAGGTGACTACCTCTTGAAGCTCATGGAGAGAATGCCAAGAGTGTGCAAAGCAGTAATCAGAGCAAAGGGTGGCTATTTTGAAGAAAGTAGAATATAAAAGATCTTTTCAGTTATTTCACCTTTTTTCACCTTTGTTCATTCATAGTTTTGATGCCTTCAGTGAGAATCTACTAATGTAAATGTTCATGAAAATAAAGAAAACATTCATTAAATGAATTGAATGTGTCCAAACTTTTAGCCTGTACTGTAGATACAAACTAAAGAAGTGCTTCAGTTTGAAAAAAGAGGCTACTGAGGATTCAAATCAATAAAATAAATCCACTATCCAGCAAAACAACAGGCCAATAAATATCTGGTTATTCTGCTTCTTTTGGTTTCATTTGTATCAAAAGCATCAGTGTTGTTACAGAAAACAAAGTGGAAGGAGATCAGGTATGTCACACTGAAACTAGGTGGCCCTATTTCACTTAACTTCTTACGCTAACAAAAACCACCAAACATGTGAACACACAGGTACAGAGAAAACTGATACAGAGTAAGAAAACACAGGGCTTTTCTTCTTATTCAAATCTGTGCCAGGCTTGCAGCACTTTCCGGGGGGAGCAGTGTGCCCCGTGCCCCATCAGTAACTTTTGGTTTTGATTCACGGGCCATACAGTTCCTTCAAGAAACTACTGCAAGCCTGGCACAGCTTTGAATAGGGAGTGCGGGCTAAACAGATGTATTAAATGCAAGTAATGGACTATTTTATATTTCTAAATATCCTCACTCTATTCCTCTTGTGAATTATCCCTCTCTCCTCAGTCCTTAGTCCTTCCTAAAAGGAAGTGTGTAAGGAAAAAAGACTAAAAACAATTTCAAATTAATACTAAGTTAATGTGGCTGTCAAAGAGGAAAAAGTGTTTAATGGTTTGTTTACATTAAGTCAGTCATTTCTTTACTATTCCACATATTAATTGTAAAAGCTTTAGCTAATACTTTTTATATAATAAATAAAGAAGTATTTTAATTCTTTCTGTAGTCAGGCACACTTTCAAAACACTGATGTCTGTGTCTCTATGTTACTCAGTACATCCGAGCAGGATTGTACTGTAGTTTGCTGCTAAGAACACAGTGTGTATGCTAAACCACAGACACTAGTATCTATGTGTTTATATCTGTGTGTGCGTTGCACCTGTTAGCTGACTATGTTCTGGTAAACCACTCACACTGTGAACCATTGCTGAGAAATTAATGGAGGTCAGGGAGCATGCTAGACAAACCTACACAAACACACACACACACGCACACGCACGCACGCACTCACACGCTCAGGCAAAACTGCAAAACACACCCAGCAGCACAGGAAAATGGTGCAGCATTTGCAGTACAAAAATCCATTTAAATGCATAAAACTAAAACAGCTGCATGTCATTTGGGGGGAAAAGCTGCTGGTGAACACATGCAAATTTTAACAAAATGTTACTATCTGGTGCACTTGCAAGTTAAAACGTGTATGAAGAACAAAGAAATAAAAAAAAAAAACACTTCTTCCAGGAAAGAGATTCTGGGTTAGGTGAGCCACCTCTGTCACTGTTCCATCATGTGACCTAATTTCCTGCCACATCACACAGAAACAGGAAGTACCATTTGACCACCTGTGCAGAAACAGAGACCATGCCTTATCGGTTTTATCTACAATTAATTACACAATAACAGAATAGTTTTATTTATCTACAATTTATGATGCATATAAAAAGTATTATCTCATCACACCTAAACAGAAATTGGGTTCCATTTCTATGAGAAATTCCACAGCAATGCAAAGGAGTTTGATAGTTGCTAACATGCAGTATGACTGAGATCTGATACAAGAGCAAATAAAAGCAATGCAGTTGTGTCTTTAGGAGCAGGAAAGACATCAGCGTTCATGTGCGGTCGATTGTAGAATTGTACTAAAAAACAAGTGAACTAATAGAGACAACCACCAAGAATTAACAGTCTCAAAAAATCCATACGATTGTGAAACCATTTCAAATCTGATTCCAGGCTGATTCCAAAAATCAGGAACATGTAAAAGGCTTCTCTTTACAGACACACGTTATTATTATTCTCCTTTAAACTTCTCTTTTAAAAACTGCAACACTAATTCAAATGCAAAAATGCATCAGATCCAAATGCAACACGTGGCACATCCAATAAATATGATCCACAACAATATAGAGGCAGAGAAAAGCACTGCTGAATAAATAGCTGGTGCTGGCACTTGTTTAAGTCTGGTTGTCTCCTGTTGTGGTAGACCAACATTTGTTAAGACATGACACTTAAACTCACATTCACTGAAAAGGGAGGCTGCTTCCTACAACAGCCGCAAGTCTAGGTCACGCGCGCACACACAGACACACACACAGCACAGAGAATAACCACAGGGGTTCTCAGAAACGCTCACTACCTCAGCACACCCACCTGGCTTCACAAACAGATGGTCAAAAATGTAAGCAGGGGAGGAAGATGAACAGAAACTAAAATGCAGGAGGAAGATAAATGAGAGGAAGAGAGAATTTAAAAAAATGAGAGGTGAGGGGAATCAGATGGGGAACGTAAGGGAAGACAAAGGGTAGACAAACAAAAAATACAAAAAAAAAAAAAAAGAAAGAATAGGGAAATGACATGAAGATATATACATAAAGAAGAACAGACTTTTATTTTTTATGGCTTATAGAGGGTGCATTATAATCCAAGAAAACTTGGAAATAATGGAAAGCAAAGACAAAAAAAGCAGTTTGCCTATTGCTTCCTTGATGTGGGTGAATCATTGAAAAAAGCATGACCCCACAATGTCATCAGCACCTACACACACAACTGGAACTCCACTAAGTGGAAATGTTCGTGTAAGTGTGTGTGCAATTGTCCGTGTGGTTCGCGGCGTAGGTGTGCTTAAACCTATATCGAATAGTACAGTCTGTTTGTTTGTGTACATCACACATGGGCACTTTTCTTGGTTTTAATCACATTTCTCTGTGAGGTTCTGTGTGTATTACCGTGTTCTTATATGTGCTGTGTATGTCTGCCTGTGGGGTGAAGACAGACAAATCTCCATTAAGGATAACGTCCGCCAGGGCGTTGACCAGTGGCTGATAGTGGATGATCAGAAACACCTGGAGAACACAGAGGAATACCCTTCATTAACATGAAATAATAATAGTGCGGACTGTACATGTTGATTTAAACTTATGGTTATAGCTCCTACAGTTTTGCTACAGTCGTGTGCAGAACTTTACCCCTTCTTTTAACTCTATCTGGACTGAGTGGATGTCTCAGAACAATGACCCCAATGTCAGACCGTGAAATGCTTAGAGAAACCCCCCAAAAAACCCAAGTGCTACATCTTAGACTCTACAGGCTTCACTGAGCATGTTAAATGTTAAAGTCCATGACAGCACAATTAGAAGAAGACGGAACAAAGACGAATTGCTTGGAATGGCGGCCTCCTCTGTCTCAAAAGAGCACAAACATGAACTGAAGTTACCAAAAACTGTATCTAAACAAACAATGTCCTATGGACATGCAATACATGTTGTTCCAGAAAATGTTTCCTTCTGTACAAACATTTGACCTTTACAAGCTTAGTTGTTGAAAACTGTACTGCAAGACAGTGGTTTGTCATTTTTAAAACATTTCCTCAGTTGTTAATGGCGTCATTTTATCTATTTGTGTGTTTCTTACTTGAGACAGCAAATAGAGGGAGACCTGGGGGTTGATCTTTCGATCCTCAGACTGAAAAAAGAACAGTAAAACACATATAGAGATGAAACCAGAGAGAAAAAGGCACTTTTCTACATTTAGCTTTTTGGGCAGGTGCAACTAATTAAACATAAAAATGATGACATGGTGAATACTTACTGTAGTTTAGAAATCAATGGAGGATGAAGCTTTTCCATAACAAAAGCTTTCCACTTGTTAACATCAGTTAAACCTAATTTGTTTATTCATTTACAAGAACAACGTACCGTCTCTGGGGTAACCAAAGAGTAGACATAGAGGGGCAGGAACAGACGATTGAGGAGGTGGTCAGTTAAAACATCATTAAGGAATTCACAATTAATGATGAGAATATCATTCAGATAGTGGAGGTGGTCAAGGTGCTCCGCTACCAGGTCACTTAACTTCCCTCTGTTCTTATGTCTGTGACACAACAAAGAGATGTAGAGAGAGGTATTGCATTTACAGATTTAAAAATAAAAATATATGACTGACAAGACAAGTAAAACTATTGTACAGTACAATGCGGCGGGTACAATGCATTACATAATGTCAACAAGTGACACCGAGTACCAGGATAATGGTTGCACACTTGACCCCTAGTGGTCAAGAAGAAAATTACACTGAGAAAAACTGAAAAAGAACACACTTACTCTTCATCTGTCTGCACACACTTGTCCAGTTCGATGACGTGACTCCCAATAAACCAAACTAAGTTGCTGAAATATGGGACTGCTGTCTTATCTCGAATATAGTGAAGCATGTGCTGGTTGTCCACTGGAGAGAGTAGGATTAGGAAGAGGAGTCATTAACATTTCCCACAAGAGGCGAATACACAAACAGATAAACACACAAGCACACACAAACAGCCTTTGTGATCCTCAAGAATTACCAGGTAGTGACCACTAAATAAGATAAAATAAAATAACATTCAAATTAAGAAAGTTTAATGAACCATATGAAGTCAAATTTAGTCCACAAATGTGTCTATTACAAAACTATTTATATATAATAAATGAAAAAAAAATACTGCAGTGGGATTAAGAGGAGGGGAACGACTGCACTGAAAAAACTGCTTCTCCAACCAATTTTCTGTCTGTTAAATCCAAGCCCGCACTAACCAGTACATTACACTCACTGACTCACTTAAGTAAGGATAAGAAGGACCTGTGAGATATTTAGTCCCACTTTACTAGAAGTAGTACAAATCACTAAATTAATCAAAAATAAAATAAAATTACCCACGTCCAAAGAAACTTGATCTATGTATAGAGAATCCTAAGATTAGGTTGGACAGCAGACTAATTAAGGTCCTTAAAAGAAACGCTAAGGAGCAGAACATTTTTTAAAAAGCAGCCAAATTAATCAACTACTGAATTACAAAATACCAAAACCCTAATCCAATAATATATAATAATAATACAAAAAGCAAGAAGTAGCTTATTTGGTTTTTGGATAAACTGTGAACAAAGACTATCTAAGACAAAGACAGAGGAATAATCGCAGTGACCAGCAAAATAACAAAACCTGTGGTTCTTAGCTGAAATTAAGCCTGTTATGCAGTTAAGTCAAGTTAAAATTAACAAATTAAAAATGCATGCTGTTTCAACTGTATGTATGTAGGTGGGTGATACAAAGTGGTTTACAACAAGGATTCCAAGGATATTCATACCAGTACATTTATAACAAATACACCATTAGGAACAAATAGGGCTGGGTATCAACAAATAGATAAAAGTTCTAAAAAAATAATAACTAATTTTATATTGAACAATATAATAGGTTAAGATCTAAGTCATCAGATTCAATCGATATAATGGCAACTACACAAACTGCAATGGTTTAAAGGCTAATTTCACCATTATTTTTATTGTACCTCCACTGGAACAAGTATAGGTACAGTAAAAGGGAAACATCTACAAAATATACTTCTAGGATACCCAGCTCTAAGAAAAAGACTGAATGAATGGAGCCAACTTACATGAAACTGGAGTTAGGCAGATGGGGCGCGCAGAGGGAGGAGGGAGAGGAAGAGAGAGACAAGGAGAGGAAGAGTAGGAGGAGTGGTTGTTGAAGAGGAGGGAGAGGGGGAAACAGACACAGGGTTAATGTGAGTAAAGGGGTGGCTGTGGAAGGGTGGAGGTTGGGAAGGCACCTACAGGTATCAAACAAATAAACTACAAACAATGTCACACCTGGAAAAGGGATATTTATGTCACCTATACTCTTTGCACCCATTCTGGGATTTTGCAGTACTTTTCTATTTAGCATAAATTAAACATGAAACACACAAGTAATAAATAACATCTTAACACATGCAACACTCTCAAACATAAAATATAAAAGTAAAACATTTTGACAATAGCTTAATTAGTCTTAACGCGGAGTAAAATCCTTTTCCAGGTTGTCATTTGTTGCAGCGTATGTCCCAAGGTGCAGTCAGGAAGCATCAAAAAGCAACATGTTGAACATTTGGATACCCACAATTAAATTAGCAAAAGGGATTAAAGGGGTCTGATGGCATCATAAATCAGATTTTATATGGTATTCAGAACTTGAGCTTCACACTGTGTTGTTGTAGTGGTTAAAAAGTGATATACAAATAAACTGACTTGCCTTACATTACATTACACATGTATTGCAAACAATGCATGTGTAATGTAATGTAAGGTAAGGCAGGGTGCAGGTGTTCTATTTGCTACTTCGACAGAAAGGCTGAAAAAAAATAACATGTTGTTGCCCTAATTTGATGCTTCCCTCTTTGACAGATTCATTACTATAGTATAGTCCATGGCCAGCCCAACAATGATACATTCCCCACACCACAAGGTAACATCATTTATGACATGTATTTCTGCAATGGTTCAAGTCAGTTGTGCCAACGACCGCTAATGACTTTACTTGTGAGAGTCAGATAATCAAAATTTTATGGATGCTGCCATGCAGGATAAGACATACAGGTACAGAGACAGATAGAAGGAAGAGTTTGTTCGTATGCTGCAGTGACTGCACATAGCCAGTGTTATGTATAGTGTGAAGACCAAACAGGCAAAAAGCACCACCCGCCTCCCCTGAAGTGACAATCACCAGTTCCAAAGCCCAGAAGAGCCTGCATAGTCAGCAGGAGGGAGAAACGCAGGCTGACACAGTGCAGTGCAAAAAGCAACGCAGCCATGGGAAAAGTATTGTTGTTTACAGACTCTCAGCATCACGACTGACTGCTAACGCATTCTGCAGAATGAACAAAACCTGCCATGCTAACGCACAATAGATTGATTGGTGAGAGGATTTCAACATGTTAGCATGCTAGATGGTACAGACTTCAAGATTTAATTCATTTATAGTTAGCAAACATGTGAGTACTTTGAGTAGTAAACTAAATCCAAACTAAATATATACCTGGTGACTAAAATATTAATTACAGTAAAAAAAATGTATGTATGTAGTATTTAAATCCAATTCCCCTCTACACACGTAAATATATATAATTATGAATGTGTATTTAATGCTAGCTGAATATCCTTATAATTGCACACAGTGCACATCAGGAGGACTGTTGCAATAGAAATAGAAGCAAGGACACATGTTTAAATAAACTGCAGATGTAACTGTAATAATGACAAATGTAGATGATACTAAGTCATAGATTGAATTAGTATTAACCCAATTTTAGGTATTATTTTCTAAAATGCAAAAACACTAAACTAAAATCTATAATTTTTAATGTTTTATTTGTTTTACAAATGTATAAATGTATCTGCTGCTCAATATTCTAACAATTTCAATAGGAAATGCATCTGGACTACCGGTTGCTGCTTTGTTGGAACAACTAGATACATCTAGATGGTCAAGAACACAACGTCTGTTTTTCCAGGAAAAAAGCTGAAAATGTGTCTGAATAAGGAATTGTTTATCTTTCAGTTCATCTGAAATGAGCTCAGACCCAGAGAACTTAATGGCATTGCTGTTGCCCAGAACTGATGTATGGTTTCCTTCTTGTATAACAGTTTCTGAGGTTTCAGTTCTGGATGCAGAGTTGAACTGTGTTAAGTACTCCTGATCCCATGTGGCTATATACATCATGATAGCACAATGGTTTCTTATTCACTGCCGCCCAAGTGCTCAAAGGTCATGTTCTATTTTTCAACTGACTGACAAATGACAATTGGCAAATCACAAATTTTTAGTTTCTATTGGACTTGAGGAAAAGTTCCAACTTCTCTGGAAACTGTGTTTGTATTTGACATTGTGAAATAAAACCTTTTAATTTGTATTGATATAACCATTCATCCACCAATGTGACTTGTCTGTACAATAAATACCACCCACAGACCGTCTGACTAATTGCAGTTTCAAGCTCACAGCCAGATGTCACTGTACATACAGTGTAAAAAAAAATTCCCCGTACTTTAAGTAATGTGAGTGTTAAAGGTTAGTGTTACAGGGTTCATCTGTTAAGTTGTGAGCAAAAATGAAGAGGATTTCCGTTTTGTATTGTAGGCTTTCTGTGTGGAATTTCACTTATTTGGCTGTAGTACATACTCACACTACAGCCAAATGTTAAATGGCTTAAAGCAAGTGTTCAAATGCTACTAGGCCTGTTCATAGGATTAGAATTTCTTATTAAGTAAAGTTCAGCGCTGATTGGTTGCTCAGACGTAATTTCAAAGCTGACTGATTTCATGACGGGGGAAAATAATTGAAAATAATTTTGGTTTAACTATATGTCACTTACAGTACAAGGTAATAATTTAGGAGACTTTATTTGTCACAGCATTACCTGTTAGTCATGCTCATGCACCAGAAGCAGCAGCAAGAAGAGAGGAGGAGTACAAAGAGAGACGGTAGGCAGTCCCAGTACCAGTGGGTGTGTACATGTTTTTGAGCGTGTGTTTGTGTGTGTGTGTGTGTGTGTGTGTGTGTGTGTGTGTGTGGTCAGCATCTCTACATGCGTGTTCCTGGCACTCACCTTTGTAGACGTTGAGTGTAATGGTACGAACTGCGATGCGGACCATGCTTTCGGGGTGGTTGAAAAACTTAATGGCCTCGGTGTACAGGGCAAAGTCATTAGTGTGCTGTGCGTGGGAGACAGAGAGGGGGCAATGGTGAGCAAGGCACAGTACTGCACCGCTGTGCTCAGGTCACAGAGAGGGAGAGAGAGAGAAAAAGGAAGAAGTGGAGACAAAAATGCTGGGCACTACCGTATACACACAAAAGTGATTTTTAAGTTTTATGACGATTTCTATATAATCCAGCCCCTCTGTAAGAGGAAGGGGGACCGACGCCATCATTATTTATGATATCACTGTTGATTGCATTCCACCTTTACAGACTAGTACAGACCTATTTATCCATCTTAGATTTTCTTTGTTCTAATTGAGTTTTTGTATCATTTAAAATCCCCATGGTGTTCATTTGTAAGTGCACATATTTTGTTCCTGACTTGAAGAGTTTCGGTTTCATGTCAAACATTAGTCTTTTACTAGTATCAATTACTGCACTAAGTAAATCTGCTAATGATCACACTGCATCTCTCTCTGTGCCATTGCCAAATCCTCAACTCAGCCATTCTTCACTCACTGCAACCTCCAGCCAATCTCAATTGTCAAAGAGCAAATATTCACCTAGAGGTCACAGCAAATGAAGAAATTTAACCCTGAAACCAAACCCAAACAGAGTGAATTTATAATGTGTAGACCTGACAGTAAAAAAACAAATTTAGCACCTATGCAATGGTGCCCTCTGGGGGATGAAAACTTAAAATCACCAAATATATTATGAATAACACATCAAGTGGGATACTGAATTATACAGTAACTTTGACCTGTAAATGTTGCTATTGTATATTGAAAAAACATGTTGTTCATTCTGGCTACTGTGAGCGAGCACAAACTGCTCCAGTATACAGATGGACATGTGAGAATTGTTTTAAAGGAACAATATGTAAGACTGCCACTGAGCGCTTCGAAGAGGTACTGCAGCCAAAATTCAAAACACTAGACAGAGCTCTCCCTGGAGCCTAACCCAGCTGACAGTGGGCGAGAGGTGGGGTACACCCCGGACAGGTCACCAGTCTTGGGGCTGACATTTAGAGTAGTAAATACAGAAAATATTACATATTGTTCCTTTAAAGTAGCAAAAATACAATAAAACTATCTAGAAATGGCACCATTTTAATTTTGCATGTATTTCCAGTTAATAAGATCATGTCAAGGATGAATGTGGATCAAAAAAAAAAAAAGGTGTTATAGGTAATTTACCTACATGCACTCTCAGATCTACATGGTGGGTCTGGTTTTGGCTTCAGGGGTAAAGCTACCACTGACAGTACACCAATAACGTTCCCCAAAACACACGGGCCAATAAAAGGACTACAGATACTGCTGAAATAATAAAAGGCAACAACATGAAAATATTCAGGTGATCAAACCATCTATGCAGGAAGCTGATATTTTGACACAGGAACTGTAGATTTACAGATATTAGTAGACTGATAAGTACAAAGAAAAGTTGACTTCCACTAAATACAAATGACACATAAGCTTATGCACTTCTCAAAAGAAAACCTTTTTGAAACAATATTAATGTACACAAGTGAATTTGTGTACCATGTACGGTATCACGAGGACTGAAATTTCAGGTTCATAAACAACGTGATACACTATCTCTCTCTTCTACAGTAGCTGATTTGACCAATGTACCAAAAGCTCTTTATTCGGCCTCTCAACTCATCCCTTCATGGCCTCACCTCATTGTAGAAGAAGTGAACGGTGTGGTTGTTAAGTTTAAGTGACAGGGTCTTGAGGAAGGAGATATAGTAGGCCATGATTTCCTCATCTGAGAAGTCAAACTTGTGGACGATGATGGAGTTCACATGGTTGTTTGACAAGAGGTAATCTGCAAGAAATGAAAAGATTACTTAGTTTTTATTCCTTTATGTATGTATAAATGATTGGATATGATGTTCTAAATTGTTCATCACTTAACAACAAACAAATGCAGCATGCTGCTTTGGATTGTACATTTAGAATAAGTAAGCAAACATACAGTGGCTTGCGAAAGTATCCGGCCCCCTTGAACTTTTCCACATTTTGTCACATTACAGCCACAAACATGA
>JAUYWH010000026.1:16323155-16345700 GCA_034779795.1 Ctenopoma multispine
GAACATTATGCATTATTACACACAGTAGTTGCATTACAGGCTTAAACAGTGTATTTTCAGGGAGCAGCTGATAATAATGCAAACAGGTTTAATTATGGTGATTCTAAACTTCCAACCATTTTTCAAAGCCTTTTTGGCTGATAATATTTTAAAACCTGTGTCTCACATGTCTTCAGATTGTCAAGGCTTAAAAGAAGGTAACCTGAGGAAGAAATCTAGCAGAGCCAGCAATATAATGACTGACTGTGACTGACAAAGCACTGTGCACTGGGCTCAGCTGTCAGTCAGTTTGTTGCCATAGCAGCTGACTCAGGGCAGGTACCAGGGGGTCTGCACTGGAATCCCCATCTCCATCCATCCATCCGTTATCCTAACCTTTTATCCTCTTAAGGGTCGCAGGGGTGTTGGAGCCTTTCCCAGCTGTCATTGGTCAAAGAGGAAGATGAATATTCACTCACATTCACACCTATGGGCAATTTAGAGTCACCAATTAACCTAACATGCATGTCTTTGGGCGGTGAGAGGAAGCCAGCGTACCCGGAGTGAACCCACGCAGACATAGAGAGAACATCAAACTCCACACAGAAAGGAGGCACCCGGCGGACCCGTTGATTCAAACCCGAGTCCTTCTTGCTGTGCTACCACTAGACCACCGTGACACCCTTCTTTGGACACAATGAACAATAAAAAGGGAGTATAGTGTGCTGCAGGTGGAGTGAGACAGCTGTTACCTGTAGAAGAAAAATGAATATGATCTGAATATGATGAGTATAATATGAGATGTGGAGATGTCCCCAGTTAAGATAAAGCAGTCTGGCATTTACTCCAAACAGTTACTCAGATAGCTGCCTGAACAAGGAAACAAATTGAAACCTGTCACCTCGACGTTGGTGTGATGTCCAGCAAAGTGAGACATCTCGGAGTAACTTGCAGTGAGCAGGAAAATCATTTGCCATTTGTAAGTTTGTTGCTTACGTCATTACTCACAGAACAGCTTGTTTTAACTAGTTGTCCTTTTTTTGGTTTTTGGTATGTGTTGCTGCTTTGCAGGCTCACTCATCCCTGAGATGTAATCAACAATGTGTCTTTTGAGGTCCATCCAAACTGTATGTCTGCATCAGGGATGTACACTCTCAGGAGCACAGATAGGGACCAGGCGCTCTGGCAATAAACTGGAAAACAGATTTAACTACTGGAAACAGGAGAGCCCAAAAACATAAGACATGACTATAAATCAGGAACGTTGTCCTATAGGCCTTCATATTGGCAAGAATCAGGCGATACAATATGTATCACAATAGCAGGGTTATGATTCTATATATTACGATGTTTTTTTTTAAATCAACTTTTAAGAACTTTGTCATAGTTTGAAGCATACACCACCATATGCCGTCTGGTGAACTACTATATAAGTAGTTTTATGCAGTCAGAACATCTATTTAGTTTAAACACAACACAAAATGAACCTCCAACATGCCACAAATGTTTGCATGTAAACTGTTAAATAAAAATTGATACAGTATTTTTGAGAATTGTTGAAAACATAATATTGCAATATTTAACATTTAAACATTTTCAATATTTTTTTACACCCTTTTGTCCTACAACTGCCAGACTCTTTGCTGTAAAGCAGAAAGTATTAAATTATCTAGAAAGTTATTTCTTTAATGCTGGAAGTTTTCTGATAGCCTATGTAAAATTGTCCACAATAATAATAATAGACAGCTGTGATCACAGCTGATCACAGTGGCAAAGACTGAGACGTCATGAAAATGAAACTCAGATATTTGATTTTCTGTTTTAGGAATGTTAATGTAATCTGTGTTACACTCCTAAGTCACATGATATAGTTTTTTAATAGTTAAATTAGTTTTATTACACTTTCTTCTGTTTATTTATTTTTTTAAATTTAGAATTCACTTCTTAAAATGTATGTTCTTGGCAGCAATAATAAACTGGATTCAAGCCGCAGGGCAATTATATACTTAAACAATTTAGATCACACACAGAAGTAGGTAATTGTTTTGACCATCAGCTCTGTTTGAAGGTGGATAGATGTCAGTGATCTTTGTAAAAGGGTAGCTGACTTGATTCGCGAGGCATTTGTAAGCCTTGACTGTATTGTACATACAGCACGTCTGGAGGAGAACTTGCAGCAAAGCTAATTAGCTAATGTTGATTTTTGGAGGCAGTACATAGGAACTAGCCTTTTCTCACCACATACAGTGGCAGTGTACCAGAATAAGCAAACTATATGTAACAGTCATTGCAGAGGATTGTTAGCCACCAACTAACCAAAAAATTGTAAAAAAACAAAACAAAACAGTTATAAACTATTTGCACATGCAAGTTTCATAAATAAGCTTTAGTCCACGATGTCATAGAACATGAGTCAACGTGACAACCTTTCACCAGAGCGACTTTGCTCCACTCTTCTCGGTTCAGACTGTTCGGGATTTGCCTGCACGCAAAGAAACCAGATGAATTGTGTGTTTAAAAATGTAACGCGTGGACAACAGTGCAGTTCGATCGTGCTGTGTAAATCTGTTGTTCAACCAACATGGATTCTAATCAGCTTCTCTGATCAATGTGGATTAAGGCTGGTATCAAGCAATATTTATGGAGACATTTACAGTATTTGAGTGTTTAGCATTGTCAACAAGCATCCAGTTTTGGCAACATGTAAATGAGTCTTTTATTTAAACCACAGGACACTAAAGCTCAGGATACTAATATATATGTTAAATATCAAAAACATATTTGTATGGAATGTGTGTTTAGAACGTCATATAATCATTACCAAGTAAGGGCTTCCTGTGGGTGAGCAGTGAAAAAATACTGCTTCCTACTGGAGATGATGTTGACAGGTTGAGATTTTTTAAGTAAAATGCCCTATTGACGCATTAATACGAAGTGAATCTGTTAGATGGGGAGGAATTTTGTTACGTATGAAACTAAATTACTGGTGTTAGTGACAGGTTAAAGACATTTCTGAGGCACGATGCCACACTGTGAAGGCCACAGCATCTTAATTAAATGACATATCCATGAGAACTGTGACAAATGAGAGATGTTGGTTGGGTTGTTTAAAGTCATCATTATCTTTAACATATCTTCACCCAATGCTTGTGTCATCTTTCCACATCTGCTTTTTTTGCAGACACGCACATGCTAAATAAGCTATGGAGCAAAAAGAGTTTTATTTTCCAATGTATTTAATAAACCTTGAGCAAATGCCACCATTTCGCCTCTTTCTTATTTAATTTCAGATTGATATTTGTAAATTATATAGGTTGAAGATTATTGAGGTTTAATGTTACAGTTTGTCCAGAAGAGGGCACCAGAGAACAACAGCTTCCTGGTGAGTTTGGTTCTGTCTGATCTGCATAAAGGAAAAACTTAATAACTCAGATGCAGGTGATTTAAGTATGGTTTCATCTGTTTATACATTAGCCATGTATTACACTTTTATCAATTAAATTAGCACTGTAATTCCATTCTTATCCATTTCATATAAAGTGTGTAAAATGAAGATTGGATTCAACACCTTGTGAAAAAGACGCCACTTCTCTGAGTCTTTGGTTTTCTGTTCTAATTTATTTTTGGTTATTTTACAAGAGAAATCAATACATCAGAAACTCCAGTAACTGTGCCCCCAAAATACAGCCTACCTGTCTGGGAAAATGCTTGTGTCTTTCAAACTCTGTCCACCAATCTGTAACACGGGGTTTATGATTAGCTTAAATTCCCCTCTCTCTTTTATCATTATATCAAAAATAGGGAAACTCTGCCTTTGCTCTGTAGAGATAATTTAAAGCAAATAACATTACTTCAAAAATAATTGCAGACGACACTGTTAAAGGTCAGTCTGCCTTAAAATAGAGAACAGAAACTGTTGTAAGGAAGTGAAAAGAAGCTCTTAATACACTGGTGAATTCATGAAAAACGTGAAATGATCAGTGGAAGGACGTCAAAACAGAATATCTATTCGACAGCAGTATGAAAAAAAACATTTTATTAACACAGTAATAAAGTGCAAGATGGCTGAATACAACGAAATGTAAAAATACAAAAAACATTTAGGTAATGAGAGAAAAAGGTCTATAACTGGCACAGCGTAACATAAAAAGTAGCCAATATGTTGACAGGTATAGTGCAATTGTGCGTATCAAGCTTCACGAAACACCCACAACTTAGCAGCGTGGTGTGTATGTATCAGGATAGCAATGAAGAATTCATTATTGTCTTGTAGCACTGGGCAGCAGCGTCTTACAAAGGCTTTGGATAAGATGTAAGAACTGTTTCATTAAGCAGCAAATAACTGTCAAGTTTGGTTTGTGTTAGTGCACTCCCTCTCTCTCCCCCTGTCTGTTATCACCGATTTACTTTGTTTGCCCAGAAAACAGTGTAGTGTAAACATGTGTGTACATGTATTATGTACAAAGAACGCGTGAAAAAAAAAGTTCCACTAAAGAGGTTCCATATTGTTCTAATGCCAAAGGATGCGGCTGTCCTGCTGCTGTAGTCTCTCAAATACTCCACATGGAATACACTGGTTCCACATTCTGAAATGAGATGAGAGAAATGAAGAGAAGGAGGTATTATGACATTAACAATAAGAGCTAAAGGCAGAGGCATGGCACACATGTGTGCAAACGCAGTATTCTCACCTCAAAGTTTTAATTTTCTGACAGTTTCTCAGACTGGTGCCGAGGCTCTGTGCACCAACATCTGTCAGTTTGTTATACTTCACACTATCAAACAGAAAAAAAAACAGCACACGTTTAGAATTGATTTGTCTCCTCTGATATACCTACAGATCTCTCTCACCATTCACCTCCAGCAAACATCCACTAGCATCTAACCACATTTCTTGGGTATATATGTTTCTAAATATATGCAGCTGCTATAGATGTGAGACATTTAGACTTACTCCAGATCAATGAGAGATGACATATGTGGGAGGACAGCTGCTAAACTCTCTGCCCCTTCATCGGAAATCACATTACTATAGATACTGGAAAAAAACAGACAGAGGGAGAGGGAAGTGAAATTCTGTGGGTTTACAGTATGCACCACTCTATCATGTGCTGTGGTTATTGTTGGGTAGGTGTGTGTATGCCTGTGCATTATATACCTTAAACAGTGTAGTTTGGGCAGATCCCTGAGTGTGGATGCCAGCTTCTTTATCCCATGGTCTCCTATACAAGTCTGTGACAGACTGGAAACCAGAAGGAGAGAAAATAAACTTGCACATGTATAGAATATAAAAAGTGTGTTTTTGTATTGTTAGTTCAAATGCTGTGTCTCTTATTGAATGCCAGTCTGGCAGGAGATCAAAATAAACTGAGGTAAACAGGTTTTACTTACTTGAGTATCTCCAGGGAAGAGAGTGAGGCTAAAGCATCAGCAAGTTTCTCTGCTCCTTTGTCCCCTATCTTACTTTTCTCTAGACTGGAGAAGGAGAGAGCAGAAGCGCTCGTCAGACACTAGCAGCATGTAAACATAAAGACACGGTGATGGAACCACTGAAAAAAGTTCTACAAGTGAGGCAAACACTTACTCTAAGTGCTGTAAGTTATGTAGACCTGGTAGAAGCTCCCAGAGCTTTGGAAGAACAAGGGGACCTTTATCTGGGTCAAGCCTAGAGAAGCACCACCATCATCATCATCATCATCATAATCATTATCATTATCATTATCATCATCATCATTACCTAAATTCAAATGCAACAGCCACTTACTCAAACTCCAGCTTATGTAGTTCTTTGACAGCTGGGACTCCTTCTGCCAGGATGGAATCTGATTGGCGGGAACTAAAAGTAAACACGACACGCAATTTAGTGACCGGTGACTTTGTAAACTGCATCATATGTAAATCTGAGAGTAGAGAATGTGTGCGTGTGGTGTTCTACCTGTCTGACAGCTTCCTCTGCATGTGTATGTTGACCAGCTTCGCCAGGTGCTCTATGTGGCAAACCTGTGTAGCTTTCAGAGGGTGGATCTTGAATTTGGAGACGGCCCCTTGTAGAAGCCCCTCCTCACCACTCTGCTCTAGCTGCTCCCATAGCGTGATAACATCAGCAATGCATGCCCTAGGTAGACACCCAGAGATTGAGTTTAGGGTACAACACCGGTGTCGTAACCACACGAAACACTGAATAAGGAATAACCATTACACTTTAGCAGAGCACTTTTTTTTAACTAATTAATAAACTAATTATGGTTATGTTAACTCCAGAATCTACAGTAACCAGTACCTGTATGTGTTGATGCTGTTGAGCCCCACCAGGTCTCTTAGTCCAGAAACACGTATCCCAGAATCCTGCAGATTCAAGGAGAAACTTTTGCCTTCAGTTCCACCCCGTTTGAGAACTTTCTTTACCGTGAACACATCAGGTGGATTGAGCGGAACTCCATGAAATGTCAGGACTTCTGGAAGGTTTGCTGCCAAGTGAGTGACCAGTTGTGTGCTCCCACCATCTCTTCTGTCGTCACCATGCGTAAAACTTGCCTCATAAACATAGTTACACACCTCCAGGATTTGGGCAGGGCTCAGGTCACCATAAGAAAGACCTTCAAGGTGTTTTCTTACTAAAGCCTGCTTGCTGACCAGCATGTCTCTGAAGACTGTCTCTGTGTATGAGTGAAGCCTCTGCAGCTCTGTTCTCTTGTGAAACAAGAGGCCGACAGCAAATCGCTGAGTGAGCTCGTGCTCCTGTCTTTGAGGTCTCCGGCGTACCTTTGGGCCTGATTGGAAAGGGAGGGTCTGGAGGAAGTTACGGTCTGACACAGTCCTGGGGAAGTAGAAAGCGACATTTGGTCAGGTAAGGCAGTGTAAGGCACTGAAAGTGAAAACAAAAAGAGGCTCGGAAAGGTCTTTCATTTTCGATCCAACAAAGGGCACAGAGATACAATACCAGCTTGAATGTAATGTTTATTTAGTTCTATATCACATGTTTTGTCAACCAAATGTTGCTGTGCTTGTTTTAATCCCTGTTATTCTAACACTGTATTCATTTTTACCTTGACAAAGACAGATGAAGCCCTGCCAGGTAACTCTGAAGGAAAGGATTGGCCCACAACAAAATGAGGTCCCTGCTGGCATCAGTGTTTTCCATGTTTGTACTTCCTCCGTTTCTTCTCCTTTCCCCTTTCTCTTCTCTTATTTCGTCTTTTTCCTCTCTTCCTCCTCCCTCGTCCTCGCCATTTGACCCTAATGTTCTTGTCCTCAGAGGGCGAGAGAGGAAGATCTCTATCCTGAGACCGAATGCCCTGAGTTTGGCAGATAGTGTCCGCCCTGTGGGAAGGGTGGAGGAGTTGGCTTTGACCCCCTCCCACGCCAAAGAGCTCAGTTGCAGCAGTAACTCTCTCTCCTCTGTCCTATCTACTTCACTTCCAGTGTCCATCGTCTCCTCTCCCTCCACTTTATTTTCAACTTTCTCCCGCTCTTTTGTCATATTGTCTTTTGTCATTGCTCTTTGGGAGCGAGAACGAGTGCGAACCTGTCCTCTGGACTTCGTCTGAGTATTACTTGAGACTTGTCTCTTGGTTTCTTCCACAGATTGCACAGAAGTTTGTGTTTGATCTTCAGCCTTTGAGTGTGTGCCTCTACAATCCTTTTCCATTTTAAGACGAAGTACTTGATGGCATAGCCCAGTTAAAGTTCTCGGTAGCACCTCAGAACCTTTAGACTGTTCTAAAACCAAACACACCAGCCGACACAGTCCGGGGTTCCAACAGAGGTGATGTAGATAGCTGCAGTTTTGTAAGCAGTCCAAAGCAGAACCTCTCAGGGTAGGATCAGTGAAGTACTGTGACAAATATGTCTCTACATCTGTGGGGGTGAAGCCACACACCTCGAGAAAGCTATCTGCCCGCCGCAGGACCTGGCTGGCAGTGCCTTTTGGACGTGTAGAGATCAGAAGAGTGCAGCCTGGAAGAAGGACCCTCTGAAGGATGGCAGAGTATAACTGCCTTACTGTGTAGTTCTGAGCTTTACTGTCTTTCTGCAATGACGTTATCAATTCTTTTTCTTGATTCTGCAATAGAATTTCATAGTTCCGCAGCTCATCAAACCCATCAAAAATGATGAGCACACGCTTAGGGGCTGCAAGTATTTGAGCAAACACTGACTCAGAATTCATGCAGGCAGGAGCAAAATAGGAGAGGTTTAGTAGGAGGGTCTGAAGACTGTAGGTCGGCTCCGTTAAAGTGAGTGCTTTGCCGTCTAATAAGAAGACAAAGTCAAACTGCGGAAAGCAATCTCTGGACCAATCAAGACACAACTTCCTGATCAGGGTGGTTTTTCCAATGCCCGCATTGCCAAAGAGCAAAATGTAACGTTTGGGTTTGTCTCCATTCGAGCCATCAAAGATCTGTGTGGTACAAAATAGAACATACAGGTGCCAGTGAGCTGCAGTCAGTGATTTCACTGATAAAAGATACAGTAGTACTGAATTTGGGTGCGACTGAAAAGCACAACACTAGACGACAACAGCTATTTTTCCCATCTAACTGTAAACTGTCCAGTAGAAGTGAAACTCTTACCTGACTTTGCCCCAACAAGCTTTTTTGCCTCTCTGTATCTCCCATGATGACTAACTCTTTGTCCAGGCACTTGTTTGTGTTTTTACCAGAGCGAAGGACCTCTCTCTGACACACATGCCTATCCACATAATGAGAGGTCAGGCTAAGGCTTTCTTCTATGTCCTGGCAGGTATGACTCATGTGGGCTTTAGCTTCCTGAATGTAATCCTTTACAGCTTCTGAAAAACAAATTTGATATAAGCCTATTGTTTTCCATCGAAACTGAAGAGAAGAGTAAAAGCATGTGGTAACTTACGGGGAATATCAAGAATCGTGGGCGACTGAGGAGGAGGAGATTCTTTACATGGGGAAATCTCTGAAATTAAAACAAGTCATAACATTTGTAACATGGGAATCACTCTATTATGCACAAGAAGGAAGGCCTGAAACAATTACTATTACACACCATTGTTCGGAGAGAGTGGTGGGGGAGGTGCAGCTTTGCTGTGGGTATCTGATCCCTGTGGGGAAGAACTCATTTGAACTGGCGCGACAGCACCGTCCACTACAGACACAAGAGAGGAAAGAACACATCAGTCGGCACAGAGCTGGTTCAATGTTGTTGCGCAAAAGACAGTAGTAAATCTATAAATGTGGAACCATAACACTGTCAGCATGATACCTCTGCACACATGCACATAATGCTGAGGCTTAAACATGCACATCCCAGATTTAAAATTGATTAGATTTTTTTACTCACCGGGGGACAGTGGTGGTATTTGGGGTTTGCAGGAAGGTGGGGAAGCAGGAACTATATTAGAAATAATGGTTAGAGTGTGTGCTGCTGAGCAAGGCATGTCAAGTGAGTGTATGTACAGTGTTACAGAACTTAATCTCGATTGCAAAAAAGTTAAGACGCAGTGTAAAATCTACATAAAAACGGAATGCAGTGATTTGGAAATCTTATAAATCCATATTTTATTCTCAGTAGAACATAGAAAACAACAACAACAACAGCCTGTAAACGTGTGGTAAGCGAGGAGACCAGTTATTGGAGCTTTAAGAGAGGAACATGGTCCCTTGTGTTGCCTGATATCCTATCCTCAGTCGTCCTGTGTTTTCTTTGTCCTCTCTTCATTTACATTTCAGGTTCGCCAAGTATTATGACTTGGTGAAAGGTGTGGACTACAGGTAGGCCAATTCAGCACCCAGGCTTCCGTCACAGATGCAGTATGCAGTTTAGATTGTCCTGCTAAAATTTGCATATGCTGCAATTCATCTGACCACAGAAGACTTTTTTACTTTGCTACTTTGCTTTTTAAAATAGCTCTGACTGTGTTTTGTGACAGAGCTTTAACAGAACCTGTGCCCATCTTTACTTCTGAGATACTCTGATTCTCTAAGATGCTCTTTTTTTAGGCCAATCATGTTACTGACCTGTTACGAGTGTTGCTGCCATCAATTCCAAAATTGCCTTTTTAATTGTTTACTCTCTCACTTTAAACATTTGGTATGCTTTTTATGTTCTAGTTGTTGTGAATAAATTATGAGTTTATGAATTTTTCAAATCATTACCTTCAGTTTTTATGTAAATTTTACACAGTGCCCCAACATTTTTGAAACTGGGGTGGCATATAGTACATAACAAGCATTTGAGTGGCCATAAGACATCAAAATATGTAATAACTTAACCTAGAAGGGAAGGAAGTAGATTTAAAACAATTCCCAAATCTTTTTTGCATCTTATTCCAGGTATGTGCTGCAGCATTGCCAAGTGCTGATAAGCATTTGTTGTTGTCATACAACTCCAAACATTAAATACAGCCAGTAGATGACTAAAGGTAAAGGACTGGGGGATTGGAAGAAAAAAGGTCAATGAACTGAGTGCTGGAAGACTCTGCCTGTCATTCTGGTATGTTACCAGATACTTACAGTAACAGCTACTGTACCTGCATAATATATAACCAGGACTACTGTAAAGTTTAAACACAAACATTAAGCATCTGCGTAGATTAATGAAAGTTACAAAAAAGACTATGATAATAGGTGTGCGGTTGCTATTGATAGCTGTATCTAAGGCACGTGTCTAACAAGAAGCTTGATGATCCAGTATTCGAGGCATTTAAACTGTGCAGCAGTTTATCATTTCCTCTACACAATAATAATCTCTCTGATACACTGTCAACAAAACAGAACACTACGTGCTTCACAAACAGGAAAGTGTTACAGCAAACCAAAAACTGTGTATGTAAACACTCACCTAATATGTACGTAGGTGCAGTGGGTGTAGTGGGGAATGGAAAAAGAACCGGGGGAGAGATCCACCCTGAAGTGTCTGGGATAGCGATAAACTGAATGGGGGGAGACAGGTGTACGATTCGTGGTGAACTTGTGGTAAAGCCTGCCATCTTCGCTGGACTCAGCTCCAATCTTGCGTCAGTGTCTACAAAAACAGCATCTTCATCATTCTCTGTCAACAGGTGTTTTTTTTAATAGTTGTATCAAAACAGGACACGGAACAAGGAAAATAGTTCAGTTTTCCAAGAAACAACAAGGTATTCAGAGGTTGTGTGTAATGAATGGAGCTTTTTCATTTGCATACATAAAGACTTGAACATATTTTTTAATTACACACTTCAATTTATCCGTACTTTATATTTAGTGTGCGCTACTTATTTTGTGTTGTCGTTTTGTTAATCGTTTATTTATTCAAATCTGTTCAGTGAACAGTAGACTGCTGATGGACTCCCAACTATGAATGGAATGACGTTTGAATGAAGTATGAACAATCATACCGAGAGTTAAACCAAATGTTAAAATAAAACACCAAACTGATCTGGAGGAAGTCTGTTGAAGTGAGAGTTTTTTAGACTAGTGAGTGTCCTGTCTTGTGACAGGTTCCTGTTTCTTCGCCCGCCATACTACAGAAGTGACATTAGACTGAAATAGAACTTTATTTACACGGTAAACTTTCATGGAGGGACAGAGTTTGGATCTGTTTGATATATTAACTCTAATGTTGTATCTACATCTGTGTCTACTGTTGAATTACACTGTTGCACAGTAGTATTACCCCCAGTAGAATTTCCCCTTGGCAGTAGAGTTAAAATTATTTCATCTGGAGACTTTTTTCCGTTACGTAATTTTAGCTGTTTGCTCATACTGCGGAGGTTGACCAAGGCCAACCTCCGCAGTATGAGCAGAGGCTGGCTCTTAAGTGATAAACTCTTCAAGATGATGTCATTTTATAATACAGAAAAAACAGAAGGAAGTTTAATTCCCTTTTTTAGATATGTATGCTGCCCAGTCTAGAACCATAAATATTTGACCCTTTTCAAGAACTACAACGATCTGCAGCTGCAGACACTTACTCTGAGTGACAACAGGCGGAGTCTGTGCCTCTTTGGTTTTCTGTTGACCTGCAAGAGTTAAAGAACCAACATCACAACATGGTTCTTAGCTAACTTCAAGTGACAGACACAAACGAAACCCAGAACAAGAACTATACATACTTTCAGAGGATTATACCTTATACAGATTTAATCACTGGTTAGTATAGAAATGCTGACACAAGGATATGGTTGAAGACAATTTAAACATATGTAGTATAATTCTTTTTCTTCTTCTTTTGGCTTCTGTCTGTCTGTACAGTACCAAAACCAACTATTAAGCTACTGGACCTTCTAACAAAATGCAAACATGCAGCCTTAAAAGTTTCCTCGAGCTAGTTTAAAAAATCTCACAACGTATGAACAAGTGGTATGAATGGAAACCAGTGGCTGGCTGAAAAAAACACCTCTTAAACATGGCCACATAGTTTGCACAATGGTGAGCGGAGATTTTAAGTAAGTGACTTACTGTGGCCAAATGATTAATCACACAAAACCACTGTTATGATTTATTTATGATTTTGGAAGCAGCAGTTTAACGTCTAAACACTTTATTAAAGATTTATCGTTATCAAATTGTTAACCAGAAGGAGACAGCAGTGACGATGAAAATGATGAGTAATAAAAATGCTAATAGAACATTAGCTACGAAATGGGCTGGACGTCAATAGGTTAAATATTTAACAGTGTCCCACATTTGAAACCAAATAGTTAACTGACATAATTAAGATAAGCAGTAAGGGTAGATCACCTGCCGCTCTGGGCCTTTTTGGTTTTGATGGTGTGTTGTCGTCATTACACTCTTGTGACCGGGCAACTGCACAGGGGAAAATATAAACAGAATATGTGAACGGAAAAGTGGCGATCATCACAGTTTTTTTTTTTTTTTGCATTAATACAAAAACAAGCCAGTGTTACTAGATAGTTAGCAGCTTGTTGTCTACCTCTTTGTCTTTTTTGCCTGTTATTCGATTTGGTCATTAGTTTGTTGCTCTGTCTCTGCTGGTGACTCTCCGGGCTGGACGGCTCTGGCATGAGAACATCACCTGACATGCACAAATCAGGAAGTAAAAAAGTCAGTGAAGCAGAAAGGAGACACCATAACCAGAAACGACTGTTACTGAGATGCATTTCAGTACTGATCTGGAAAACATGATAGCGAGTTTCTCTAAACATCTTGGTTCAAAAAAGGACCTGCTACACAAGCTGACCTGAAACATCACTGAAAAACATATTTTTTAATCCATGTTATGTTAGTATTGATTTTATTTCCTCATCGTTAGAGGTCTCATAAGCTTTTTTGTCACATACATTTTCTTCTGATTTTTTTTAAGAACCAGAAAGCAGTAACTTTTTGGCACAGAGATTGCACATATACTATGGATCCTTTGAATGCACTGTATATTAGGTTTGCTACACTAAAAGTCATGTACAGTGTGGTATCTTAGTTTCAGCATTTAACTCTGACGTCTGTTGTATTCACTCACACTCAATATTTGTCACTTTAGCCTAAAGAAGCATTTTATATACTGTATATATATTTAAGATTTATGGTGTCATATCAGTGTATATTACATGAGCTTTACAGTCTCATCTCACTTCATAAACATCACATGAATGAAATTGTTGTAGCAAACAGAAGTTGGTCTTCTTCCTCCTTCTCTCTTACTTTGTTCAGTGTTTGTATCTATGACTCATCTGGAGTGAAAGTGGACATTTTCATGTCAGTCATTGTCCCCCCATTTGTCAGGAGATGTAAAATGAAAGAAGGACATCCTTACCAAGGTTGCAGAGTTCTTCGCAACTCAACAAATCACCAAAGAGCTCCCCTCCTTCTAGATCTTTAAAAGAATGCATAATGAGAACAAGACAATTGAAGAGATTTAGACCATTCATACTTTTTGTATGTGTAAGTTAACAAACAGACCATTATTAGCTGTGTTAATACAGTAAACAAGTGTGTGTGGGTCAAAATGTGTTTTGTGTGCAAAGTAAACTTACCCAGTAGGTACTTTTCATTCATGAACTCAGATATATCATCTAGAATACAAATGATAAAGATCATTAGACAAAGTTAGTTTTATCAACATTGTTCCCATTAATGAAATATTTTCTTTGTTTGTGTCTCAAATTCCTACAGCTGATGATTGTGCCCTGACTAGGACCAAAAAAAAATTAACCATATCCTCAATAGGAGGAGTGGTCTCAAATCTGGGGTGCAGAGAGCGCTGTCCGTGGTGCTGAGCAGTACTATAACAATGCGGACACCTAAAATTCTGTTTGTTAATTAGGCCTCACTGCTTCAACACAGCTTAAATAAACTACACAACCAACTTTCCTTGAAGTAAGTTTGCCATGGGTTGAGGCTTATGTTTCATGAAGAGGTGTGGTGTAAAGATAATATAACCAGCGTGGCACTAGCTGATCAACATGCCAGATCTCTCAAGTCACAGGTTCCAAATTCCAGAGTTGCAATCTCATAAAAAAGCTTTCAGTGTTTATTCACCATACCTGCTAAAGTGATGGTTACACCAACACATTTTTTCTTGAAAGTCTTAAGGTGTTTTGTTTTTGTTTTTTATTTAGTTTTAATTCATTTCGAATGATCTTTTGATTTTATTTGTGCACACATTTTGTCATGTCTGTTTTCTTCTTTTTTCTTGATCTACCCAGGTGGACCAGGTGGTCAAGTAATGTTAAACCCACTATAATGTGCATCAGTACAACTGATAAACGTGGTATACTTTGAGTTTGCTTTGATTCCGGTGGCCTTATGTTATGGATAAAACAAGGTAAAGGCTTGTCTTCTGTGATTTTGGTCTTTAATTGACTTGTAAATGGAAATAACCAGTTGCATATCGATGCAGATCGTTGCAGATTCTTCCAGTGACTTCCCAAAGATCAAAGTTGTTTTTCCAACTACAGTTTGCAGAATCAGTGTGTTTATTTATGTAGAAACATTGTGCGGAGCTCCTTTCTCCACTCTTAACAGGTAATCAAAATTCAAACAATACAAACCTGGTAGATCTCCGAATTCTGTGGGGAGTAATGGGTCCTGGTCCTCTTCCTGCATCTTGGCACCTGATGACACACAAAAAATGGAGTGCGGAAATGAAGATTTTGATAGACATGAAGTGAAAGCAACAAATACTACAGTTTGTCACTGCATTAAACTGCTCGTGACGTCTTGACATAAGCGTACAGAAAGATAAAACCTCTTTTGTGTCATAACCTGGCTAACTTGAGATTAAGAATTGCAAGTATCACTGTTGTCACAATATTCCGTTATCAACCTTTGCAGATGTTTTCATGTCAAGTTTGAGAACTTCCTCATTGCTAAAGGCCACTAAAAATTGTTTTTGCTGTCATTGTTCTCTTAAAGTTTTTAAAGTGGTTCTCTAAATCACACGCCTCATTCTGTCACGTGCTGTACTTTTATTTGCTGTTGATTTGCTTATTGGAAAATTTACATCACAAAACAGACATTGATTGTATTTTTTTTTTTTTTTTTTTTTTATGGGTTATGTGCAGCTTGTATCTCTCTCTCCCTAATTCTCTACCCTCTCTAGTAAGAGGGAGAGCAAGAAACATCATATAGATGCCCATAGAAATAGTAATAAATAAAAGGATTATTTAAAAAAATGATTAAAGTAATAATAGTACTAATAAAGTGAAGGTCGGAAGCCCTGGATGGAAAGAGGAGCAGCAGTGCTGACAAAGGTGGGTAAGAAAGAATATCTATAGAATAAGAAAAATGTTTCTTTATTCAGTTTTTGTATCAATAGAGGTGTGTTGAAAAAGGGAGTGTATGCCAAAGCTGCTACAGTATAAATCCAACTTCCTTATGGCATCTTTTTTTATTTCTACTCTGCGCAGATGTGAACACAGGGCTGTTAGAAACTGAAACTAGCTAAGGCAGGATGTAATGGCCTTTTTGATGTTTTACTTCAGCATGAACTCATAAAGTGGGAATAATAAAAATATAAAATACTCCACTATTCATGGGAATGTGCAGGAATGTCAGCTTTCATTTTACACACAATATGCATGTCAGGTCCAGGTGGGGGTATAGGGCTTAACAGGATTACACAGTAAGCCAGGTAACTTCTAAAACATTATGCAACATTTTCTCTGAACATCTGCTAATAAATCAGTTTCAATCCAGTTTACTTTTACAAATTCAGATTTAAAACATTAACATTTACCTTAGTTTTCACAGGTGAGCATCCTGGAAAAGTCCTTCAGTGAGACCTAAACCTGTCCCGACCAATTCCAGCTGGGATTTTCACAATGGCAAAGTTGCAAGAAATAAGGATAATAATTGATACTTTATTGATCCCTTTGGGGAAATTGCTGTTTGGACTGCTGCTAAACCTGTGTAAGCGCTACTACAGGGTATCAGTGTCTAGAGTGTCAGGACACCTCGAACATGCAGTTTGCCGGGATGGAGGATTGAACTGCTCAACCTTGGGTTGGAGGATGACTGCTCTACCCACTGAGCTATCATTCTTTACTTTGATAGCGAAGTAAACAAATCTTGATTTTGTATGTTCTGACTAAAACTAAAACTGTGAAGAAATAAATATGTTACTCTTGCACCTTTTGTTTCTTAAATTTTGTTCACAGACCTCGAAAACATCTAAGTTGTACAATCTTTACAACTAAAACAACATACCCTTTGCATTTTTTTAGACAGTGTGAACACACGACACAACGTTTTCTTTTTATGACCCAAAATTACAGTGTCAGTAGTTAGCTACCAGCAAGCTACTGCAAAATGTAGGGAAATTACTAGCTTACACGCAGTTCACTACTCCTCAATATTTGTAACATGACATACAACACATGATCTATTAGTAACAAAAAGAAAAGAGCAGTGGAGTTTTGCTGGTGTGCACTTATGACCTTGTTATTGTAAGACGAAATAACATAATCCAGTCTATAACTTTGTATAATGAGTGTTGATACTAATGATACCATGGTATATGTTTGGATTAACCACCAGGATCAAGCTAAATCATTCATGAAGGTATTATTACAATAACTGCTTATATATGGGTGAGTTTCTACTGATCATAAGTCATAAATGAAAGCTGTGAGTTGCGTTGTGAGTTTGTGGTTAACACCTGTACTGTGCCTCATGTTTTTGTTTTGTCTCATGTTTCAATCACGGAAAAGAAACATGAGCTCTGAAATAGCCAAGTCCAAGACACACAGTGTTAGGTTTAGGTTATAACTGTTGGTGAGGACCCAGAGTTTATGGTTCATAGTACAATCTGGGTTGGTCTGTTTGAAATAGTTATTAACCTTGGATTGGTGATCTTATCACTGCTGTTACAAACAAGTCCTTGATATTCTTTTCTTGTTGACCCATAAGTTTCAATAAAACAGCAAATTCTCTTATGACCTAATACAGCATCTGTAGGAAGGTAGAAAAAAACAACAGTGATGGCTGCCTCAGACGCCAGATGTTTGGCAGTTTCTGTATTTTGCAGACAAGTGTTTCTGTTTGGCAGAGGACAATCAAATAAAGGTCAATCATGAACAATATGCTTTCTGAAGAACTACGTAGGAAGCCTACGAATCTTAAAGCTAAGCTTTCTTCTCGTTTTTTGGATTGTGGTGTTTAGAAACAGTGAACGACACTTGTAGTTCACCAAAGAATGTGTCAAAGAGATACTACAGCAAGACTACAGGCGATAAACCAGACAAAGGTACAGTGAAGGTTTCAGGGACATCCTGTGCATGTGGAAGCTGCATATCCTCGGAGAGACTCACAGACCTCCAGCTAACAGCCCCCTCACTGCTGTGAGGTATTAGGATGAAATCCCATGTGTTTATAAACTCCTACACACTGACTGGCCACAGTTCATTTTTGCAGTGATTCTAAGGAATAGATCATCTTAATTATGGATAATAACTAATTTTCTTCTAGTTTTAAGTAATCCCCCCTAAATAGACTGCTCGTGCTTCTACTTCCCCTCACAACACCTTCTCTCTTCTTTTCCTTGTGCACCATTTTACGCATGGGGGGATATGCTGGTGGGTAAACGCACATGAAGCCATATTGCAGACGCGCGTAATGGAGTTTACTCGCATGACGTTTGGAAAGTAAATTTCCAGTTACAGACAGTTAAATGAAAATTAGGAACCTTTTGGACTTGATTAAAGCGATTTTTAAAAAAAAAGAGATAAAGAAAAACATCAGCCCAGTTCATTTTCAGTGATGCAATTTCGTTAATCTTAACATTTAATGACGAATACAAACTGTTTTCTGCATGCTTAATTCAATTAAACAGTTAAATTAATCCCAAGTTGCAAAACTTCATATAAAGAGTAATGAAAGGGAAATCCCCGACATGTTTTGGGTCCATGCCCTCACACTAAAGCTACCCCATCAGAGCCGGGCTAACACTCACCTGCTGGTTCAGCCTCACTGGATGATGCGCTGGTCCTTCAATCCCCGCGTTATATTCCAGTGCGATAGACTCTCAGCCGCGCAGCGCTACATGAGCTTCATATATCCTCAGATGACCTACACATCTAGCCTGGTGCTGAACCTGCTGCGCCAAAACTCTTTTGCTTTCACTTTGCCATAACTACGCATCTAGAAACGCCAAGCTGCGCCACACCAGATAAGTGGAAGAAGTTTACTTACTCAAACAAACTGCAGTTTCAGTTTAAACCTTCATGCTAATGGTGCTCATTAAGTTTTTCAAATTCTTTCAGAGTATCATCCTGCCTTATATCACGCCTTACAGTTGAATATTACAACTACCAAAGCTGTGTACTACAGTATTTAATGATGTGCAGCGCAACGTCAAAGTTAAAGCACAAATAACTTCATACAGCTTGTCACACTGACCGCATGCTGAAAATAGGGGTGTTACAGGGTTGTGTGAACGTGAGTGTAAACTTTCCAAACTAAATCAGTACTGCTCTATTAAACAAGTAGCCTTAAAGGGACTTTTGCTGTCTGAATTTAAAGTGACAAATAAAAGAGCTCCTGTCCTTAGCTCCACATCTTTCCTTTTAGTTGCTTCACTTTTTCACTGTACATAAACACATTCCACTGTAACCACTGCACTGTGTTTCCTCTTCAGCATCACCCCCACCCCGCTGCATCTGGTATTAAATGTTGGAGACAACTATTACTTTGCATGATGAGTTATATATAGTCCATGAGTGTCTTGTGTTTTTCCCACACTGACAGTGGCAGATCTAGAAAAATGTACACAGGGTGGCAAAGACGAGACGGGGGGAGGGGAGGGTGAATGACTTCCTGTGAGTTAAGTTTTTCAAATGTATTTATGTACTTTAATTTTTTTTTACCAGGTAGATTTTCCATTTGTTGTGCAACAACATGTGTAGAACAACACCACAGTTTGCCAGACGTTCTACAGGCGTGGCGGCAAGGTGAGCTGTGGCTGGAGCTGTGGAAAGTACCTGCTTTACCTCATACCATTAAGACCTGTTGGATAACCTGGTTATCAAACATTACTCTCTTAACAATTGGTGTGCATGGGCATAAATAATAGCCACAGTTAAATCTTATGAATGATGGTACTGTATCCTGGGGAATTATGACAAGCAAGCAGGATGTTGTGGGGAAGATGACAGAAGGTGGAGCGAAGCAAAGACAAAGCAAGAGGCTGTTGCCTCTGTCTGAGTAGAAGGAGGCAACAGGAAGGAATGACAGGCAAGCTCCACCTATGTAATAACATTCAGTGGTCTCTTCTTTCTTGTGCCTAACAATTGTATGGCTCATAAGATAATGTACTTTTAGATATTTTCAAATGTTGTTAGCTGAGATCATCACCCAACACTGCTCTCTGTTCCCGCCCTCTTGCTTTGGGAGTATTCTGGCCTTGACATCTGGAAAATATGAAAGAACATGTTTGGTGTGTTCCCACAATATTTTCTGTGTCCAACGGTAACTCAATATGAAACTGAAAGTAAGGTGCGGCACATTCACCAAAAATACTAGCCATCTTGTAACGAGAGAGAAAGTATAGCTTTTTGGAAAGCACCTAGTTATCTTGGACAGAAAAGCACGTAAATAAAGGCTTTCGCAGCACTCCTGTAAAACCAGATGTTTCACGTAAATGGAAAGTTAAAGTAACAAACCGAAGGTAAAACATTAAACACAGAGGGACACCTGTGTTTAAAGAGGCATTACACAGTATGAGGATGTTTGAGTGCAAACTTACCCCAGTGTGAAGCCACTCTCTGCTCATCCTCTTTATCCTCAAAGACGTCTGTTATAACATCAGCAATGCTCATTGTTGTGCTAGGAAGAGTTCCGGAAACATTTTCTACATTGTCTGCAATGCCTAACGTTGTGCTATAGTGTGTGTTTGAGTGAAATGAATCATCTTGTGCAATAGTTAAAGCATCTCTTGGTGTACAAGGAGAAATTAAATCTGCAACATCTATGAATCCTGCATCTGTGCCACACTGAGCATCTGCAGCCAAACAAATTAGGTCCTCCATTGTGCTCAGATGGCCCTCCAGCTTCTCTGTAAGGTTGTTGTTTGTGTCTGTTGCGGTGCACGCCTCAACAGGTGAGGCTGCTCCGGTGATATCGAAACGATCCATGCTCAATCCAGTCATCACCGCGCTGCCATAGTTAGAGAAATAGAGGTCCTCTAGGGTGTTAGTGGCTTTTTCTGAGTCCAGTGTGAAGTTAGTGTCTGTAACATCTCCCTCCTTAAGTTGATCAGTGTACAAACCCAGTGTCCTGCAAGCAACTGCAAGCTCTAGTTCCTCTTCCATTTTCAGAAAAAGGCATTGTGCTCCACTGTCCGTCGCTGTGTTCGCAGTTGTTGTACAGCCAGTATTTGGAGTAGGAACCAGTGGCAGTAACATCTTCCTCCCTCTGTCCCAGTGCTGCCATAGAGGGACAGCTATCCTCCTAGCTGCCTCCTCTACCTGCTCTAACCACTCCCTCTCTCTCTCTGAATTCCCCTCATCAGTTCTTTCACTATCACTTACTGGCTTCTGCTTTGATTCTGCACTTATCAGCAATTCTGGCATCTCTTCGTCTATCCTAAAATTGCACTGTATATCACACATAATCGGCGTAGACCTGATCCTGTGACTGAGGTAGTGTTCATCCATTGCTGGTCCCTCCATCAATTCTTGAATAAGTTTCTGATTATTTCCATCAGTAACCTGGTGTCCATACAGTGGATGTGTATTTGTCCAGGATGTTGTCCAGCTATGTTCATCCACTGACAATAAAGACTCTAAATTTGTCTGGTTGTGGTCACTGATTTCACATTCTCGCAAGTTCCTCACTGATTGAGAACAAATCTCAGCAGACCCTGGTTTATATGCAGGTTTGTTGTGAATACTCGTCGGTGTGATCCCCTCAATAAGTCGATGCAGACTCAAGCTTTTGCTGTAGGCTTCTGAAATGATCTCCTCCTCTACCAAACCCTCCAGCAGAGCTCGGATCTCGCCAGGAGAGGCCCAGGTCAAAGCCAGCCTCACGCCGTCCAGAACCTCCTCAAACTGGATCATGGTGACGAAGTCTGCTCCCCGAACAATCAGCTCCTTGTAGAGTTGATTGAGTTTGTCTTTTTTTCATTAAACGCACACGATTTTGCTCAGGAGGCGTTCACATCAATGGAGGGAGGTGTTTGTGAGGTTGCAGGGGAGGTCTGTTCAAAGAATTACTTCAGTTTTTTTATGTAGGATTGTCTGTGGAAGAGACTCTGATGGCTGAACTGAGGTGACCTTATGCTTATTCAGTGAGAAAAGATTAAGCAAGACGTCCTTCGCTTCACACGCTCACCTTGCTAATTCACTCCTGGCTGTTTAATCAGACTAATTAGTCAGTATTAGTTTTGTCTCTTTTTCATACACAAATCATACTGAGCACATTATAGAACACATATTAACACAGCACATACATCTATTTATATTATACTCATTGCTAAGTTGCTTTTCATTGGTTTTTAGTTCATTGTTCGAAGAAACCTTTACACAAAACGTTTTACTTAATCACCAGTTTGTCTGACACAATCTCTTTTTTTTTTTTTACAATTTAGGGACTTTTCCTTTGAGTAACTTTAAAACAATATAGGAAATAAGTCTGCTCATTTCCCCAATTAAAACCGCACCCTCCCAACCCCTCCCAATTACATTTTTATTAGTCATGGCTTGGCAATTTTGTTGTTTAGTTTACTAGTTTGGAGTTATACTGGTAAAATGTTTATACAGCTAACAGAGCATAGATATACAGTACGTGCTGCTGTTCGGTTGCTAGACAAACTGGTTTGGCAAAACAAGGCGTGACTCAACCATACTTCATTTACATGAAGCCATAATTACTTCATTTATTCAGAAACGGTCCTGGATACTGAGGTATCCTATTTATTCAATTCTTTAGGCATCACAACGTATTATTTATGGGCACTATATTGTTCATTCTTTACATTTTAAGTTGTGGAAATCACCTGGTTGCAAACAACACTATGCATAAAATAAAAAGAAATAGAGCCGTGTGGAATAAAGCTGAAGACAACTGAAATGTAGCTGAAGCTTTACGTGTCTGAACCCTGAAGGAAATAAGACTATATACAATAAAGTAACACACAGAGAAGCACACACATGTGCACGCA
>JAUYWH010000026.1:16348425-16379628 GCA_034779795.1 Ctenopoma multispine
ACAGGACGAATGGTTTGGCCTTACCTAATCTGTGATGGTTTTTCAGACAAGTCATTTTCATTAAACAACTTTATCACTTTATGCTTGTGAAAATACCTGAATTAAAGCACTAGGTCTCATTTCATTTAAGGAGAACCAAAGTATGAGTAAAAGCTGAGCTTAACTAAAACAGAAAACATTATCCTTGACATTAGTGAAATGCGCAGTATTTGATTCTATCTTCTTTACATTGGTTTTATCCTGTTTACTTGTATACATGTGTCTGACAATTTGCATCAACGTGTGTGTGTGTGTGTTTTGGTCAGTGACCTTGCATTTAGGACAGACAAAACCACTCATATTCTCCACCACCCCGATAATTGGCAGTTTGACCTTCTTGCAAAATCGGATCTCCTTCCGCACGTCCTGCAACGACACCTCCTACAGAGGGCGAGAGAGGGAGAAACAGGAATACAAAGGGATGAAGGAAGAGAAGATGGGAGGGAATACGTTATGGCAGAAGAAAGGGTGGAAATAAAGACAGTGGTGCTATCAGTGTTCCCTTGAGAACAGCTGTTAACCTTGATAAACTGAGCAGCTCCCACAACAAAATTCAAGGCTGAGTGTGTAAGGTCTCGACAGTCTTCCTTTTTTTTTTTTCGATATCGAGAACATCGCAACCTGTTTGTTGATATCATGTGAACTGGCTTCTTCGTCGGGTAACTCCTAGCTCAGCTTAGCTGTGGTTAGTTTTGGTTAAGTGAGAGCTGAAGCTGAGGGAATGAGGAAGTGATTCCACTGCTTATTGACCTCACAGGGCTTGACTTCATTCCAGTATCAGGAAATGTTTGCTAAGAACCAAGGGCACAAATCCCCTATGACCATTGTGTTGAAGTTCATCGCTATGCAGTCGGGTAAACATCCAAATACTTTGGTGTATGTTAACACAAAGATACCAGAGGTCCAAACCAAAGTTGTGAGAGACCGCAACTAAAGCCTGATAATACTGTGTTCTGTTTATGAGTTTCTGTAAAAAGATAACCACGCACCGACATGAAAACATTACCCAATGTCGAAGTAGGTGGTGAGGGCATTATGATTTGGGGCTCCTTTACTGCTGCAGGGCCTGAACACCTTCTCATTCCTTAAAGGTGTGTGTCATACAAATATACCAGAGGTCCAAATCAAACAAAGTGTGAGACCGTGCAGTCAGCAACTGTCTGACAGTACTGTCGGGCTTCAGTTATTCTGTATATGAGTAGTTCCTGAATTTAGTTTCTGTAAATGATAATCCCCCCCCCCCAAACATGAAAACATAATTTATTATTTATTTATTTTAAATACAGCACAGCTGTATTTTTATAGTGTTACTAGCATTTTATTTATTTTACTGCATTCAGTGTGAATAAACATCAAATAAAAAGACTGAAGTATAACTTTATATGGTGCAGTGACCAGTTTGAAGTCACTGTTGCATAATGTTTATAACAAAACAGCATCCTCTGTGTCTGCCAAACAGTAAGAAACCTCTGTAGAACAAAAGTAGTTTATCTAAAATTACACTATCACAAAAGGAGCAAGAAAACCGCAGCAAAAAGAAAGAGAACTATCTGCATTTTCCTGCTTTTCTCTACTAACGCGGTCAGGAAATGTGATCTGATCTTCACCAAAGCCACAAATATAAACAAATACAACATTTCTAAGCTGATAACAGCGAGAAACATTCCTGAAACAGTCTTTTGTGTCTTTCTTTTTATCTCAATGCACTTATCAAACATACAAAGTGATGGTGAAAAAAGGAAGTGAAAAAGTTTTTAAAGAAATGGCTGAAGCACCTTTCGCAGCAGTAACCTCAAGCAAGTGCTTCCTGTTGTTGATCATTAGACCTGAACAATGGTCCAGAGGAATCAGATAATTCTTCTTTACACACCTTAAAAACACACACACATTTCTACAGAGCTACAGCTGGCTGACATCAACTCTGACATTATCCTGTAGAATACCTTGATTAACTTGGGAATTAATTTGCCCTGAACAGTAACGAATCATGATGCTCCCACCAACATACACCACCACTGGGATGATATTTTCATGCACTGTTATGTAGTGGTGAGTGTTCTCACCCTACAAAAGATACAGCAGCACACCGGACATTTGCGAAAGATCATTTATAGTGTTACTGGGATAAAGATTTGTGAATTGATTAAACTAATGTTGAATTGTTCACAGCAGCACACATGGCGTAGATAGGGAACTGTGAGTCAACATAAACATGCAAAGTATTATTGTTGTTTTTGTGACTTGATCAGATCACATCTCATAGCGAATTATACAGAAAAGCAGGAAGTTGCGAATAGTTCACTTTTTCTTGGCACCATAAGCAGGTGCCTATCTAAACTATTTAGTCAAGTTTTTAACACATCTCAAGCAGGATGAACCCGACCACAAAACTGGGGAAAACATCTAAATACTTGTTACATTTAACAGACTCTTTTGGCTCAAGCCCCCATGAAAAGGGTGGTTACTTACTGTATTTAGCAATGTGTTAATCATGTAGTTTGAGAGACGACTGGTGACATTCATAGCAGTATTGGGGGATTTTCCCAGACGATAAGATACCAACATTATCCAACAACTTATCTATACACTTTGAAGATTAGTTTCTTCTTCAAATGTAATTTTCTTCTTTTGCTTTAAGTGTTTTAGAATTGTAACTGTAAATATTTAAACATGTCATTGTGTCATAACAAAGTCCACCATGAAGAGTAGCACTAACATTACTGCTAGTAAGGCACCTGCACAACGCAGTGCACTTAAAGCATTATTTGCATTTCGAGTAATGAGTGGGATTCTTGCTATTTGGCTGACTTACTATAGCTGTCACTATTAGTGTCACTAGCATTATTAGTGTCTAAAGAGAATATAAAAACCACCAAACAACTCCAGGTGGCTGAAATGTATTCTGGGTAACACAGGAAATTACCAGCTGAAGCCCAATTCAAAGCAGTTGGAGTGAAAGTAGTCGCACAACGACGTTTGTGGGTGGATTTCCCCTTTACCGTTGGTGTAGATGCCGTTAATGTAGTTACTGCAGTAACCGTCACAGTTTATATGTTTCAGCATGTGTGTCTGTACCTGGGGTGTGGTAATGATGACAGCTCCATCCACGTGGGTGGAGCTTAAGTACTGGACAATTGACAGGTGTTCATCAGAAGTACCAGGGGGTGTGTCCACAATGAGATAATCCAGGTCTCCCCAATCAACATCCCTCAAAAATTGCTTAATCATTCCTGATTGATAAGAAAGACCACACGGTTTGTAGTGGTACAACATGTGAAAAAAGTAATACACATTTTTCATTCACACGCACACGCACACACCATTTTTCTTGGGACCTCGCCAGATCACAGCATCATCAGGGCTGCTGAGCAGGAAGCCGACAGACATGACTGCCAAGTTGTCATCCACATACTGCAACATACACACACACACAGACATATAAGGGTTTATGATAAACACAGTTCCCTTAAAGAATTAATCACTTAAAAATAAAGCACTGTTTCAAGTTACTCACCACAGCAGACCAGCCGGAGCCACTCTGGTGAACCTGTCCAACAGACATTAACAAATTACACAACTGCTTGATAAACATACAGAACATGTCACAGCTTAACAACACTAATCTCAAAGTAAAAACAAGTATTACAAATGTTTTTTTCATTTTTGGATTAAAAAAATAAGGACACACAATGACTAACATATCTGGAGTGAAAACATGTTCCAACTGTGAGAAATGTATGTGGGAAGAAACGTCTGCTAAAATCAACAACATGACTTTTTTCATAAATCTTTTACAAGTAAGTATGGGTTACCTTCAGAAGGTACTATGTATTCTTATTTAATTTACATGACAACTTGTTTCTGTTGCTACTAACACAAAACATAGGCTACTACCCACCTGTTCTCCCTCTAAGCCCATGATTCTAGGAATGGATGGACCACATATATCTACATCAAGCAGGGCAACCTAAAAACAGCAAGAAAAATAAATACTCCTGAGTCTCTAATGCAGAAAAAACTGACCTTAAACTCAGTTTTGTAATTATGTACAAATGTCAGCAAACAAGCCAATCTTTTGGCATTTCTCAAAGATTACACAGAGGATATGAGAGACAGGACAATGGCTGCCAAATCTCCGCCTGTAGAGCAGCTACATATGCAGCACCGTGTTTTTTAGCAGAAGTGTTCAGTTCTACTGATACTTAAGAGACATCAGAGAAATTCAAAGTCACGGTGAGGTTAATATTAGGATAGTATAGCAAGAAAACACAGATCATATTACGTTTTATCATTCCCACCCAAGGGTGTTATCGCCCCAAAGATCAGCATTCTCATCTCATAACTGAGCCATTAGGACTAGTTTGGCAGGTCAGAAATAGACATTAGGGAAAGTCATTTGTTGACATTTGACGACCTGATGAATCCTTTGACCTACTAACACTGTGGTATCACTCAACATGGTCTCCCGTCAGTAACTGACTGAAAATCTGAAAATGAAAAACAAACCAGAAATAGCTACAGAAGTGCTTCCAGGTTGAAACTTCCTGAGTCAAAAACATAGTTTTAAAAATAGCAGTTAAAGAGAATTGTAGAATTCAAAACAAGGTTTAGAGAACCAAGTAAACTCTCAGAAAAAATACTGCACATCAGCTGGACGGAAAGGCAAAGAAGACCACCACATTGCTTAGAGAACATCTGCAGGACAAGTGGGTGAAAATTACTAAATCTAGAACAGAAAGATTATTGATGGCTGCTAAAATTGTTTGCATGTTTCCATATCTAACTAAGGGTGGTTACCAAGTGCTGACGTAAACAAACTTTTCCACATGCCGCAATTACTGTTTTTTTCATTTTATAAAATACAAATAACTTAATTTCTGTTTGCGGCAATGATTGTATTCGCTTCTATTCACTTCAAAAATACACAAAATCTGAAATTTGCCCAATGATGCTCAAACTTTAATTCAAAGAACACCGTACAATAATACTGTAGCTTAAAGTGGGAAAATTAGGGAAAATGCTAAAGAAAAAATTAACAAGCACCACTAAAACAAAACAGCACGTTGTCACAAACTGTCACAAAAATGCACATTTTGATCAAGAACAAATGTAAAACATATCACAGAAAACTTAGCTTCTACCCTTCTTTGAGATTTTAAAGATTAATAATATAATGTGATCTACAAAAATCTGCCCTTTGTTAATCCCGTCTTCAGTGACCTCTAGTGGCACTTAGATAATTCCTGCACCACACAGTCACTTAGAATTAAGCGGATCATTTACTCAATTACAGTGCAAGTAGGCTGAATAAGTAAATAGGCTGATAGTTTTGTTTTACCAGCTGGTGGTTCACTGTTCCGAAATTAAAATATTACCTCCTTCGTCCTGTCACTTGCCAGAGCGTGGGCCAGGTGTGCGCTGAAGGTGCTTTTCCCCACTCCTCCTTTTCCAGAAAGCACAAGGATTTTGTGTTTGACTGTCGACAGCTTCTCTGCTATCTCTGCTATGGCTACGTTCAAAAACAGAGAGAGAAGATAAAAGGATTATTGTTGCAAGTAAGAGCAGCTCAAGATACTGAAAACAAGGATTCACTGCAGTCTTGGATTGTTTTAACTCTTCTAAGTGTCCTGTTGAATTTTAGACCAGTAGAATCAGATCTAAAAGGTCAATTCAAACTGTCCAGCTCCAGTGTGTACATAAGATCATGAGATGTTATAACTCTTTACCAGGATCAGGGGCCTTGGTGGCTCCGGACGCACACAGTGTCTGGTTGGGGCAGCCCTGACATGATGCTGACTTCCCAGCTTGCTCACTTGTTGTACCTGGGCAGTCTGAAAAGAATCAACAGGATGTAAAAATACACAACTCATGATCACAATTCATTATCTTGACCTATACACAAGTCAAACATTTCTGTAATCCCACTGCTCCTGCTGCTCACTGATAAGTTTCTGCACAGCAACTTTCCATGTGACCAAATATCACAGCAAGTTGATTTAAGGAAAGCTGATTTAAGGTGGTAAGCAAAGGAGAGGGAAAGTTTTGGAGACGACTGTGGCTGAGGACGAAGAGCTGGACATCCTCCTACTGCAGGGCCTGCCTACTCTGGGCCATGTGCAGACGTGCCCTTGAGCACGACACTAAACCTGAAGTTGCTCCTGGTGTGTGTGTAATGTAAATGTGAATGTAAATAAATGAAATATAGTCTAGTTCAGGTATAAACAATAACAATTAATTCTTCTATTAACTTAAAGAAACGTACCTGGTTAAACTGGGCTCGTTATCATTATGTCACAGTGACTCAGCACATTTTTAGGCAGTATTACATCATACAACCGCATTTAGCAATGTATTATTAGCATTATCATTAATTATCAGGGTGTTGTCTATAACTAAATCGTGGTCTGTGAAAACCTTGCTGTGTCATTTGAAGTTACTGTTTACGCTGTGTCTGAAGTGAGTATTTTATTTTACGTTGTTCAGACAGAAATAAACAATTTCCGCAATGACATTAATAAGCTCTTCTCTAACTTGTGATACTAGAAAATTAATGTTAATATTAGGAAAGAGGTGCCCTACCTGAAGACAAAAACTATTTTATTGTCCCTGTTGGTAACACTAACAATATGAGAGACGTGTTTAAAGAGACGTTTGTTCAAAAACTTATAGTAAGACAAGATTACAAAACGCCAAATTCAGACCCAATTACTCGTGCAGATAAAGATAAAAATGTATTTTAAAAGTTTTAAAAACTCACGTTCTGGGGCATTTTCTGGTACGTCTGCCATCTTTCAAGTCGGTGTCCTCCTGTTAAAGTCTTCCCCCTTCAAAGGTTCCGGATGCGCGTACTGTGAAATTTCAACATCTTACAGAGTGTATGTAAATATTTACATGTCGCTCAGAACTACAGTACAGCAGTAAAGTGTTCACATACAAAAGCACATTACTCCACAAGTCATGTCTTGGTGTCACACAATGACTTACAATGATTATGCGCTTTTTGCGATTGGTCTATTAACTTCCTTCAACAAGAAACAGGAAGCTAAGTGCAAAAAAAAAAAAGTGCAAAAGAGACAGAAAAACTACGATTGTTACACGTTTACAAATGTATGTGAGCATTTGTGGATTGACCACAAACCACCTGAACATGAACATGCTAATGTCTTAAATTGCAGAAGTCTAAATCTTGTGTCTTGTTTGAAGTGATGTATTACTGCAAAACCTACTCATATTATTCTAAAATATTACAAAATCTGTTGTCCATGGGTAAATTATTCTCAACTTCGGATATTTATTTTTTTATAAATTATGATCATGATTTGCTGTAGGTATCTAGCATTAACCTGAATGAGCAGAATCTTGCATCCTCTAGGGAGTGCTGTTTATTCACTTAGGTCAGTCGATCAGACAAACACATGGGCTTGTATTCAAGTTCAATAAAACTACAACAGATTCTGTTAATGTGTAATTTCATACAGTGTAGCCTGACACAAAGCACGGTAACATAACACAAACCTCAGAAGGTATTTAATATGAAATATAATGTGTAATATTGGGAAGCATCAACATATGATATAAGTGATTTAAGTTACCTCACAGCTGCTCAGTCGTGCAAACAGCCTACTGTTATAGTAACTAGAATAATAGAAAATTAAATACTATATTTAAATACTGGAACGTGAGGTTTCTTTCCAATCCTCTGTAACTTTTTCTCACACTTACTCACACATGTGTGTTTGTGCATATTTTGCATATTATAATGAGTCCATAGTTGTTTCTGTTCAAACACATTTAAATTTTGTGTCTAAGGCTTTTCATTGGCTTACTGATCTTATGGTTAAAGACGATTGGTTGACAGGGTATCATTTGCTTGGCTTTGTGGTCAGAGAACAAGTGTGCAGGTTTGTGCATGTGGGTCTTCTGTCTGGGCACTCCATTGTTTTGCATTGGTGTGAATAAAGCATCCCATAATCCCCTAAAAACGTACAAGTGTGTCCGTGTGTTTCCGTGTGCATGTGCCACCCCCTCCCCCAACTCTTTGCCTTGTTGAGAGTCTGTAATGTGATATTTTCTTTGTTTTGACCCATCCGTCATTAACAGGCAAACCCATTCCCACAGGCCATTAACAGGGTTTATTCACTACTGTTTTCACATGCAAGGTAGGTTGTCAACCAACAGTATGTTAAAACTAGATTGTGTTGTTTTTATTTGTGTGGGATTGAGGATGAGACGTTAATGACACAGAATTACAAAAAATGTGAGAAAAGTCCTTCAGTGACAGCTACAGTAGGTTACAGTTTAGTAAATGAGATAAAACTAAAAAAATAAATAAATAATATGACATATGACAAATAATGAAAAACATACATGCGGCATAGTGTACATACATATACAGAGAGAGAACAGGGTGCAGCACAGAGAGATATAGTGAAGACGCGGTGCTATTAGGTCTGTAATTCATCCCTTGAGGTTACGTGAAAATCTATGAAGAGAAAAACAACACTTGAGACTGTGCTTTGGAGGAGTCATTTATGAAATGGCTATAATATCCTTCCTATTTCCCCTTTGCTATTCCCCCCTGGCCTCTCCACACCCTTTAATGGTAGCACTAAAAAGGTTGAATTAGCTTTTTCAAACGGACAAAGAAGACGCTCGATGCTGACATTATCCAGTGCACAATGCAAAGCTCTGGTTGTAAAGAAAGTACTGTAGCTTATCATTTAGAAATATTTGTTTCTGGTGAAGGAGATGCAGGAGGAGATAAGTGTTGACACTAAAGTGTAGAAAAAACATTCCACATTTTGGGAATATTTGCTTCGGGGCAGAGAGATGAGAAGCTTGGCAGCACCTTTATGTCCGTATGGTAAACACCATGCTATTGCTAGCTTATCTCAGCAAAACTAAAAACAACAAGCTCCAAACTGGCTCCATTTTAAAGTAACAAAATACAGTATCTACCAGTATAAACCAGTGTTTATTGTTTTATGGTCTGTACCAGACTGTGTTAATTCCCAGAGCTTGGCAGTAGGCAGACAGAACTCGTTAGCATTAGTCTAAAGTTGAGGTTGAACAGACTTCTAGAATCTACTCTACCTCTATTTTCCAAAATGTTGCATGTGGACAATGAGAATGTAAACCTGCTAATCAGGTAATGATTTTCCCATGGTCAGTAGTAGCCTACAGATGCTAAAGCATCAGCGATAATAGTAAAATATGTTCTAAATTGTTACACTCTGCCCCCTGACTGCTTTTACTTTCCATATTCATGCCTTGCATTACTAGTTTTGCTACTTTACCTTAAGTAAACTTTAAAAATACTTTCAGCATGGTGTCAATTTAAAAGCAATAGATGCTGCAGGTGGAGGTGATCTGCTATTGTAGAAATGACATCATCTGTCACACACACACACACACACACACACACACACACACACACACACACACACACACACACACACACACACGCGCTATTAGACTCAGGTCAGATTTTGGTCACAGAGTTACTCAGCACAAAAGTTAAGCCTTAGCTGCACAAGCAGTTATCTCACTAAGGACAATGACACACACACACACACACACACACACCAGCTTTAACATAACTCACACTTTTTCTGTAAGGATTAACATAGGGAGGTCTGTGTGCATGTGTTTTCAGGAAAGCAAGTGTGGCAGGGTAGTGAACACAAGTGAAGAGGAAAGAGGAAGTTGTTTATGGAAAAAACATGGGTGTTACCAAGCTGAATGTGAAAGAAAATGATGCACAATAACTGCTAGTTTATGAAGATCTTGAAAATAAAGAATATTAAAAATAAATGTAATCTTCATACTTATCTTTCCTAACTAGTAACAAGTACAATACAGAAATCTGGTAACTCAAATACGTTATCTGCTGTTACATGTCATTTACATTTTCTTTATGATTTGTTACAGTTTTTAGCCTAAGTTGATATACACTACCAGTCAAATGTTTGGACACACGTAGAAATGAGCATGTTTGTGGAAAATAAAACAGATTTCACAACATCAAATTGATCAGAATGAATATGTAGACATTGTTCATATTGTAAATGACTATTGTAGCTGAAAACAACAGTTTCTTAAAAGGAATATTTACATAAACATACCGTGGCCTAAATCCTGCAAACATTAGGACTGTCTTCTAATAGCATGTTATGTTTGCTAATGCAAATGTATTCATTTAAAAGGATAAGTGATCATTAGAAAACCATGTGCAATGATGGTAACACAACTGAAGACATTTAACTTTTCATGAAAAACATGGTCATTCCTTTGTGTGTCCAAACATTTGACTGGTAGTGTACATAAAGGGGTATCTTCAATTATACAGAGGTTTTGTTCACTACCTTGCTCAGGAGTAGATGTCTACTTAGACATGTACAATGTGCTAATGATTCAGTTTATGAAAAAGCCCATCTCATAGTGACGATTAGTCACACTGTAGGAGGAGGAATCATTAGAAGCAAAGGAGGAAGTCAGATGACATTACTGTAACGTCACAAAGTCCACACACAGAGAGGACTGAGGTTATGGAAAATATCAGCTGGGAGACCACTGTTTCCTTCTGATTTATTTCAGTGTTGGTTTCTTTGAACCATGACAACAATTGTTACTTACAGTTGTAAGCGTTACAACAGGTGGTGGTCAATGTTTTCATGATTCTACAATTTCTAAACAATAGTAATATTAGCCAAATTAATTTTAGTTCAAGTTTAGTTATTTTAACTTGTATCATTAACCCTAATCTTAACCAAGTCATTTATGCGCATATCTGACTGGAGGTTAGTTACAAGTCTGTTAAGAGTCATTTGGTCTCTGTGGCAGCTGTCGCTCTGCAGTGGTCTTACAAAATAAAGGAGCATCAGAGTGGCTTGGTGCTTAGAGACTTACCACTGCAAAAGCAGAATGACAAAATCTCTTACGTTCACTTCTTTTAACAACCACGCCTGTGCGGTTTTGGTTCCTTCTTAATTGTTGTTCTTGTTAGATACTCATCTCTTCCCTCCATTCCTCCTCTGCCTTGTCTCCCTGATGAAATTCTCAGCTGCTGCAGTCATGTTTGGTCATCTCCTTGGAGAGGATTCTTACTTTATTTTATTGCACGTTGGCCTACACTCTGTTGTCTGACCTTAAAAGCTTAATGTGTGTGAAGAGATTGACAGATTTTTGCATGAAAGTTTGATACAGTACTGCATGGAGCTTTTTTAAAAAGATACCTTTAGAGTTTCCTTTGCTCTCTAGAAACAAGAATGTTCGTTCTGTCCAACGAAAATGCAAAGTAAAACACTCCCTCATGGATTAAACGTGGCCTATGCAAAACGATTGCACACTATCAACATTGTGTACTGTGTGTGCATCTATTCTTGTTCATGCTTCTCTGTGTGTATGTGTGTTTGACTGTGGACACTCCCTGAATGATAAAAACACATGCTTATTTTTACGAGTAAAATTGGATAAGAACAGACTCATAAAGATGTCACACTAAAATGTAAAAAAAAAAAAAGGCTGGAAATATGCTTATTTGTTCTCTTCCTGAGAGGGAGAATTAAAGATCAACACCACTGGCATGCCCTAGAATTAATATGTAGTGACACCAGCAACCTGCTGACCTAATATAGACACAAATCACTAATTCACACATTATTTTTAATTTGTTTAAACCATGTGAAAACTGTGTAAAAACTAACATTGCCTGACTATGTCTTAAGTGAGAGCAGTAAATTCCAGATAGAGTTTATCACCTTTGGCTACTGTAGAGGTTCCCCTTGTTTTGATACTTTATGATAAGCTAAGCTAACTCGCTGCTGACTGTATTCATCCTACACACTCGAGAGTGTCAAGAAAAATGTCCACACAAGTTCCATTGCTTCTATTGGTCTTTTTATTTTTTGTAAATTTTATGTGTTTTCTTGCGTATGTGAAGCACTTTGTAACGCAAGTACTTTATAAATAAAGTTTTTTGTAACTATTATTATTATTATTAGTAGTAGTATTAGTGCAGGAACAAGGACATAATGCCTCACCAGGTTCCCACATACACCACAAGAACTGCTGGGAGATTAATCTGGGTCAGATCAGAGACAGTCAAAATGCAAAAAATGCATGTGGTTGGATATTTACAGTATTTTTGTATATAACAGCATGTGTACACACATGTGCATTTGAAGTGGGAAGGGAAATTTAGGCCGTAGCCAAAGGAATTCGAGAAATCAACTCAGTGCTCATGCTTCCACTTCCCAGCCTCCATCTTACTAGCCCACAACTACAGCCACTGACCACACATACCACCCCGCTTCCCAGCCAAACTAATAAAACACTCTCCTTCACACTAAACAACAAAAGGAGGCAGTTTCCTACCTCATGCTTCCAAATCGTAGGTCAGTCGTATGACGCTGCCGTGGTCAATTTGCATGGATTTGCATTTTTAATATACCTGAGTCAACAGCATCTAATATTGAATGTTTGAACGTAGTAAAGAGTGTGGCTTGGTGTGTGTGTGTGTGTGTGTGTGTGTGTGTGTGTGTTTTGGGGAATGTACAGGGGTCAATAGAGAGGAAAGGTCACGTGTTGGATGATGGCCGAACAGCCCCTCAGCTGTCATAATTCGCTGCCTGAACAGAATAACCCTAGAATAACCATTGTTATCTCTCCGTCTGTGTTTGTTATGTGTGGGTGTCTGAACTCAACAGTTGGGGTGACAGTTGTGATGACAATGAAACTATCTTGGTTCCAAAGATGGGAAGGCAGTTATGTGTGTGTGTGTGTGTGTGTGTGTGTGTTTATCTTTGCATGTCAAAATGTTTGTGTACAGTAAAGGAAGGAAGATTAGTTGGGATAGCAGCCTATTTCTGGTCACACATGATAGTGTCTTCCTCCCTCTGCATATGTGAACACTGTAAACTTCAAAGGGAGGAGAATTAGCTAAACACGACTTTTCTTACAATAGAAAACATCAGTAATGAAGTATAATAACTGTTCTATAGTGAGAAATGACATCACTACAAACAAAAAGCCGATCTTCAGCTAAATGGGGCTATTTATTCATTAATAATCTATTTATTTCATTTGTTCTTCTTAAACGTGAATATTTGCAGAGGTGACTATACTATATGCTATACGTTCTGTGTTTGGAGACATGTTACGTTTGAGTCAGTGAAACGCACACAACACACACAGTAAATATATAAAGTGCATGAAAACCTCTTGAGAAAAAGAGACAGTGCTGAATTTGAATATTATCCTTCATATGGATGTATTATAAATGGCTTTCAGACTAGGATCTTGTTGTAATTAGATGACCTGTAGCAGCCATGATAATTGTGACAGGAACTAAATTACTGTTGTACAAACATAAACGGAGTCGTCATAGGGAGGAGTTTGGGATGGAACAATGGGTGACAAAACACAGGACTTTAAAACAGGATAGCTGTTAATTTCCTGAAAATCAAAGTTTTTACTTTGGTAAACCTAACCACTTTGTTTTTCTTGTGTGTGATATGCTCTGACTTTGTTATCCAGTGAAGGTTTGACACATACTTAACTGGAAGAGGGACTAGGACCCGACTAACCCAAATCTATATGATACCGATAACAAAATGATAACAGCCATTTAATTAGGTATACAATTTCAAGCAGGCGATTAAAGGAGTTCAGTATGTTGTCAAATAGGTCACACATATTTCTTGTGTGGATTTTTATAAAGTTTATAGTGACTTAAGGTAAGCGTAGCTAAATAATGCAGGGATGAAGTTTTTATACACTATATACTTAATGGCAGCCTCCTTATCAGTGGCTAGTGGCCATTTCATTGTTGACTTGTGGGGTTTGTGTGTATGTGTGTGTATCTGACTTTAATCATCCAGTCACTCCCAGTTTCATTTCTCCATTTCGCAATTTTTAAAGTCTCATTCCAGTTGGCTTCTGTTTGCTCTTTCTGTGTTCATCGTTGCCTCCCGTCGCCAGGTGCTTAAGCAAATGAATGGAAATCTGGGGATGCAAATGCAATGGAAAGTAGCGTGTGTGTGTGTGTGAGACGCACGCACACACACACGCACGCACACAGTATTAGGGGTGGAGATAAATAGAGAAAAAGAAAAGAAGAAAGTCGTGAGAGGTGTGTAGCTGTTGAAAGTTTTAGTCCTTCTGTCTTCTTGTTTACTTCATGTATCTAACTCAGGCTGTTGATAGAATCAAGAAGGATGCATCTGAGTCAGTTATTACACTGTAGTAAAAATAGCATTTTACTCATGCAGCTGTTTGACATCAGCAGAAACTATGTCACCACGATGAGGCCTCTACTGTTTAACGTTCTGTTTTGTCAAAAAGAACTGAATCATAGAATAAATACACATCTCTCAAGCTAGACGTGGAAGATTCTACATATTTAACATAGTTTTCAGCGAGAAGGGAAAACGTCTAAAAGGCATCCCAAAAATGTGTTTTCACATTTATCTTCATCGCTGCCGGTTCCTGCCCCCCACTTAGCAGCGGAAAGGAAGGGAGGGAGGAGAGAGATGTAAAAAACATTTTGACCGCCAGCATTGTTCCACAATCACATCTTTCGGGGTTGGTCACTATCTCAGTTTGTTTCCCTCTGTATAATTTTCTGTATATTTTTTTCTCTCTCCAATAATAACGCTTCTACCCTCTGCTGTAGTTTATCTCATGTCTTTGCGTAGCTTTTTTCCTGTCCTATACAATCTGCCTCCTGCTGATTGTCTACAGTAGCAGCTTTCGAGCATAGACACGTTCTCACACACACATGCATGCGTGCTGTGAGAAACAGGAACAAGGGAAGTGTGTGGCGGGCTGTGCTTCCTGTCTCGCTGTAGATCTCTGTGTGCTTCTGTGTGGCATTCGTCCAGGTGGTAGGAGTGCTGGAGGAGGAGAAACTTTGGGGAAGTTTTAGTTTAATGGTCACAGAGGATGTACTACTGTAGTTCAAAGCAGCAGGAGCAGCTATCTGCAGATGGCAACAACAGGCTGAAGCAATATGATAATAGATTTCTTTTACTTTTAGGAAACCTTTGGGCAATCACATTTCAAAAGCAAGAAAAAGGCCTTATATACCAAAAACTCCATTTAAATAGCAGTCAGATTTCCTTCCCAACAACTGCTGCACTGTGTTTAATATACTGCCTTTACATTAAAGTCACAGGGTTCTGATTCTAGTTTTCTGGATTTTTTTTTATTCAACAAACTTTAGAAAACACTTTTCTGAAAGTATATAGAAATTATGCCAGTCTGTTTGCAACACAAACTATTATTAGAGTTATCTGTTGTAAAACAGCATATTGGAAGCATCGACAGACAGGAAAGTTTTTAATTTAGTTTCACACTGTGCTACTTGAGCAAGGAGATGACCATCATTTTCATTGTGATTAGAAAAAGCTAAGGAAAACCACATGGCAGACATATGAAAATCTTGGTTATGTTACAACATACTTTTTTCATCCCGATGGTGCCTGCGCATGACAAAGACTCTTCTCTGGGTAAAATACCAACTTGACTGGATTCTGGAAATGGATTCACAACAGCACTAAATGTTGATGAATGACTTTAGGAGGTGTTTGGAAGATCTCATGGTATTTATTTCCCAGAGTAATGCTTATGCTCCGTGGACTTAATGTAATGTGTATATACAAAAGCTAAAATGGAAAATAATTTACTACATAACATTAAATGCAAGAGGAAGCAGTGATCTATTTCTATTTCCTGCTGTACTGAAAAACGTTATTACTGGGTGGATATGTGAATACCTTATTGTTTCCCCCTATACTGCAGAGTTATAATAGAAGGTAACTGATATGTGTCTATAGTGATGTACGGAATACTGTGTGTTAATTGCGGGAATAAATGTTCTTGCCTGTGTGGTGGACACCTGACACCTGACAGAGAGGTTAAACCTGTTCCCATCGCTCCCGTGTGTGTGTGTGTGTGTGTGTTTTGTTCGTAAACGCATGTTTGGGTCAGGGTGGTGGTAGGGGGGCTCAGCTGCCCGTGGAAGTGAGGAAGATGTGATTGCAGTGTTGTTTAAACCGGCACTAGCTGTCAGTCTATGTGCACGTGTGTGCTGTTACGTGCAGGGACGCGATGTTGAAATGAACAACAAGCAAGGCTGACGCACAGACGAAGATCAAGATTTAAAACTAATCCGCAAAAGGCCACTCTTCTTACAAAACTCCAGTGGCTGGTTTAAATAGTTGTTTTAATTTGGAGATTATCTTGTGAGAGAGATAATCCTGCAATCTTGAGTCATTAAGCAGAAGTTTTCTACTTGGATGTGAAAAAACAGCAAAGAAAAACGTAGATTAGAGACAGAAAGTGCATAAAAATGCGTGTGTGTGTGTGTGTGTGCAGGCGTGATGGTCTGACGGGAACAAAACAGAGAGCGAGAACGAGAAAGAAAATCCACTGTATTAAGTTACAATGTGACATCATCAGCCCAACATGCAGAATCCATCTATTTCCATTTTACCTGTACAAAATGTGACATCCCTAGTTTCTAGTAGTAAGCATATATGATAACTCTAGCAAACATGTATGTGTGCAAATATTCTGTCAGTAATCTACTATCTAATGAGAACTTTTTTCTTTCTAATTCAGTGAATCTACTACACTCATGCAGAAACACAAGCAGGGTGCACTGAGATCTTTTGAAAGGAATTCGGTATATTCCCACCTGCTGTCTACAGAGGGGTTGAGCAGTTTGTAAGTAACTGCTTTGTAAAGTCTTACAGTCTCATTCTATTAACATTCTAACTAAGATTTCTGTGTAACCACGAACATCTGAATATTCGTAATATTTTTGGCAAAGCATGCTTTTCACGGCATATATATTTAATCTTGAACACTTGAACGTGACATTTCTGTGCCCTCCTGCTGCCCCGCGTGTAACTCTCGCTTCACTTCAAATGTGAACATTTTAATGGGAACTTGTTGACATCATTCCTGGCAGCAAGGAAAATGCAAAGAATAATGTGCTACATAAACCTCGACAATGCTCTCTTCATTACGAACGCTAACCATCTCCATATGACTGCACAGAGAATCCCATCCTGCCACAGTGGTAAACTCGGACCACCTAGAAACACAGGACAAAGAGTTTGACGTACGGAGGCATAAACGCCTGTTAGACTGATCAAACTGTGCAAGTTCGATAATTGTTGAGATTTCAGTGAAGTGTTGATTTTACATTTATTCATTATTTGCAAATGGCACGTCCTGATGGGAGACGTGTTAGATCAGATATGCCTTTAGAGATAGGTGTGGCACTGTATAAACACAAGGTTTTTACACCTTCAGCTGTAAATTGTTGCTGTCACACAATTACTCAGGTGGAACAGAATTTTAGGGCAGTGGTGGCTTAAAGATTGGAAGGGCGACACCAAAGGTCACATGGTTGTGATTGTACTGAGCAGCTTCCAGGTGTGATGGTATGAAGTTGATCAGCGCAATCCTTTAAAAGATTATAAATAGATTAGATAGATTATAAAAGATTAAACGACGTCACTGACTGACAAATATTGGCAACATATTCTTTAACCTGACATTAAGCATCTAGTCAACACCTTTATACTGATGTTTATTCCTGTGGTTTCAAAGCAAAGCCACCAACAAACTTCATAAAATGAACGTTTGTGATCAAATCATTGCAGCAAACAGATAATTCTGCACTCAGAGCTAACGAGCAAGTGTTGGGATACTTAAAAAGTTCTGCAGTTTTCTGCATAGCTCACCGAGTGTGCGTTTAACCTGTACAAAGGAAAAAAGGCTTTAAAAACTTTACACTTTCAGCATCACTTCCTGTCTCCAACACATCGTGGCGCGAACAGGTGAACTGTGTTAACTGGGGACACACCAAATACGCTCCTGTGTCTTAGAACCACTGCACACGGTGCTTTAAAGGAAATTCCGTGCAACAGCAGACGGAAGTCATCCATGTGTCGTCCAAGAAGTGATGTGATTTTAGTAAATCTAAACTGAGTCCTCGTTCCTGGACATCCTGCTCTGGGAGGAACGATGCAGAAACGCCAGAGTCGTGAAACAGAAGCACCCCCAGGAGAATAAGAATTAGACAGACTACAGACAAAAGACTCGTGCTACACAATCACAAGGAGTTAAATGTTAAAGGAAAGGAAAGAAGGTGTAATAAGATTTTGAATGATGACATATATGTAGGAAGGTGTGAGAGCAGAGAGAAATATGCACAAGCTCTTTTTCATCTCTACACTTCTCTGTTATTCACATGTCCACCCCAGCTCTTCTCCTGACCCACTTTCAGTATTTGTTCCGCTCTCCGTGCCTTCCTCTCCTTGACTTCTCATCCCCTCTTTATCTTTTTAATTTCCTTCTCTGTCTGTGTCTCCGTCTGACCTCTGCCATTTGTTTGCTTTTCTCCTCCTCCGTCTTTCTGCCCTGTGAGGAAACACAAGAGCACAGCTTCTCCCCTGACTCCCATAATGATTTTTTTTATTCTACAGACACTTTTCGCTTTGAGCTTTACGCGCTTGTCACCAATCATCTCTGGTGTCACACACACACACACACACACACACACACCTCCCTGCATATTCAGTGCTAAACCACACCCAGCTCCAGCAGAACGTGCGCGTCTAACTTTTTCTTTTTTTTTTTTTTGGCAGTGCCTGCTATAGTGAGATCTCCAGCTGCCGTTCTGTCACATTTTGGAAGCTGTTTTCTTTCTTTCCTTTTCAAATGTGTATCTCATTATTTCTGTTTCCACACAGCCACATCTGAAAGTCCACACGACTTCATCCTCTGCGCTAAACTCGGTGAGTAAAGTAAGATTTCTTTAGTTTGACTGCTTTGACTGAACTTTACGCGGGATGGGATTCATGTCCCATTCAAATCCAGCGTCAGGTGATTATTTCTCACAGAGTCGTTTTTACGCAGCTTTTCCTCTGTGGGGATTTATTTTATTTTTTTTTTACACAGATCATAACACAGCTTTTTCTGAGCGGCTCCAGCTTTCAGATGCTGGGAATGAAAGGGGCGTTGTCAGTTATCAGTGTGTGTGTGTGTGTGTGTGTGCGTAAAACGTACTTGAGCGCAGTGAATGAACGTTTAGTAGAAATGTTATTTTCTCAGTGGACTCTGGAATTGTGTTCGTGTGTGCTGTCTCACGGGGGGGGACTTGTAGACTTGTCATTGAACGTAAGGTACTTAACACTAAACCCAGGTGATACTCCTGCACTGACTCTTCATTGCTGCTGTTGTAGCATTTACTCTCGTTTGGATTCATTTTTGAATAAGTTTACACGAGTTCACGCGTGTTATTAATCTGAAAAGAATCAGTTTATCCTATGTCTGACGATGATGCTGTTAATTAGAGTTGATTACTGCCCTCAGTTGGGGAGCCCCCTTGTGGTAGACAACAACGACTTGTCCTGGTTTTTCCATGGTTAAAGTCCATTTTTCACACAGGTCAGCATAACTGTGATAAATAGGTTACAAATATGCAACAAGCTAATGGAGACTAATTTGCATCTTTATGTTGACATGCATTTATAAACTGTTCCCACAATGTATGAAGAAGATAGATGGAAAAAAAAGAATAGAAGAAAGAGAGTATGAAACTTGCTCTTCATGTTGCACATTTTCTTCTCTTCTCTCAATATGGATGAATGAATAGTTAATGTATGCGAATGAACGAACAAACTATTGTCCATTCAAATGACACTGTGGTGCAGTGCAGGTCCAAGGTGGTGCATTTTACATTTGACTGGCCCTAAGGAAGTCACAGTTTTGATGGTGGGTCTAAGCTCAATGAAGATAGCAAAGCACCAAAAGTATTTCTACGCCGGGTCAGAGAGCAAAAGCGGAGCACTGGTGTTAATTTGAATGTATTTTCAGTCACACTAAATGCAGCAGGAAGAGAGAGGTGAGTGATATTTGCTATGATGAGGATTAGTTTGGGGCGGGGGAGAGGGGGAGGGTTAAGAGGTGCTGGCATGTGATGATGTGAGTGGAGGTCTCCTTTACTGTTAACTTCTCTGTCAGGTGTTTCCCAGCCTCTCTGTGCTGTAGTAACACACACACATACCATATGCCCAACAGCGTAGGCTTCACTGTGCTTGGATTCTCTATTCTCCTGGGGGTGTTCAACAAACGTTGACTTAGCCTAAATATTTTTTCAAAGCCTCGAGGGAGTCAGTCTGTATGACTTATGCGGAGGGACTGATTTGGGGTTATGGTAAAAGATCTAGGAAATCAAGTTATTGGGTTTGTGCTGCTTGTAATAAAACTGTCTCATGACCTTTACGTAAAATTCCATTTGCAACAATGCTGTTGTTGTCAACTTGGGTTGTGAATGCATCATTTGTTCGAATTCGTAGCTGAACTTCCATTTGTGGAATTCCCATTTCACATTTTATGTTAACTTGAATCTAAACAAAGAAAGCGACGGCGAAGGGTAGTAGCTGACTGGAGTTGTCACAAACGTTACGTTAGGGATTCATCCCAATCCATGGCCCAATGTGTCGTATTGGATATATCCACAAAATTCAGTCAGAAGGAGGCTGAGTTTTTCAAATGGGACAGCTATGTTGGTCTATGATGATGAGGAAGTTTGCCATCCTCCCGTGACACCCTCAGGCCAAACTGTCATTTGTCTCACTAGTGGTAAAGGTGTGTAAATAGCGAAACTGTCCCAGCATCTTTTATCCAGTTTTTCTTTTTTTGCCTCTGTGTATAGGCAGCAGGTTCTGGTTTATAGAAGCAGGTTTTTGAGGGCTCTCCCTAAACAAAGCTTTGTTTGGCCACTGGCGCTGTTCCAGGGTAGATGCGCCTTTTGTGTTTTCTCTAAAAATAAACCTTAGCTTGGCTGTTGTTGTTGTGTACACACACACGCACACTCACTCGCCTGGGGGGGAAGCTAAAAGCAAAAACAGGAGAGTTCATTCCTGACCTGTCTCCAGTATTAATTTAAGGTTCACTTCCTATCGTTCATTTCCTGAGTGCTCGTAAGGTTCAGTGTCACCTCTGAGGACATTTCAAATCTACAGTAAGTTAACCACAAGTTGTACATCATTTAATTGCTTTTTATCATTTCAGCTCTGTGCTGTAAATACAGTACACGACATGCAAAACCAGACAAAGCATTTGACCCCTTTCAGTGAATCCCGACACGTATTCTGAAGTGCAGGTTTAGATGAGAGGAAATGTTGCATTGCAGTCTCATCTATACGACTCATAAGGGACCACAGGGTTCCACTGGAAGCCTTCTTGCCCTTTTCTCTTCAGCAATCTGTTTTTCCATGGCTAAAGACAGAAAGAGAGAGAGAGAGATACACAGTAAGAGAAAGTGGGACTGTGAGAGAGACGGGGGAGTGAGATTTAGAGGCCCAGTTAAGTCTGTGGCTTTGTATTTTATGAAAAGAGTTTTAAAAAAAGGACATTAAAAGTCAGCATTTTCCACCACGCAAGGGAATCAGTCAGCACACACACACATTCACACACTTACACTGAGTCCCCCAGCCTCCTATTATAAGGCTGAGTGGAGAGGAGGAATGGCAGCATGTGTGCCTGTTTGTCAGATCGTGTCAGGCAAGGTGGCTTGAGTCTGAAGGAATTTGTCAGGCTACATATTTTTATTTCCCCTTATCCATCTAGAGAGTGCCAAAGTTGAGCATGAGCAATAAACTAATTATTTTATTAGGTGCCAGATAGTTGATTATCGAGAATCCCTGTCTGAATATTAGTATTATTGTGTATTAAGCACTGAAATTTGTGAAATATCAATGAAATGCATAGAAGATTACAGTAAGTCTAATGTACACAACATGCATGTGGACAAGGGCTTTATGTGTGTGTGTGTGTGTGTGTGTGTGTGTGTGCGTGAGTGTGTGTGTGTGTCTGCAGCTGTTGTCCGGTGTCAGAGGTGAATATCAGAGCTTTCACATGTTAGTGTCAGCGCTAAGTGAAACCCCTGCAAGCCAACATTGTTCCCAAGGTTCCCTGGGAAAAGAAGGGTTTTAAATTTACTTTCAGTGAATGTGTGTGTTTTGTCCGTTGATTGGCAGCAAGAGAGGGAAACAGATGAAGGTTAGTGACGTTGGGAACATGTATACATATCATTAACACAATCGTTTTTATATCTGCTGTGAATATCATTTAAATTAACTTCATCTGAACTGTGTCAGTCTCCTTTTTTGAGGGCTGCTTGGCCGGCTGTTCTCTGTATTTGTGGTCTACATCTGTACTGTGCATGTGCGTGTGTTTACGCTTGTGTTTTTGTTTTTCTCACTTCCCTCCATTTCCCTCCAATGAGTTTGCCTACGTCCTTTTATCCTCTCTGCCTCCATTCACTGCGTGTGCGTGTGTGTGTGTGTGTATACGTATCCAGGAGATTATTTGCTGCTTCTAAGAATGTTCCTTCAGGTCAGATTAGGCTCAAATACCAAAGAGTTGCTTTGTAACAGTTGCACTTCATTACATTGTTAGTCTTTGCTTCAGTTTGCTTCAGTCTTTCCAGCTCTGTCCAATTCATTTTCTCCTCTTCCCTGAGTCTATAAAGAAGGATTCATCAAACCTGAACTCTGATTGGCCATGCTGGTAAGACAGGAAATGTGATATATTTTAACTGGAACTTTACAGCACCTCTGGAGCCTCAAAAGCCAGACCTCTGTACTGTTACCAGTCCAAAGAATTAAGTTTAAGCCTCTCATTCCCACCCAGTGTAACCTGTCACTCACACACCACTATACTGTCATTATATGAAAAACTGCTACTGTTCACAATCCTATGTAAACACTAAATGCTCATGAGTCAAATGTATAGCCTACTTTAGATGTTTCCTAATCTCCTTTTTATTATTTGTTGTATTTGTTATCTTGTTCCTCCTTCCCCCGTTCAGACATGGAGGGCTTATCCTCTGGCACACCCCACAGCCACATGCTCACACATAGAAACTGTGGCCTGCTTCCTGTCAGTTGGGAGAGGCTGTTTTTACTGTGACTCCATTTTGGCAGAGAGGGCTAATTCCTCTGCTGTCTGGTTCTCTGCATGCGTGTGTGCATGCCGGCGCTCACATGTTCCTTTAAACATGGGCCTTTGCCTGCTCAGCATCTGAGGTGGGATCCAGAAATCAAAATCAAATGTGCCTTTGTGTGCACATGTTTTTGTTGGAGAGAAATGTAGTCTAGTTTTCAGAATCATGTCTTGAGTATTTATAGCAGTATGAATATTGTATGAATGAATGTGTGTGAATAATGCTGACAAAGCATTCGGCGTGCTGAGCAAAACCCTTTTCCTGTGTCTCTATTTTTAATGTTCTGTTTTTCCCTCAAGACAATTCCTAGTAGAATACACCCAGAAAAGCATCACACGAAGCCAAAAAAGGGGACATACTTACTAAAAAGAGGAATACTGCTGCTGTAGACACTTTTGTCCTTGCTGAGAAACTGAAATACACAAACAGAATCCGCGTCTCAATAGATGGCAATATCTTAAACAGACGCTCACACGTCTGTTATGACTGTCAACAGTGTTTTCTGAAGCTCTACATTTCTGGATATTTTCTTTGTGTCATAATGCTACAAATGCCAAGGACATGCTACAGAAAACAGAGACAAGCTGAAATAGAACTTTTAGTGTCCTATCATACAAACCTTGTATCAGTGACAGCTGATGCTTGAGAATGCATAATAAATTAGCTTGATTCAGTATCTCGATGTACTGGTATTCTTGATACCAGTGGATGACTTTGTCTGCCACTGCTGTCACACTGTTATATTTTGGTTGATCCCAAGACTGAACAGAGCACAGATTACCCATTTGAATATGTAAAAAGTCGTCTCCTCGCTTCCACAAGTCATACACCTCATTGTGCACGATCACTAGAGAGTAAACTCCACACTCCAGCGTAGCTGTGCTTATCGTGCAGACACAACATGCACACTTGATCTGACGTCTTAGCAGCATTTTCTATCATTTGAGGGAAGACTGGAGGCTACAAAATGTTTTCTGGTTGTTTCTGTAACCGTGTATTTGTTTCGAGTTGTATTTTGCTATTTAGTTGCACTACGAACTCTACTTGAATGGACCTTGCATCATTCCTATAGATGCTGCATGTTTCTTGTTTGTGTTTTAAGCATTCAGCATGTTAAGTGTAGTGAAATATGTAGTTACTGTGTATAGTACCTGTAACCTGATGGAGTCATTTTTCATGTGCCCGTGTGTGTTATTAAAGTATTACATTTATGTTGCTTCCAACAGACTTCTTTCATGTGAGAGACCTTGATCCACCCCTCACTATCAGCCCGCAAACAAGCTTGTGTGACAATACAAAGAAGCAATCATCCTCCACGATTGTCACCCAGCTAAGGTTAAACATTTATTTGCGCACTGACAATCAGCCAGTAGGACACAGACAGCTACTGAAGCAACCTGCGAGATTTCTACAAGCAACTGACAGGATAACCGGACAGGGCAGCCATGTTGATCGTCTTAGCCTTCATCATCCTCTTCCATCTGACTGGAGCCATCCTGCTCTTCGTTTCAACCATTCACAATGTGAGTAGAGACCAAGAATAAACACGAGTGTAACGATACGGGGCAGAGCATTGTTTAAACCGCCTCTCTGTCTGTCCCTTCAGGTGTGGTGGGTGGTATCACCAGCCGGACTTGACGTGGTTTACAGTGACCTGTGGTACTCCTGTAATGCCACCTGCTACCCCGTGGAGAACAGCCATACTGCTGCTGCTAGTAGGACAGTTTGTAACTCTGTGTACAATATGTATGTGTCCGTTCTGTATAATATATAACACCTCCTTTCTTCTTCTCTCTCTTCTTAGCCTACCTACAAGTGATCCAGGCTGCTATGATCCTAGGAACAATTTTATGCTGCGTCAGCTTCTTTGTCTTCATCCTTCAGCTCATCAGGCTCAAACAAGGAGAGAGATTCGTTTTCACTGCTGTTATCCAACTCTTAGCCTGTAAGTGACACATACATTTACATTTTCAGTGCATTGTTATACAGATCAGTTTCTTCTCGTAAAATCAGTTAATACGGGAATGTTTTGTTATATTTATTTCGTCAAACTGTGCCTTTAAGTGGCTGCAAATGGAGAGAAGAGTTTAAATTATGTTCACTCATCACTTAGTGACTTTAATTTCCACCCTATCCTATTCTCCCAGCTCTATGTGTGATGATTGCAGCATCCATCTACACGGCTCAGAAAGACACCTTTCATGTACCCAGTCTTCGGGAAGGCTCGTATGGCTCTTCCTATATCCTGGCCTGGGTCAGCTTCCCCATGACTCTCTTCAGCGGCCTCATGTACCTGATGCTCAGGAAGCGCAAATAGATGTGACGGGCTGGATGCAAGAACAGGCAGAATTTCAAATACATAAATAGGACCACTTGTAAACAAATGCATACAGACATAATGTACACTTTTTCTCAACAACACACGACTGCACACATTTATAACTTCAGATCTATTTCATTAGAAGTCTGGGACAGACATACCGAAAAACATTCAGCAACACATTTTTGTCCATCTTACACACTCACTTTGACTCACACCCTCCTCCTTCCTGTTCTCATGAATGTGGTAATGAAGTGTTAGGACTCTCCAGACTTCCACTGTGCTGAGTTGATGTACCATACTATTCCTCATTCTATGGTCTTTACTATTTATACTGTAGTAAAATAGGTTTCTCGTTAAATGTAAGTGCCTAATTCAAAAAGTGTCATGTCAGCTACCAGCTGGCTAGCAATAGGTTTATTTGCATAAAGATGAGCTCATACCGGCTCAGTGTAATACAGCACATGCCCTGCACGGGTGCTACATTCAACATACACTTACTCATTGTTCTGCACAGAAATTAAATAAGCCATGTCAAGCTGAGAGTCTCTGCTGCATTTGATGAGAACATACCTTCACTATCCTCCTCCGTCTTTGCCCCTCAGCCATCACACAAGACATGAGCTCTGTCCCAACACACACATTTGTCTCCTTTTCTTGTCTAATTGTCTATTGGTGAAAAAAAGGAAAGAAAAATAAATAAATCTGACCACAAAGTATACAAGTTGAAGAAGGCAAGTGGGGAGATCAGTCTCACTGGGACATAGCCCTTGGACTTTACGAAGGGGCCTGTACTTGTTTTGTGAAGCTATGGTCAGTTGAGTTTATTTTGTACATATTTGCTGTGTATGTATAGTGAATTAATTGCCAAAAACTTTAGATAGTAGTATGTTAGCATACAGGACATGTAGTGAAGACATAGTTAATATAATATGTAGGACTTTTTAACCCACAGTTTGTATTCCTATGTTACTGACTTGTATTGTAATGATGATAAAGGAACCAATGATGTGCTGTGATATTTGGGATTTCAAATGACAAAACAGAAACATGCAAACTTGAAATGAAAAGAAAAGAACGATCATTTATTTGTTATTATTGTGTTTTTCTTGTTCACAGCTTCATTGAAAAAAAAGACAAAAGCTATTTATTGTTTAAAACTAATAATAATAATAATAACACATAATAATTAATGTGTCAAAGGATGTATGAAGTAAGTCTTGCAGTATATTTCCCTTTAAGGCCAATCTATGTGGTCATAGGCTTACAGGGCGACTTCATCTATTTTCAACTCACTTCCTATTGTTATGATTGTTTGATATTTGAGGAGTACATGCATATGAATGGTCTGAAACGCTCTAAAATAACTTGACATCCTGATGTCATCTGCTTATTCGTACTACGGATGTTGTAGTCTTGGTCAACATGCTTTTGATCTGGTGGGTTTTTTTCAACTGGAAGCAGACATTGTTATATAGGGAAGACAGAAGGAGGTTTAATGACATTTAGTGCCATTCACACTGTATACTCACACTCGCTGATCTAGAACCATTGCAAGCAAGTTGAAAACATTTGATGTTGCTCTTTAGACTTATGCTGTATGCGCTAATTCAAGGAATCACTTCTGAGCCATTTTTCTGTTCCTCTTTCTTAGTATTGGTTTCAGGGAGGAAAAATGACCAGTTGGGTATTAACTCGGTAGCTGCTAGGAAACATTTCTAGAAAACAAATAACGTGAAGTAGTGAAGTGTCAGCAGTGTCAGCAGTGCACCGGGTTGTTTATGTTACAAATATAACATGTTGGACAAACTTTAGACCATATAACCTTTTAGGATTCCAGCTCACCAATAATCAAAATTCAGGGACTAGAAATGAAAGTGAATATTTTGCACTAATAATAATACTTGAAAATGATCAAAATAACATACTGGAAGCCAGGATTACAAGAGTTTTCATATATTCTGTGACGTTGTCATCTTGAGAGTGTGAATAATAATAATTAGAGGGTCAGAATAATTAGCCTCCTGTTTGCATGCACGTTTTTGTCTTTCAGTGAATCCCTTTAACTTATAGTGAGATGGGAAGTAAGTTGCTACAGCAGGCCGGAAAATGAGATTGCTTTGTAAAATGTAGTTTATTTATAGAATTCAGATCTACTTGACTTAGCTATATATGATTTCCAAACAGATATACATTTTGAATTAATCAGTTTGGTATCAAAGATGTACAACCAAAACCAAATCAATCTCTCTTAAGAGATGACTCATTAGTGCCAATTTGGATTGGAGATGTCTTGTGTTCTGGTTGCGGTAATATTTCTGTAGTGTGTTTTATGTCACTGTAGATGTACTGTAGCTTAGCAAGTGTAGATCTATACAGATAACTCAAACCATCACATAAATTGTTGAAGCCAAATCTGTATTTATGGAGATCTGTTTATTTCATTCATATATTTTTGTAGTTCCACAATTTTCTAATGCTTATTGAAGTATTAATAATACATTCATTCAAGTCAGTGTTCTGATAAATTAAGCAACTATTTCTTTTCTGGCATGGGATTCATTCCAAAACAAATGTCCCTTCTATATGTCATGGTAAACAGGAGCATTTACGCTTGTTACATCTTCTTATGCTTTTGATGTTTTAGGCAAATTAAACCACAAGTATAATAATTATTTGACCCCTGTTACAATTGTACACATTTTCTAATCTCTACCAACTTTTTCCATGCATTCACATGATTTAAGTGAAATATTTGTCCTGTACTGACATCCAGTGGATGGATAGAAAACTACACCATGTGTAGGTGTTGGTTTTTATATCTTCAGGCTACAGAATTGATTTCTGCTGGTTTCTTTTATGGGATCAAATCAAGGTCACAATGATTCCTGGTGATCTCTAATCCGGGCTGACAGAGCCAGAAACTAACACTCATCTGCCTTGCAAGAATTTGTGCTTATTTTTCCAATCCATTAAAAGTAGATCTAATTCAATGTACTTTACAACAAATAAACCTTCTTTGTTTGAAAATTGTTATTGAGCCATTACTCATATACACTGTGATTTACCTGATCTCCTTTACATTTAAATCCACTTTGTGTTAATCTTAACGCTGTGTCTCGATCTCTGTACGCGTTTTATTCGCATTTTTTAAAACCATATTACCGATTTAACTATTTTGACGGTGTGAAACCAGTGACATTATGTATTTATAGGCTAAATCCTGCAAATGTTTTTGCAGCAATTCAAAATTGCACCATTATATGATGGTCGCTTACTGGACTATTGAATTAGATTTTAATCTAGATACTGAAAATGACACTGGGAAGCTAAAGTGTGGGTAAAGGGAACTACAATATTTAAACAACAAAACAAACTTAAATTATTTTGTGGAGACTATGCTTTTATTCTGAAAGTATTGGACCGGAACCGGAATTGAGCTTCTGGGGCACTGGACCTTTTTGTTTGAGGTAACTGCATCACAAATTTTACTTTTGCGTCCTTTTTATTGTCTCTTTTGAACAAATAACACTCGCTATTAAGTCGTGTTCGTCAATTAGCTTAGTTTTTATTTATATTCTATTTAGTGGTTCGAAAATTTCAGCTTCGGCTAATGTTTAGCTAACCCGCTTTGTTACCATTATGGCTGCTTGCAAACTAATCCTCAATAACAACTGTCACTGAATCTTTTAGTTGCTGTTATTTCTATCACAAGTCAGCATGTGACGATGCCAGCTCAAAGTACAGTATGATGTTCAAGAATGAGAGTGAATAATGCTCTCGTGATTTTTAACAATGGTGGACCACGGAGATTCACATAGTTAACCAAAAGCTGGAAACTATGAGTGGTAAAGTAACGCATTTTCCTTAAGGGTACAATTTGTATTCAGCTAGGGTTATGACACCTATTCTATTGCTTGATTTTGTTTTACAGAGTTTTAAGCTCATTATAATCCACCAAGTTAAGTTAAGAAATGAAGCCAGTTAACTAGTGTCAGCTAACTGTTTTCATGAATTGCTTGCCAGACAAAAAAGTCTTTCATTATTTATATGATTACAAATTTGATTCTGTTTTAAAATGGCTCTTTTTGTTGCTAAATGCTTCTATTCCCAATGAAACTCAATTACCCTCTTGGAACTATTCAAGGCTACATGCATCGCGTCACCCGCTGTCTTTTGTGACTTGAATCCTTTTTTGAGGCAGTTTTATAGATCCATCTGGACAACTAAAAGGGAGCTCTACAGCATTAGCAGTTGCCTTGGACTTCAGGCAGGTTTAATGTGTTATATCAACAAGCCTCTTGTTAGCCATTTGTGGAATTTAATGCAGTTCACACCAGCCAATAATGTTTTTAGAGGTGTTGTTAAAGAGACCAGAAAGGCGGGGAAAGACACACACTAACCCCCAATTACACCTGAAGACCACCGCATCTTAAAATACTCTAAGGGTCTAAGGGTTTACTGAACAGGGTCCTCAGTTGCACTTTGAACACAGGGACAAAAAAGGGAATAGGGATGTCATACCAAAATCATCCTAAAACGTGACGACAGTGGAGTATTTCATCATGACATTCAACGAAGAAATAAAAAATCATAACGATCCACTGAAGAGAGAGAGAGAGACGGAGGAAACCGAATTGATGCAATATTTGAAGAGCAAGGAAAGCTGCTTGGCTCAGTGGCATCTCTCATGAACTACTCAAGGAAAATTCCACCAGTTGCAAAGTCCTTTCATCGGCCAGGAGAAAAGTAGCTGTGTGACATCTTCAGGTTCATCCCTATGTGGACAAGTAATTATCCCTTTTTTTTTTTTTGTTTAGAAAACTGAGTTCTGTTTCTTTTGGCACACCCAGGCCTGATTACTGCCAGACCTGCTGAATCAAAAAATACTTAAATAGATAAAGTGCCTGACAAAGTGAAGCACGTTAAAAAGATCTCAAAAAGCAACACATTCTGCTGTGATCTAAAGAAATTGAACAAAGTAATTGACATGTCAGTCTAGAAAGGGTCATAAAGCTATTTCTTCCCACGAGTGACCAGCCTACCAATAATTACTCCAAGAGCACAACGACAACTCATCAAGGAGGTCATAAAAGAGCCCAGATCCACATCTGGAGAACTGCAGACCTTATTTGGCTTAGTTATGGTCAGTGTTCATGATTCAACAATAAGAAAGAGACCTGGCAAAAGTGGCATCCATGGGAGACTTTCAAAGTGAAATCACTGCTGACCAAAAAATACAAAAAGGCTTGCTTGCATTTGAGACGCATAAGACTGTGACAAAGAACAACTCTGCATACTATCTGGACCGAATTCTCACAACCTTGTCTGAAGTTTATGTGAAACGTTTTATAAAATAGCAGCTGAACAGAAAATAAGTAAGTTTTCCATGCCTTTAAAACTTTTACCTTATCAGGTCTTCAGCCCCTCCTTGACATGTACAGTAATTTGTTCATTTACATGCCTTTTATTTTTGTGATTTTGAGCAGTGCATATATACATAGCAACACACTACGGTACCTGTTACTAATTAATAATAATTTATTGTAACTTTGTGTGGAGATTGTTGTTGCTATGGCCAACATTTTAGAATTAGATTGTATTAGGGTTTTCCAGGCCCCTCATACACCTTTTACAACCTCTCATGATCTCCTCTACAAATCTGTCTGCAATACAGTTCACTTCAAAAATGGTGCTCCACGTAAGATCCCTTTCCGAGGAGTCCAACGAATAATCAAAAGAGTTCTCCAAGAGCCAAGAACCACTCGGGCAGAACTTCAGGAAGACCTTGCATCAGCAGGTACTGTTGTTTCAA
>JAUYWH010000026.1:16379700-16404827 GCA_034779795.1 Ctenopoma multispine
GTTTATAGTTAGAGATGGCTCAGGTGACTCTGAACCATCTCTTAGTTATGCTGCTATAGATTTAGTCTGCTGGGGGACATCCCACATTACGCTGAGCTCCTCTCCTCCTTTTCTCTCTCTCTCTGTCCACTTCTACGTCACCATTGCTTGTTATTAACTGTTTTTTCTCTCTACACTAGTTGTGCTTCGCTCTCTCTCCCTGTCTCTGTATCTTTCCTCAGGTATCCTCGACCTTGGAGCTGTGGCTGCTGGTCCGGTCATCTTGCCTAGTGCCTCGTCTGCTGCTTCTTGTTGTTGTATTAATTTCTGTTGCCTGCTGTTCTTTTCTCTCTCTTCTGTCAACTAACCCCAACCGGTCGAGGCAGATGGCCGCCCACCCCTGAGCCTGGTTCTGACAGTGGAGAGGAGTTTTTCCTCTCCACTGTTGCCTAGTGCTTGCTTACAGGGACTGTTGTGTTTTCTACATTATGCTGAATATATATATTTAATTTGTAAGGTCTTAAAACCTTACGCTGTAAAGTGCCTTGAGATGACTTATGTTGTGAATTGGCGCTATATAAATAAAGTTGAATTGAAAAATAATAGATGGGTCTGGGCTTGATGGATTGTGGGGCAGCTTCTTTCCTTTTTTAAAATCTTTCTAGCTTTTGACACTTGGAGAACTTTGTCAAATTGTTGTCTGTTGCTTCTTGTTGCTCTTTAAGGTTGAAATACTGCTATTGTACTTTTCTTTCTGACTTTTTGCTTTTCCTGTCTGTTTTTGCTTATACACTGTCAATGTAAGCTGTCTCATTCCTCTGATGTGTTGGTCCTGTTTGTGCACACTGAGTCATTTACACTACCAGCTTTAATGTGACTATTAACATAATAAACTTAATTTAAGAAAATGTCAAATATGGGGCCAGAGATTTTTTTCTTTTAATTACTGTTTTGCTATCAAAGTTAAAAAAGAGGTAAACCTAATGAAACTTCTTTGTGTCTGTTTGTGCGTCTGTACATCTGTTATGTGTGTGTGAAGAATGAAGAGGCAACCCTCCAGACCAGCTTCCTCTGGCACCGCTGACAATAAGATGAGAGTCTCACAGTCTGAAGTGAGAGACATCACAGGAAGACTGTACATATATATATTTTTTTAATTTGCGGGATAACTGTGATTTATACGGTCTTTGTGTGTCTGAAGGTACAGACGCTGATTGAAAAGGAGATTCGTAGGACAATGAAAAAGAATGAAAGCAAGCTACAGGGACTAATAGAAACAATTCAACAGCTGGATGGTGGAGTTGATTATGAAAGCTACATCCAAAAACTGGAGGTAGGTGGAAGTAGTGTCGCACATTTTTACCTCTTTAGAGTATTGGGTAGTAGCGGGTGATGAGACGTTGCTTTCTTGTGGTCTTTTATTCATTTTCCTGTCCACAAATACTTTTTCTGATGCTATGACAGTTTCTTGCTTTCTACCTTGTTAAAGACTATTAACCATTGTTCTCTAGCGTCTAGTATCTTCCATTTGTTCAGTGTTCTAATTTTTTCATGTAAATAAATGCACAGGAGTTGCGCACAGATGGTTTCATCTTAAAATTATAGCATAGTCTTTTTCTATTTGCACAGCTTGAGTGTTTTGCAAAGTAGAGTTGCTCCTAAAAACTATGTTAACCTCAAAAAAGATTCACGTTTTTCTCTTCCTCAGGCTCGAATTAACACTGTGGCTAAGAGAGCAGAAGCAGCTCTTACCTATATGACAAAGTCGGAGAAAAAGGTTTGTTGCAGACCAACATGAATGCATGTGAACTGTGATTGTCATGTGTAATTAATCTGTATAAATTTATGAACAAACCTTGCAGAGTTCACCTCTCTTTGACACGGAGAAGATCAAGTACGTGGAACTGGGTTCAGTAAAATTTGTTCTTTGTGAAATGATAGCCTGTGATGTTAAATTGTGTTTTGAATTTAGATTTAGATTTAATGACAATTATTTTTCAGGGCGAACTCGGGGGATCAAATTATGGAAACTTTGTCACAGAGTAAGAGCCTAACAACCAAGTAAATATTTAATTTTGGTAAATATTTAAAAAAAAATAGAGTATTCATTCTATACAATTTTATTTTCTGTAGATAAAGAGAGCATGGATAGCACGGAGAAGCATGGGGAGCTCTTTCAAATGATGGTAAATACGTAACTCTTAATCAAAATGTACTATTTGGCTTTTAACTTAGTGTCTTACACTATTTTCAGAAACCTCAGTTGCCTAAGGTTTAGGTGGATTTGTTATTTCTGTTCTTTCTGTGCAGGAAACCACAAAAAAGTCACTTGAGAAGATGCGTTCAGACAATGAAGGTGAGATGATCAAGTGAATGTTTAAGTACCCCAGTCAGTCGGTGTATGAATAAATAACCACATGCTCTGTTCTACTCTTTTCTGTCCCTTCTGCTCATAATTGCTGCCGCGCATTTTCTGTGTTAAGCTTTGACAGCTGCCATAACGGGGTTAATTAAAGATTCACCTCCTCCAGTTCTTACTCCTTATGGATCTCCTAATAAGGTAGGATACTCTGTTATTTTTTATATGAAATAATATATATCACATATTACATGCCACATGTCTAACCAAAAACTAAGAGTTTATTCTCATTTTTCATTACTAATGTGTGTTTTGTTCCTTTTCTTACCAAAACCTTTAGGGACATGTCAGATTAATAAAGAAAGAGCCAGAAGATGAGGTGAAAAAAGAAAATGCAGAGCAGCTTAAGCAGCTTGAGGAGCCAAAGGCTAAGAGGGTGAAAATGGAATGTCCCTCTCCCAGCAAGAGTAACAGTTCCAAGCACACAGACCCAAAGCAGGTAATACACTTAACACCAGCTCACAGTAATTTACTTCACTGTTTGCAACTGCCTCATCCACTGTTTCTCCATTTTTAATCCTAAGGAGAGGCTCTCGTATCCTCCTCTTCCCTCCACCACCTTCCCCTCCATCATGAGCATGGAAGCAGCCTCGTACAACATCCCCCAGAGACCAGTAGTACATTTGGCGCTCATCAGGGACCCCCCTGGCCTCTCTGTGCTTTGGAAGGTGGAGAAGGAAGATCCTAGTGCGCCACCCATGGACAGTTACAGGTGAGAAGCACCACAGGGCAAGTGACAGGCAGGTTTCAGTCTGTGCCACAGTATTACAAAGAATATCAGCTTGGACCTGAGAGTGTGTAGCATTGTTTAAAGAAGGAACTGGTTAATTAATGATCAAGTGTTGCCATTTGTTTTCCTGTCTGTAGATTTTAGCTCTGGTAACGGTCTACAGTTACATAATTTTGTATGCCCATATTATCAAGGCCATAAATGCTATTGCCGTCTGCCATGTGGGACGCCAACGTTAGATATGTTAGGTCAGTTTTTCTTTAGCACAATTTAATCTATTTCCCATCATCAGTCTGTTTCTGTTAAGAGTTGCAGATGGGAATTATGAGATGATGGAAATCTATATTTACCCATGAATGTGCTGAGTCAGGCAGTGTTTTACTGTCCAGTAGTAATATATTTTTTATTGTATTATTATATATGACCTCATTGAATCTTTCCTTGCCTTTTAATTGCTTACTTTTTATGCATTTTTTCTGTCTTTGTCTCTTTCTCTCTGTTTCAGTGTCTACATGACTACAGAAAAGGTTAAAGGTAGTGATGTCTTTCCAGCGTGGAAAATTATTGGTGAAGTGAGAGCCATTGATTTACCGATGTGCGTGTTGATTAATAAATACAAGCTCGGGCACAAGTTGTGTGTTGCCGTGATAGGTAAAGACATATTTGGCCGATATGGTCCCTATAGCAAAGTTGTAACCGCAGCCATACCTGACTAGTTGAGTGGACAGTATGAGATTAAAGGAAAGGCCTTACAGGTAGCTAGTTTGAGTGGGATTACTCCCTTGAACATGTTTGTACTTTTCCAATTTGTAAATAATTAAACACTTATCAAGTGCCTCAAAACTGTTAACATGTCCGGAGAATTTCATGTGGATTCAGATGTTGTTGTTTTGCTTGTTTTCCTTTAGTTTTGGGATCAATGTCATACAGACAGTTTTTAATCTCTTAAAAATAAAACAAGTGGAACTGCACCCAAACGTTAATTGCTTGCACTCTTTTTGTGCAGTCCGTTTATTTACCAATGGAAGACAATATTAGTAAAAACTGTTTAAATGTTAAAGACGAATTTTAATGTCATTTTAAATTCTGGTTAAGCCATAAATAAACAGTTCAACTTGAGTCACAAAACTGTAACAATGTATAAAAGAATGTTGACATTTTTAAATTAATTAAAAAAGTGGTTTAAGTATGCTCTGTATGTTTTCTTTTCTTCTTTATCATTTATAATAAATGTCTCAAACACTGAACATCTGCATGACGTTTCTCTTTTTACTCTGCTTCAGTGATGAACTGTATACCAGTGATGAAATGTAACTAAGTACACTAACTTAAGTACTTTACTTGAATATTTATATCCTCTGCTAATTCATACTTAGACTTGAGGTAAATGTTTTACTTACTCTACTCCATATATTTGATATAGTTACTAGTTACCTTACACAGTCAAACAAAACAAAACATGACATACAAAGATTTTATTTAATGCAGGTCTTTTGAGTGGAATTCTATTTAGGAGACCAAGTGAAGGAGAGGGGCAAGCTTCCCAGCTTGATCTCCTAGAGCTGGTAAGATTATGCCAGTAGTAGGCAGTAGTGAACAAGGAAACGATATTAAGAGGTATAAGATAAGTTGATGAACCACTAGATAATTATTCTTGACCATTTCCTCACAAGGTCATAAGAAGGTTAAATAGATAAAAAGCACGGCTCTAATTACCCCCAGACGCAGCTGCATCCTACAGAAAACCAAAGACATACATTATGGCTATACAATGTAAGTGGTTAATCCATGTAGCCAGTAGAGAGAACTATATGACCGCAAATGGCTACCTTAACTTTTCTTTCCTCATAACTTGCTCATAAACATCAATACAATCTAGGGCAATTTGCTCTTTTTGTAATTTTTTTTAATGTTTTATGTTTTTGTAAGTCACATCAATAAATACCTTCTATACAACTAGAATAACTGTTGATATTTATAAACATAACTATATACATCTTCATGAAAGCCACATGGTTTTAAGATAATACTGCTGATATATAGTTCACAAATACATGTAGTTGTACAGTCTTTATGTGTGATTACACCGTTTTACAGTACAAATAAAGCTATGCAAACAAACGTTGTGCAGATTGATCTAAAAAAACACTGTAAAAAACTATCAACTGAAAAGGAACAAGCAGTCACACAGCAGTCCAGACTTGAGAAAGCCCTCTGAAATGGAAGGGTGAAACGTAGTCAAGGAACTGAACAAAGTCCAGTTCCTATTGAATCCTATTGAGTCCAAACTTGGCTACTGAAAAACACCTTTGGAACATGAAATATAATTGGTTTATAGCCTATATCAGAAACCAATCACAGAACATCACACAAAGCTTGTGAAACAGCTCTTAAAGGGGCATACACATAAAGTCTCTTATGGCATTTTAAACAAAATCCATGAAATAAGAAATAAGAACTGTAGAAACACTAGACAGCTGTCCCACATGTTAAAAAGAAGGCAACATAAGTATTTTATAGTTTTATGTATAAACGCTACAAGTTAAAAGTTTGGACACACATAGAAATGAACATGATTTTGAAAGAAAAGCATGTTTTATGTCAAATTGATCAGAAATACAGTGTAAACACTGCTAATATTGTAAATGACTATTGTACAGTAGCTGGAAACAACAGTTTTTAATAATATTAATGTTCATAAATGTACTACCAGCAAACATTTGTAATGTCCTCTAGCACGTGTTTATGTTTGCTAATGCAAATTTATTAATTTAAAAAGAGAAGTGATCATCAGAAACCATCTTGCAATGATAACACAGCTGATGACATGAATGTTTTTTATGAAAACACGGTATTTCCTGTGTGTGTCCAAACTTTTAACTGGTCTTGTATGTATAGTATACATTTTGTTGGATGAAGAACAAACTATTATGGCTATGTGGTGCAGAAAGATTGATTTGAATTAGGTTGGGCTGTTTATTGTTTGTTAGGTTTTGATTGTATCCTGAAAATGACCTCCTTCAAAGTAGGTTAGGCCTGGTAACATAGCATTACCATGTGATTGACCCTTGTTAAAAGCAAGCTATCTTCAGCTGAAACTGGAAGAAACTTGACTAAAACTCACTTCATATAGTATTTATAGTACAGGATCACTGACTTGAAACCCTCGTAAGCTCAATAGAAGTTTAATACACAATGAGTAACGTGATATCTCAAAACTTTAAATAACCGTTGGCACAATGGACATATTTCTCTTTGTGTAAGGACCTTTCAACTGATGCGACACAGTGACCACCATTCTGACTAAGAAGCAACCTGAGAACCGTGGCTGTGGGGTAAACCAATGTTTTCTGAGCAAATTTGTGCATTAATCATATACTTGTGATGTTGGGGTTCTTTTCTAGATTTGCATAAAATCTATCAGAAACAATAATTAATGCAGACAGGTGTTTTAAAAATAGTTTGTCCCACAGTAAAACAGTATTATTCAATGCATGGTCAGGGACCACCTGCATCACAGAACACCAGGGCTTGAGACAACTAATTATATATAAAATACCAGACCAATTTCTTTATTTTTACTTTTATGTTAACGTTATGCAAACTAGTTTATAAATGTTGCTCTTGTCCCTATTACAGTCAATATTTTCAGAACGTAGAGTGTGCTGAAATCACCCAGGAGTGACTCACATTTGTTGTACATTTATTATTCTTGATGTAGTTATTTCTACCACAAAGAAGATGTAGATGTATTTCTAGAAATAGAATATGTTTATAATGATGCACAGATGACAAAATGTGTAACCATTTAGTCCTATGTTTCAAAGGAGGTCTGCTTTTGTGTTTGCACTGTTGGTCAGGCGTAGTTTGATATTATGCTGTGTATGAATGAGTGGGAGTGCAACTGTAAAGGGAGTCATTAGACCCACACTGAATGTCTCCTCCTAGCATCAGCAATAATTTGTGTGTATGTGCGTGTCTTTCCTCAAACAGTGAGACCCAGAAGGAAAGCACAGCAGAGTGATGGGCCTCTCAAGACCACTTAAAAACACACACACATACGGACACGCACAGTGGCCTAATTAGAACTGACAGCAGAGAGCTTATGAAAAGAGAGTAAGGAAGGAAAGGGAAGGATAAAAGATGGTGTCAGGAAGCCACACAGAAAAAGCAGAGGTGGAGCAGAGAGAGCGATTAGGGGAGCAAATACGTTGCTTAAAGTTTTAAAGCGAAGTGTTGGCAGATTGGTGGCATGCTTCCTTTGTCCCTTCCCTCCTGTAAAATGGATGACGTGAATGGCGTATTACACCTTTCTGAAATGCTTGTCCTCTTGATTTTGTGATAAAAATATGATCACATATGACAGGATGGTGGTTTTCTACTACAGTATCCTTTTTGCATTTGACTCAGCTCAAAGGTTGCAACAGAACATAAATGGTGACGGTATAGCACCGTCAACCATACTGTATGAGCTATAGAAAGCCTGTACAGATGTGTGGTGTAATGTGCTCTTAGACTGGTGCACTGAGCAGTCAGATTTCTGCATTGATTATAAACATGTTAATGTAAGAATTCTAACATTTAATGTTTTGGGCTCTTTTTGAACATCAATTTTATTTTATGTATAAAAACACACCCATCAATACACGTCTTTAGCGTGTTAGATTATGCTAGGCTGCATATACTTTTAATTTACAGTTTTTAAAGAATTTTCAATTTAAATGAATGCATAATGCATGAGCTCCACTTTCTAACTTGACTTGTCCCCTGCAGTATTCCTCATACCTCTCTGAGGGCCATATGGGCCTGGTTTGGAATACTTCAGTCATGCCTTTGAACAAAAGCTTCCTTTTTATTTTATCGTTGTATTTGAGTTTATCTTTGTATTTTATTTTATCTTTGTAGTTTTGCTCACTGATACATTCATATTAGATGAGACCCACCCTCTTGATGTTTGTTTACCAGCCAAAATGACACTGTAAGCGTGACAGTGGCATAAATGACTTAGAAAACATCATAACAGACATTGTGTTTAACCTTCCACCATCAGCCTTGAAATCTAAATTTTTGGTTAAATTGCATTATGCATAGACAAAATTTGTATTTTTCTTGATACCAAAAGTTTTTGTAGGCTTTGTAATGTATTCCTTTAGTTATATTACTATCTAGATCAGGGGCAGGCAAACCTGGACCTAGAGAGAACAGACTTTAGTCTTTGCTAAATAGTTTCACTTTCCCTTTGCAAATAATTGATTTGCGTTTTAAATTATGAAACTTAAAAAACAACAACTGGCTACACGAGTAATAGATAATTCTGCATGTTTTATATGTAATCCTTGTGCTGCTTTTATGTCAAATAACTATTTAGGTGGTTACTACTACATGCAACACTCACTAACACTATACACCTCCTTGTGTTTTCTATACAAAATACAGCCTAGGCGAGTGTACTCTGGCTAATTATTAACAAAGACCTCTTCTCCTTTCTTACTGTACTAGTCACTACGATTCTTAGTTAGTCATTCCCTCTGGAATAAAGTGTGAGTGTGATCCACATGGTAAAGTGATAAAGATAAACAGGCGGATGTAACTCTCAAAAGAGAACGCGGACTAGACATGGAACATTGTGAATTTTTTTTCTTTTTCTTCTTTTCTGTCCTGCCCTAGATACACACACACACAGAGCTTCTCAACTGGGTCCGCCCACCAAATGCTTTTTTCCTCTGAATTAAAAACATCGCCTCTCAGTACTGTACGCTGATACACCCACAGGAATTGAAAATGAAAGTCAATTACTGCTGCAGCTTACTACAAGACGTCAGACACAAAGGTAAAACAACACAACATACAAATGGTTTCATATATTTATAGGTAGAAGAATAACAATACTGATCAAACAGGCACTGCTTTTAGTTTAGCTTTTAGCAGCAAAAACGTTTGTATCATATTTTTGAAAAGTAAACTATAAGATAGTTGAAGATTAAGAGGTTGTTCTGTGTTGTTTTTTTAAGATGGATACTCGTGCTGTAAAACGACTACAGAACAACAGCAAGATTGATTGTTCTGAGGACAGCAGTGTTTGAAATGGTGCATAGTTGCTGACACTTAGCAGATTCCATGAGCTGATACTAAAAAAAAAAAACATCATGGGGAGCCGATGCTCTGTACCGAGGAGGGGTAAAATACATGACAGTGACCAAGAGGATGATGAGGTTTCCACCATAGTGAAAAGTGAAGGAAAGTCTTCTCTGCTCCAAAGAAGGCCATCTCTGCAGGAGCATCATGGAGCCATAGAAGGGACAATAGATGAGAAGGCTTTAGGAAGGCAAGATGAAACGTATTCTAATAGCTTTATGACACATGAGCATACTACTGTTGAAGTTAACCCTCGACGGTGAGACGTATATCATTTTTTGCATATTATGCACACATAAACAAACATTAATTTAAAAGTATTAAAATACTAATAGTGATTAGCATTGCTAACTGTTAGCACTGTCATTTGTCAGCCCTTGCCCCTCTGAAACACATGATCCTGCTTCAGTCAGTACTGTGGAAAAAGGTGGGTTAAAGTTAATAATTTAAGAAGAAACCACTATGTTGATTCATAATGGTAGTCATGAAATGCTAATCATTAGAAAGTTACTTTATGTACATACTTTAGAGACCATTAGATTTGTTGCATGTTAAAAATATGGTGATTTTATCATGGACTATTGTGTGTTTCTCTTTTTAAAGAAGTGGACTGGGTGGACAGTAACAGATCTAAACTCATTCAAAACGTCACTTCAGTGATGCAAATAGCAGATCAGATGCTCCAGCAGCACGTAATCCAGAAAGAGATGTATGCCAACATTGAGGCTGCTTTGACCAGTATGGAGAAAATGAGGATCCTCTACAAGACCCTCACAAGTCGCAAAGCCAAATCCGCCTTCTTCAGAATCCTTCAGGAAGTTGAACCAGTGACATATGAAAGTATGTTTCTTTTAAAACTGTGGTGTTCTGTTGTGGTCTTTGTTTAAAATGACAAAAATTTTATGTTTATAATGATTGATCAAACCTGTGTAAAAAAACTCACACACACTAATTTAAAATAATTTTGTAGTAAAAGTAGCTTAGTAGTTAAGCGTGGCAATTATAATGCCAGATCAAAGTACTGTTACTTTCAAAACTGCTTTATTTTTTAATGTTTAATGTTTTTGTAACTTTTTCAATGCAGCACAAGATGTCACTGAAGTTATAAAGAAGCACAAAGCATATCTGAGGGATAGGTTTGGATATGAGTTTGAAGGCAATGAAAAAGATCGCAAGGATGTAAAATCGTTGGACAAAATTTACACGGAGCTTCACATTACCCAGGGAGAGAGTAAAAATGTCAATACAGAACATGAGATCTGGGAGATTCAAGATAAGACGAGAAGTGAAACAGCTGATGGTACGAAAATCAACTGCAATGAGATCTTTAAAAGTACACCAGATGCCGGCATGTCATCTGGACAATACAGAGGAGAAGTAAGGGCTATCAGAACTGTGATGACAAAGGGAATTGCTGGCATTGGAAAAACTATTTCTGTGAAGAAGTTTGTTCTTGACTGGGCAGACGGGAAAGCCAATCAGGACTTGGACTTCATATTTGTGCTACCATTCAGGGAGCTAAATCTGATCATACATGACGAGTTTAGCATGGAGACACTTGTTAAAGAATTCCATCCAGAACTCAGGAGCATAGCAGTTGCAAAAATATTTGCTAATCACAAAGCTTTGTTCATTTTTGATGGTCTCGATGAAAGTCAACTTAAGCTGAATTTCAAAACAACCAACAGATTAACAGATCCTACTAAGAAATCATCCGTGGACACTTTGGTGACAAACCTGATCCGGGAATATCTTCTTCCCTCTGCACTAGTATGGATTACTTCAAGACCAGGAGCAGTTCACCGTATACCCCGTGAATATGTCTACCAGTGGACTGAGGTCAGAGGATTTAACGAATTGCAAAAAATTGAGTACTTTAGGAAGAGGGTTGAGGACAAAGCAGTTGCTGAAAGAATTATTACCCACATTTTGATGTCGCGAAGCTTATTAATTATGTGTCACATACCAATCTTCTGTTGGATTGCAGCAAAAGTTCTTGAGTATCTACTGCTAAAAATAGACAACACTCAAGATGAAAATATAAAGATACCTACAAGTCTTACTGAGATGTACACACATTTCCTTTTCATTCAAATGCAGTTATCTGCTGAAAAGTATGACAGCCAGAACGAGTCAGATACAGAGGAAATCTTCAAATCAAATGAAGAATTCATTTTGAAATTAGGCAGGATGGCATTTGAACGACTAAAAGAAAGCAAAATCATATTCACTGGCAATGAGCTGAAAAACTATGGCATTGACACAAACAAAGCTGGAGTTTACTGCGGTCTGTGCACAGAGATATTGAAAGAAGAGAATGTGTTCAACAGTAAGAAACTCTACTGCTTTGTGCATTTGACAGTGCAGGAGTATTTTGCTGCACTCTTTGTGTACCACAGTTTTGCAAGTAAGAAAATAGATTCTCCAAGCCTCAAAGATTTCTTGCTAAAAGGGTCTGAGGAAGAGCTCAAGCCTACCTTGGATACAGTTCCAGTTGACCTGCCTTTGGGTGACCTAATTGAAATTGCATTAGCTAATTCCACTCGGAGAAAGACAGGAGAACTGGATATGTTTCTCAGATTCCTTATTGGCATGTCTCTACGGTCAACACAAGAACTGCTTCAAGGCCTGATTCAGCAGACAGAAGAACACTCTGCAGTTGTTGAGGAAATAAGGACAAGTCTACTGGAAGTAGATTTACTTGACTGCTCACCTGAAAGATGTCTGAACCTTGTTCATTGCCTGATCGAACTGAAGGACAGCTCCCTGCATGATACAGTACAGCAGTATCTGAAACCAAATTATGGTCCAGAAACAGAGCTCTCTCCTGTTCGGTGCTCGGCTTTAGCAGACTCAATTCTAATGTCAAATGTGCCTTTAGATGAATTCAACTTAAAGAAATACAGACCATCAGCAAAAGGTATTTTCAGACTGATCCCAGCCGTAAGGAATTGCAGAAAAGCAAGGTAAGCTGGTATAATGCTTAAACTGGTATAACTCAATTATAGTAAAAAACAGTGTAAAAAACACACGGAACAACACATAAAGTACAGCAGAGTGACACGCATTGTGTACATTACCTGAAGTTGGATCATTGTCTATTTAATTTTTTTCAGAATCTCTGGGGTGGCTCTTGATCCTTGGATTTGTGAAGCAATCTCCTCAGCTCTTCGAATGCCAAACTCGGTGCTAACTGAGCTGCATCTCACCAATAATGTCTTTTATGATAAAGGTACACGGAGCCTGATTGATGGACTGTTAAAATCTCAGTTTAAACTAGAAGCTCTCAGGTTAGTAAAACAAATGCCTTCTTGCCTTTGTAATACTTTCAGGTTAAGTCTTTGTGTTAGCAGTGAAACACAAAAAATGATATTGACATGAAGGAAATTATATTTTTGCCATTTATCTCACATATAATCAAATCAAAATGAATTAATTTTGGACTTTGTGAATAGAATTGATGCCAATATTCAGCGCTACCAGCTGCTGTTACTACTACTGCTGCTATTCTTAATAATTTTTTTGTTCTTTGTATTTGTAGTTTTGCGGGTACAGGAATCTCACAAGCAGTGTGTGAAAAGTTGGCATCAGCTGTCAAAGATATAATTTCAAATATAAGAGAACTGGAGCTGAGTGGCGGCATACTGGAGGACTCGTTGTGCTCTGTGCTTTCTGTGGGGCTACGGCAACCTAAACTAGAGAAGCTCAAGTCAGTATCAGACATGTTATTCCTCTGAAAAATAAGGAAAATATGCCATTGTTGCAATGATGTTATTGTTAAATGCACTATGCACTTTTATGTGACATTGCTTTGGATCAGGTTGGTAGAGCTATATAATTTATTTATATATTTCTAATGAAATATAACTTATCTATCATCTCTACCAAAAGACTTAACCGAAATCCTGGGACTGCAAAAATCTGTGAGGAGTTAGTGAGAGCATTCACATCCAGTCTATGCTACCTGCAAGAACTAGACCTGAGTTATACCAAGTTGAGTGACTCAGAAATGGATATCCTCTGTACTGGACTAAAGAGCAAAAACTGTAAACTGGAGGTATTAAGGTATATTACACTGAACTACATAACACATTTCAAAATAGAAGAACGTTTAAACCAATCTACTGTATATAAGGAGACATGCTAATAATCATTATAATTTTTCAAATATTTTGTATATTGTCAAGCAATTAAATATTATTCATACATTTCTTATCTAGTCTCAGTCACAATAAGCTCACTGTGAAAGGTTGTGAGACCTTGGCCTCAGTGCTCAGCTCCAGAACTTCCCACTTAAGTGAGCTGGACCTCGGCTATAATGACCTGCACAACCCAGGAGTGATGGCGCTCTGTAATGCAATGATAAAGCCACAGTGTTGTCTGAAATCCCTGAGGTCAGTCTAACAAATTGTTCCAAAACACTTTACTTTTGGAAACTGATATTGATGGAACAGTTTAGCTTTTTAACGCACTTTAATTCTGTAATCTACTTAACAGATACAGTATGTGTTTGTGCTACATCCTTACATTGCACAGGAGGACTGTTGTTTTATTTTCTTCAGGGAATTAATTGCTAACAATATAGTCATGCTAGTGCAGATACTTTGCTTATTTTGGTCTACCTTCATCTGTCAAAGTGTCAACGTGATGTATGATGCTATATGTCAGCAAGTCCAAGGGGAAGGCTGATAAATGGGGCTCATGTCATGTTAACAAGTGAAAATTCCTGCTGATAAGGGCATCTACCACACAACTAAAATGTCAGTTGTTTGATTTCTGTAGGCTTTCATTCTGTAAGGTGACAGGAGATGGATGTGCTTCTCTGGCCTCAGCTTTGAGTTCAGACCACTGCAGCCTCAAGGAGCTTGACCTGAGTTTTAATCACCTCACAGCTGAAGGAGTCAAGCTGTTGACTGAAGTACAAAAAGATTCACGCAGAAGTCTGGAGAAACTCAAGTATGCTCAAAGTAGCTTATTTCAAAAATAATTTTGCAATATTTATTTTATTTAAAGTGCATATCTGACATATCTCATATGTTTTGTTCCACTATTCTCCTTTAGTGCTGACCAAAATGAAGTGTTTTGGTGTGATTTGAAGCTCTTGAGAAAGTGTAAGAATGTGTTTATAATTATATGCAAAAAGTTGTGTATAACATGCATACCTGATGAATTTTCAAGTTTTTTTTAATCTTGAAATATTTTTTTTAGTCCTGAAGGCATATTGTGCTGACCTCAATTTGTGGTTTATTTAAAGTGATTATAGAGAGATAAGTGATATCTGAATAATTCCGATAAAGGAATATCTGACACCTGACATCTGTCAGCAAACCTGAAATGTTAATTTTCCATGGCCACAGACTAAGTAAAACGTTTTGTCCCACTTACATAACTCAACTTCCATAGAAAGCGACTGAATGTACAGAGATAATTAGATACTGCAGAGCATGTATGGACTACACTGCATCCCTTCTTTACTGAAGACACACAGACAGTATCGCACCGGGGAATGAACTAATGAAACCAAATATTCACATAAGTCATTTAAACAGCATGTCAACTAAATAGTGTCTGTGAATCCACACACTAACCTTGTTTTAAATTTGATGACAGAACATGTTTACATTATCCAGAAGTAATCTGTAATGTCATAATAAAAAAATCTTACAAAACCAATCTGAGAACAAGAACCTCACTAACACACAATAACACAACTCCTCTGAATAATTGTTTCTTCTCCATCTGAATGCAGATGCCACTGATCTGACACTGGATTCCAACACAGCAGGTGTCAGTATGATTTTGAACAAAGACAAAAAAATGGCAACTTATGTTAGTGAGAAGCAACCATATCCTGATCATCCGGAAAGGTTTGAAGACTGTCAGGTACTGTGTGAAGAAGGTCTGACAGGTCGTCATTACTGGGAGGTTGAGTGTGTTTCAGCTGATGTCGGAGTGGCATACAAACGTATGAAGACAAACGGAGACTGTTCAACTGAATGTTCTCTTGGAAAAAACGAAAACTCTTGGTGCTGGTTTAATGAAGGAGCCTTTTATCACAACAATTCCAGTGTAGGATTTGTGGCCCCTTCTACATACAGAAGTACAATTGGAGTGTATCTGGACTGGCCAGCAGGTATTTTGTCCTTTTTTGAAGTCTTTCATAGTACACTGACTCACCTTTACACTGTTTGCACAACCTTCACTGAACCACTACATCCTGGCTTTAGTCTTTATGATGGATCAATTTACCTCTGTAAAATACAGTAGTTAGAAACCTTAATCAAGACTTCTTACTGTGTGCAAAGCCAAAAGGACTCATTTCTCATGGTGATACAGGTGTAACACATAGCAGTGAAACATTTCACACCTTTACGTTGAGGATTTCTGAAAAGCATTGCAGAAATATGACCCACAGTAAAGGACTAAAAAAATAATCATGAAATACATCACTTTGGCAGTTAGTGCTTTACAGAAAATACCAGTTTGACTATTGTGACTATAAACACATATTTTTCATAACATAATTTTGTTTTCTCAAAGTTTACATCTCACTCTGCCTCTATTAAGTTTTAAGTTTTATGTTCATAGATGATGATTCTTGTCTTTTTACAGTATGTGTACTCCAATGCACATGGATTAAAGGAAAGTTGCTGTTATTTTTATACTTTTTTAATATACTGCATTAAAAAGTGACTAAAAAGAAAAAGATTAAAATGATTATTTTTGTGATGAAATCTGATGATTATGCCAATTTAAAATGTCTTGATCTTGATAGATGGAATAAACAAACACAGAAAGAATTAACACAGTGAAATCCATGCATAATTTATGTCCAAAGTCATAAATTATATAAAACAGCTACAGCAACAACAATGAAAACCAGGTCCAAAACCAGGTTGATTACGTTTTTGAGAGCTGACCAGCCCTGCATACAAACAAAATCTTTGTATCGTCATCCATCATTAGATCACAGTTCTTGATGCCCTTACTAGCAGTATTGTATTTTCTGTAACTAGAATAGTGTTTTAACATTCTACAGAATGGCTTGCAACAGGTTTATAATAATTAAATGTATACTGTAAATACATAAAATTAAAATAGGTGAGAATAGCCACTACCTAGCTTGCTGGATTGGTCCATTTCTGGGGTAAATGTATCTGTGTGCGCATGTGTTAGGTTGGTGGGAGTTGTTACTTTGGCGATAAAACAGTTTGTGAAACTTTGTGGACTTCTTTTGTTGCATTATCTCTCTGCTATGGTTTCTTTCAGTTGTCAGTGTAGTAGAAACCTTGTTAGCATAAGTCAATCTGAGGTGCAATGACACACACATGTGCGCAAAGATATACATCTCTCTACCAGAACTGGACACGAATACCAGTCTCAACCCACCAAATGCGGGAGGATTACAACAGTGGCCTGGAACACAGTCACTAGCCACTTTGGCAGGTTTCATTTTTTACAATATATAAATATATAATAATATACAGTATATAAATTTTTCTCAAAAGGCATCTGAAAAGATAAACTAATTGCAATTTGACACTTAGACACTACAACTCCCATGAGCACTACCTGAACACAGTGTTTTCTCATTGGTTGATTCGTGAAGCCTATTGCCTTATAGGCTTAGTATGCTGGTAAGCAACAACACAGGAGACAGAACAGAGTGGAGATGTGACCTGGAAGAAATATGTGGCGTCATATAAAAAAATGTAACAAAACCTGCAGAACAAGAAATACACAAATAGACAAGACAAAACCTGCCAATGAAACTGAAAAGGAAGAGAAAGAAAAGATTGTTCAACGAAAAGGAGTAGTTAGGTTAGTAATAGTATATAGAAGTAGTAGTAGTAGTAGTAGATATATAAATCAGTCAAGAAAATCATGCATAAAATCATTCCATTGTTAATTATGCACTGGTTTTAGGACTTCTGGTGGTGAAGAAGTGAAGGGGGTGTTTTTTGTGGTTGTGAAAAGCAATTTTAGAGTTGAAACTAAGGACCTGGTCCTCCTGAAGTTGGCTAAGCTTGAGAAGATGGGGATTCAACAGGGACCCAACAGTCCCATTTGAGCAAGCACTAGGTGATAGTGGAGAGGAGAAACTCTCTTTAACGGAAGCGGATGCTGTTTCGGAAAAGGAAAGGGAAGAAATGCCGGCCTGGACCACATGCTTGCTAGTTAAGCATATGAGACAGCTGTTAATCTAATGTTAGTCAATTTGTTTTTTCACCCGGGGTGATGGGGGAAAAAAGGCCTTACTAAGGAACTCACTTTTTATATCACTGAAGCCAAAAGAAAAAACTAAAAGAAGCTTTAGCCACCACAAAGTTCCTGTCAATAATGAGCAACAATTTTATGGACAGCGAGAAGAAGAGGGAAGAAGAGGTGCTCTGTGTCGGGTGGGCAACAGCAGGGAAGGAGGCATGTTTTGTGGGTAACCAAACAGTGGACAAACCCAATGAACAGAGAACAGAGGTAACAGAGAAGGAATGGTTCTGATGATAAAGGCAGTGAGGACATTTATTTTTTTTAACTCTTAAATTCACATTTCACACATAGACTGAAAATGGCAGTTAGTCAAGGCAAGTAGTTTTCTGAGTTTTATTCATTTGAAATCTGAAATGTAATTGAACACTGTACAGACCCAAATCAAGACTACATAAAATGTATAATACTGCAGGTAATTATCAAATCTTTAGTTCTGATAGGATGTATGTATAGAGCTGTTTTCATACAGCACAGAAGCTTTGTGCTTTTGTTAATGCAGTAGCATCCAACTTGTTTAAGGCTAGTGATGTAATCTTGTTTGATGGAGAAATGGACGAGAAGGCAGATGATAGAACAGAACCTGATGTCAAATGGTGCTGCTGTGCTTCCCATTTGATATCAGTGCCACTGCATTCTAGTGGTGTAACACTAGAGGGTGATGCTTGACAAAATATGGCATACCAGGCACTCTTGGTCCAGCCATGTTGGTTTAGTGTGTGTGGTTTTGATGCTTCTTGTAGATTATTTTTCTGCATGAAGTGGGTTATTTACCCATACTATAAATTCATGTTCTGATTTTTTCTTTTCCATAAGTTGTAAAGGTCAGGGAATAATCGTTTTAAAAGTCTCTTGGCACACTTGCTGGTGGTGGTGGTGGTGGGGGGGCAGCTTCAAGCCTTGAAAAAAAAAAAGTAAATTGCAAATATTGTCGGGTTTTTGAGCTTGTTTTCTAAAGTGTAGCGTAGTTACTTATTAGAGCTTATTAAAGCTCTGCTCCCTGACTGTACCCCTTATGATTCTCTTCACAATAAAGTGAAACATGACAGATAGATAGTTGTCCTTTTCCAGCCAGGAAAAGCACCCCTGCACCCTCTTTCTGGCACAACACCGGCAGGAGGATAGGAGGATAGGAGAACCTCGGGGCGCATAATTTTGCGTCCAAAGCCGGCCCACAAGACTGACGTCACAGCTCGAGACCAGGAAATTCAAACAGAAGTTAACTGCAGGAGCGTTTTTTTTTTTCTTATGGCGAAAGGCTGATTCAGAAGCTAAATACTGAACTGTCCTACAGAAGAACCCCACAGGAAAAGTTTTGCCTTAAAGATTCTGGACCTCAGCCGGACATCAAAATCAAACAACGCATACCAGAGAGAGGGAGAAATCACACTCGGTCTTTCTCCAGAAACTGGTCTGTCCCTGTGACCGCAGGACGAACAGAGATGAAACAGCCAGCCTTTCGTTGTTTACTGGGCACAATACCTGCAGCTGGTTTGTGGTACTCTGGTATATAAATCCCAGTAAATATGCGTCATTTTCATGTTTTATTTTTTGTAAGCCAAACTTAAATTAATTAAAAGAGGATTTTCTTGCATCTGGTTTGAGTATGTGCATTTGCGAGTACCCATTGTTCATTTAGCGTGCAGTCAAACATGGTTTCAGAGGGGGTTTTATGTCCAGAGGAACTGCTGGCAGTTAAATTAGCAGCTCATCAATCTTTTATGGTTGCTGATTTAAAGTTGCTGCTCTCTTTCTTTCTTTCTTTTCTTGCCACTGGGGATTTCTTCTTTGATTGCCAGCCACCACAAACACGCAGGCAGACGCAGAGTCCTACATATTCCTCTTTCTCCCTGTCATTATCTCTTCCTTCCTCTCTTCACACAGAGAAGCTTTAATATCCAACTTAAAATAGCCATTACACTATTTTCAAGGTCTGGTTCAAAATGAGGTCAGTGTCTGTGCTTGCCTGCTCTATCTGTAAGCGTCTGAGTATTTAAAAGTAACAGGATCAACATTTGCGGACATCTGAAATCTCAAATTATGTTACATTTTTGTCATATCTACTATCACACATTTGGCCTGCTGAATAAATCATTGCCAGCTAACTTTCACTTAATTTCATCCCCAATAATTTAACCTCTGGAAAGATTTAGTGTGCCAGTCTTAGTGCACTCCAGTCTTAGGATATCTGAATCCTCTTATACCCTATGTGCTTTAAAAATAAAACAAATGATGGTGAAAATAAAGGGATGCAGCAACCTACAAAGCTGACGTGCTTAAGAATGTTAATGCAATATCCTTGTTTGACAAGATTTCGCATTAATGTTTCAAAAAGGGAGCAAACCATTAAATAGAAAAGCCAATTTCTTCAGGTACTCTGAGCAAAGAGACATGAAAATCAAAAGGTTGAACTGAGTTTCTCAACGGATAAATCACAGCGGTGAAACTAATGAACGAATTGTGTAGGTTTGCTATGAAATATCTGACAATCGTGTGAAAAAAAAAAACATGTCTGTCGCAAAACATATGATTATCAGTTTAATTCCAGTTTATCGCAATGATTGAAAGAAGACTATTTTCGGTAAAACTCAAATCTTAATCTTGCCTGTAAGATGTGGAAAACACAGTTACATAGTGATTATAATATGTAAGACGGACTTATGAGGTTCCAATCATAGATTACATACAGCACATTTTATTTCTCTCTCGCATTTTGTCTACCTACCACACCGTAAGTGTGTGTACACTCTGGAAATAGGCTCATAGAATTTGATGTTTCCTTTCTTTGCTCTATGAATATTTGATTCAGCTCACCATCCCCAGAAAGTTCCATCGAAATGAAAGCTAAAATAACAGCATCAACAACAGCTGCAAGAGCCGTAACAGCAGCAGCCACTATGGGAACATGAAACTCATCACTTATAGCCGGACACACGTGATCTGTATGTTAGGTAATTCTTCACTCAGCCTCTTAAGCATTAGAAAAAACAATATGTAAAATACAGGAAGAAAACTGTTTTAATAATAGTAATAATGATCAAGATTAAGCAAAACACATATTTATTCATTTTCTAGGAAATTATTCAGTGTAACATATTTGTGTGTCACAAAACTATGTGAACTTGTGTTTAACTGATGTGACCCTATTTTGCAGCCATAACTTAATCTAAATGTGTTTGGCAAAGGTTTGTCTCTTACTTCGCTCACATCTCGAGTTTCATTCAATATTCAGTGTGGTGGTGCACACAATGGAGGCCAAATGCCAAAAAAACTGTCATCAATAGCACTGGTCAACATAATATTTGCTACCTGGGCAAAATGATGCTATTCTTATGGAATTCAACCTGCTGATCACAGAAATGACATCCATTTTGTTCTATCACAAACAGTTTTATAAAAATAGTGTAGTTTTCTGTACTCGTAGAGCAGGATGGTTGGTATTTGTGCCTGGCATTATAGAGGCCATATCAACCAGCTTTTTTACAGTGACAGACACATGAACCACCCAGTTAAAATTCTGTTAAATACAAAATGTTTTTTTGTCTATCTAAAACCTTCCGTGATAGACAAATTCTGATTTCACCATCATGTCTAACGAGTTAAAGCCACTCAGTTTTATTCAGGTAACAAAAATCATTTGTTGACCAGTTACATTTTCCTTGTCTATGACTTGTTATTTGTCCTTTTTACTGTAAGTGGACAACTGTGTATCTGTCATTAAAAAATAAAATTTTTGAGTAAAGGAATGATTAATGAGTGATAATTATTAGGTATGTGAAGTTTGTTACTGAAGATTTAGACTTCTTTAGTCTGAGGAAGGTTGGTAGAACACCTCAAATGTATTCTCAAGGTAGACAATGGAAGTAGTAGTAGTATAAATACAGACGTTCCTTTCCCCAGTAAATCATGTTGCTAACTGTGGCCTTCCTGGTGGATGTGTGAATTAGTCTTGATTGGGCCTGTATGGCTTTTCTCACACCTCTCTTGTACCACTATAGTACTTAGTTACAAATCTGTGGGACAATGACAGCAAACATCAGACAACTTTCACAGACTGAACATCACTGAACTCAATACACTTTAGCCGGGTTGATATGAATGTGCTGCATTGGTGTGTGTTTTTGTGGGTCTGCGCTAATGTGTACTTACTGTGGTGGCCTACTTTTTGCCTTGCAGTCTTTGAGGTCAAGTAAGGAGCAAACTTTCCACATCATGTAAAGAAGAACCATACCCAGAGGCATGCAAGCACGCACATGTAGATGTAGACAGACGCATACACACAAACACACACACAAAATGAATTTCTGTTCTAAATTCAGATTGGTCATGCTGTCAGGATACATTTTCATAGATGCAATTAAAGCAACATCATCGTCCACATAATCAATGACAACGACAAAACAAACAAGACTGCCAGTTTCCACAAGTCCTGCGGGATGAGTGACACAAATACACACAGATTACACACTGATACTTAACGCATACTGTAAATATACTTATCTACATTTAGATTTTCTTGAACCACATACAGACACGCTAATCCACGCAAATCCTTCATCAGCGTTGATATAAAACAAAGAACATACACAGGCAGAGGACAGAGGTGTCACATGCCATCACGATAGACAGGTCAGCATACAGTGACACAGCCAAGATGGACACCACCGCCAACAGGCATGCTTTTACCCCACATACACACATACACAAATTCACTCACAAACAATTTATTGTGAGCAAAGCGCAGACATCATAGAACCTGACGTGGACTGGGGCTTTTCTTCTGATTGGCCGTCACATCTACTGTGGTTGTCGTGACAACAGCTGTCCCTGCAGGACACGGGCAGTCTGGGCTTGGCATGGAACTGAGCTGTGACACTGATGAGGGAGTTAGAAACTTTGTAATTTCGCCACATGGATTTTCCTTCCTGAAGTTCATTTTTAGCAGTAGCTGTAAGAACTTATTTGTTTCATAATTAGATGTAAAATAAATATTTATTTTATTACAAAAACATCATCAGCCAGAACTTTGCTGAAGAGCTCAAGTTTTCAAAATGTCCAACATATGTTGTCAAATTGGTGAAGAAGCTTTACTTATTTCCTTTTGTTTCACAAAGTCTGTCCGAAGACATAGTTTTTGTCTACTATTTTTTATATTTCTGAGATGTATGTTTTTGAAGCAATTTGCTGGAGCTTTACTACATATTTCATTTGGTAATAGTTCTTAATTAGATGTCGATTGCATGTCAGGTGTCAGGCAAACTACTAAAACCTAGCAAATGTGGCCCAATAAAATCAGAAGTCACAACATTTTGGTCCATGCTTGGCTGTATATTTAAAAAAGAAAAAAACCCCAAAGTAATGCAAGATTAGCAGTAGGAAATGTGGACCACAATGCTGGATCACAGGGGTGAGAAAGTATATATTTTGACTTCTGAATAATGTGTAAGAAGCTAAAGGAGTCTAAAGGAGTACTAAAGGAGTCGCAGCAACTAGCAATCTAACATGTTCCTGAGTTTGACATCTCATTGTAAACTACATTAACTACATTGGCCAGGATTGTAATCTTTCTGTCAAAAAAGAGTGGTAGACTGGACAGCATTTTTTGTTAGAGAGACAGCAGTAATGCTCACACAAGTTGCCAAAGCATCAAAGCTACCCTAGCTCCCTTCCTCTTTTATTTAGGACAACTGGAATACTGGAATCTGTTTGTGCAGCATACACAACTACTCACAATGGTAAATTGTGAAATACAAGACAAAAACACATCTACAAATGCCATTGAAAGTTACATACTGTAGCTTTAACAGTATTAGAAACCATAACATGTCCTGATGAGTTCTTTCAACAACAGTCTGTTCTCCCTGTTTTCCATATCCATAAACATATACATTTATTAATTTATGTTCTACTTTTAGGCAGCTCACCGTTGCTAATTTCTTTCTGTTGTTATTTTTTGTGATGGAAGAAAATGAAAAAAAAAATCTCTTTGCAACCTGTAGTTTTTTAAGATATATGACGATCTTCCACTGGCCTTCTTCAAACAAATTCTGTCAAGGCAAGTGTCCATTGAATGGATGTGCATAACCCCACAACTTAGTTTAACAATGGCACAATTGGCTGAAAGCTTGTCCTGATGACTCTATACAGAATCTATTGTGTTGTTGCTGATTGTAAGTGTGTGTGTGTGTGTGTGTGTGTGTGTGTGTGTGTGTGTGTGTGTGTGTGAGAGAGAGCGTTGCATCTAGTTCTTTTCCATTTTGCTGAAAATAGTCCCATTAAAAGATGCTTCTGCTCTCTCAGTATGTGATTCTCCAGTGTGGATAATGAAGCCGCAGGAGACACGCATTCAGAGCAGAGTTTCTCCTTTTTTCCAACGCATACACACACACATAAGAGACACACAGTCTGCACTTGGCGTTAAATCACTTGACCTCTGACCTCTCTCTGGACCAATGAGAACATCCTTGACACCAGGGTGCAGCCCCCAACAGCAGCCTATAAATAGAAGGCAATTTAGAACTGAAGAGGAAGGGGCATCTCAAAGATTAATGACTCCTCTCTACATGCATTTTACTACTTTTTGTTCTATCAGTCTTATCTCTTTTCTTTTTTCCTAACTGCTCTACTTTGCTGTCTTGCTTGCTCTTCTTCTGCTCTTCCAGCATGCTCTTACCACCTTATTGTCTTTGTATATGTTAAATGTGTGCAGTTTGTGTTGGTCTCAAAGTGAAAGCATTCACTGTGATAGGCAATTTTCTTCTAATTCAAAACCAATTCTCTATACGGTCTCTTCTCTATCTCCTCCTACCTATATTGCATTCATGATACTGCTGATTGCAAGGGCAAACCAGATGTAGTCTCCTACTCCCTTCACCTACACATTTCCCCATTGAATTGTTTTTTTCCAAAATTTGATTTACTCAGGCAACATTTGCTGAGCATGTAATCTGTCATTCACAGTCACAGACAGACACATTCACACCTTGGAGCTGCACTTCACTATTAATAGCAAGCAGATCAGCTGAAGCAGTTCAGTAAATGCTTTACTCAAATGCACCTAAACAACATGTATTCCGGCATTGCAGTAGCCATAACAAAGAACAACTCTAAGACATAGACGCAGAAGGTGGTACAGAACAATCCAGAAAATGCAAATAATAATAAAAATAACAACGACTGATACTTTATTAATCCTCCTGAGGATTCTTTTGTGGACAGGCCGCCCGCTTAAGAGTTTGCAGTTCAGTGTCTTTGCCAGGAATCGGGGAAACTGGGAGTCAAACCACAAACTCTGGGGTTCCCAGGCCACTGCCCTACCAATTGAGCCATTGTCTCCTCATTATTGCAGTGGATTGAAAATTTAAAAGTTCGATCTTTTATTGTTTTTGCATATTTTAAACGATCCAGATCCATCCATTATCAACCGCATATCCGAGGTCGGGTCGCGGGAGCAGCAGCCTAAGTAGGGAAGCCCAGACCTCCCCCAAGGCGTTCCCAAGCCAGCCGGGAGATATAATCCCTTCAGCGTGTCCTGGGTCTGCCCCGGGGCCTTCTCCCAGTGGGACATGCCCGGAATACCTCCCGAGGGAGGCGTCCGGG
>JAUYWH010000026.1:16415729-16436479 GCA_034779795.1 Ctenopoma multispine
GAAAGAAGTCCAGTTGCCATGACTCAATCCTCAGACAACTTTACCTGGATGACTGAGAATCTTCACAGACATATTTCCATCTCTGTAGGGTTGAGTCTGCCTCTTCATGGGGGCAGCAGCTTTTGTCAGCTTACTAAATTCACAACAGTTAGAATGCTGTTCAATTTTCACAGCCATCATTACAAAAAAGCCTCACAACTACTCAAATTTAGTTTACTAAATGCTGTATACTGTATGTTTATGTAGGTGATTGTTTAGAATTGGATTCTAGTGCAGATGTGGTTTCACGCTCAAGTTTTTTTCACTTCTGTGTCTTGTTTTCTTCCTGTTCTTTGCATCCTAGCTAGCTAGATTGCATATGCATCCTAGCTGCATATTTCTGGTGCAGATGCAGGAGTGGTTTCAATGTTCCTATCTAAATGAGTGTATTTCTATATTTTCTAACTTTTCTGTTAAGAATTTATTGTGGCTGTTTTGATCAGTTTTGACAGATCCTCGAGGGTCATATGAAGACCAGGAACAGAGTGACAGGAGTGACTCGAGGGTGACTCTCTGCACGTACAACTTCTGATTGGCTGAAGACACTCGATCCAGGTAATCAGATGTGGGTAAAGCAGGGATAGTTGGGAAACAAGCAGAACAGAGACCCTCAAGGACCAGGCTTGTTTTCAAAAAAGTGCATATTTCGTTATAGTTGTAAATTTGGGGGAGATATTCTGGGCACCCCTGGTTTTGGAAGTGAAAGTCCCATCCTTTTTTTTCCCCCATAGAAAATGTTATGACTCACTTCCATGACTTGGACCTTTTTGAAAATCTGTAAGTTCAATTATCAGTCCAAATGTCTACCAACTGCATCTCAAAATACAGCATATGGTTCTTTCGTCAAAAAAAGGCAAAGATATAAGTTTTGTGTACGTAACATTGTTGAATTGATTAAAACTCTTTTAGGTCAGCCGGTAAAAACAGTATATTCAGTGAGAATCAGCTGTTTTTAAATTATTTGTCAGACCTTAAAAGTGGAAGGCACTCAGACTGCAATGATGATGATGATCTAACTTTGCTGATGTCAGTGTCAAGGTTTAGAGTCCAATAAAAACAAAGAACTGTGGTCTGCAAAGTTTTCAGTTTAATCTATAAGTGTGACGCTGACCCCTGTGTGGCTGCTGTCGATGCTCAATTGATGACCTGAGCCTCTGTGTTTATTTGAGGAGAGATACGGCCACGCTCACGCTCAGGTCACCTCTGTCTGGTTTGTGTGTGTGTGTTTGTGACAGGTGCAATCTCCTCTAATCGCCGCTTTTTGATACCATTGTGGACTTAAGGTTTGTAATAATCACCGTAGTAACCAAGGGGGAAATGGATGAATGTGGTGGACTGGAGAGACAGGCAGAGACATTATTTCTCATATGCATGGTAATACTGGGTTATCTAAATAAAATTTGACCTGACTTCACTAATTACTAAATGGCAGACCACTTAGCTGGATGATTTTGCAACCTTACAAATAGCTAAGTATTAGCTGAGCGTTAATTAATGCTTATTAGAGTAATTTACACTGAATCTAATGGAGTAATGGCACATCTGGAGAACGAGTGAGAAAGGGCAGGGCAGATACAAATTACAGTGAGAGAAAAAGCAGAGATACAGATAGAGTTGTAGCTAAAAGAGAGACAAAGAGACAGTCAGAGAGGAGATAGTGGGTGTTAATAACATGTCAAGTGTAATACGCCCACTAGTGTTGAAGGCCTTCGTCGAAATCTCATATTTTAGACACAGCAATTGAACCTTTCACTACAATTACATTTATCAGTAATGTATGAATTACTCTCCGCCTGTGTGTGTGTGAGTAATTTCATTAATTCCCTATTTTCACTGTGCAAGATGTGTCACTATACTGTAGACTGAGTGCTTATTAGGTAGACCTGCCAGGCTCTCTGTCTGAAATAAGTCATAGTGAACTGTTTCCAGACCATTATGCAGAATGAGCTCAACCGTTAACAGCTACAGTAAACTGATTTCATTTTCAAACCAAATTGTCATTCCTCTTTTCTACCCCAAGCCGTGGGACACGCACGGTACATAAACATTCACAAGCACAAGATGATTCATAATTCCGAATTCTAGTTAAAAATGTTGGTACTGGTGTACAGTTGATCCCAGACAATGGCACAGCCGTTTAAAGAGGACTGTCTTTCTACATCAACCCTGAACGTATCTGAGCAAGTACTGCACAGATTCGATTACCTGGAGGTGCTGTATGTGAGTACGTAAATGTCCAAGTCATTTGGCCCAGCTTTTTTGTTTTGACTTTGTAATAATGAATGCCTAGATTTTCTTGTTTAGAGCTTTTGGCAAGTAAATGGGTTTTACTGAATTTGGTATATTTACTGCTTACCATGGAATAAAGTGTGTATTACTGAGGAAGTGGTGAATTGTGAACAAGGCAGTCAAGAATCAGAATCTCCACTAGTTTTCTCAAGCACAAACCCAACATACAGTGATGTTGCAGTGCATTTGACTTTGAATTTTAATGTATAATTACCTGTTTATTACCTCTTGCCAACTTTTCAAGTATGACTTTTAAAGTTTTTGTCTTGCACAATGTATAATTTACATGAGTATGGTTGGCCTAAATATAGAATATTTCAAAGCTAACCTGGATGTATTTCAAAATGTACAAATGTTTGGTTTTGCTAGTTGCTGCTGTCTTTGGGAAGGAAAGTCTGTCTTATAGTTGGTGACCTGACAGAACTGGCAGTACTCTATCTTTCCATTTAACAGGCATATCTACTTTTAGACAATGACGTAAGCACAAGGTAAGAGTTCACATCATCACTTTATAGCATCAATCTTTTGTGTCATCACTCACTCTAATATGAGGTCAGTTAAGGTGAGGGCACCTTAGGAAACCAAATTTTCTCTCTCAGTCTCTCTCTTACACACATATACACAGATCTGTCAAAGGCCTGTGTTGGCTGTGGGCTTTGGGGTGTAAAGACAGTGACATATTGCTGACAGCAACAGGATGATAAATTTGTCATCACAGACGTAAACTAATACCCAACCCTGCCATGCAACCAGTCTACATTGTGAAACATGGGTCTGCAGTTTATGAATCCTCTACGGATGGCTTCATAACTCACGTTTAATGCAGGAGCCACAAGAATGACAACACTGACAAACCAAACATGTAGTCTATCCTTTAACTTTTCACTTGTTCTATCTTGTTGTCTCAACTGTTACTGTTTGTATCAAACCAACTACTACTTCTGTTTTACTTTCTTTTCAACATTTTCTTTCTGCCATATCATCTTTAAATGAACAAAATTAAAATAGCTTTCATAATGTAGCATTGTCAAGCATTTCTATATATTTATTGATAAGATAAGAGAACACTTTAATGATCCCCAAGGGGGAAATTAATTAGTTACAGCAACATAAGGAGAATATCAGTAAAACTCTAGAGCGCAATAATATATAATCTATCATGTAATTAATATTATTATTAATACATATAATAAAGAATACTATTAATTTTATATACAACTAATACAAATCTTCAGGTGCATGTCACCAATCAAATGTAATATGTGACTTTATTGGCTTTGTAAAGCTGACACGATCCTTCAAGCCTCAAGGCGTCTTATGTTTAGCAGCAGCTTCACACAGAGAAGCATTTTACTTTACTTTTGTGATTAAAGAAACTTCTTATCACTTAAGAGGCTCAGTCTATAAACAGAAACGTCTATTCATCATACAAAGAAAGAAAAAGAGTAGTCACTAACCTGTACACAGCACTTTGTGTTTGTTTTATTTTGATTCTATTCATCTTCAATACATTTAACAAAATTACATTTTTTAAAAATATGAAATGCTGCAATGAGTTGTGTTGTCCTGTGATGATTCATATGTGTGACTTTAGTTTTCTCAAAATGGAAATCAATGGAATTTTAATAGTCTTGAGAAGTTTTCCTCATTCCAAGAAAGAAAACAGCAGATGATGGCATTTCTTTAAACCTCTAACGTATGTGTTTTGCCTCGCACTTCTCAAGGCCTTAATAAATGAATGCTAATCCCTCCATCAATATTTATTGATCATCAAGAGGCTGCAATGAGGCTTCCATGCAAAGGCTGATAAAAGTTTAATCTTCCAATCAAAAACTGTAGTGAGTCTTGTCCTCCTTTGATGAAAAAAAGAGGGACGTGTCCCATCATCCACACCGCACCTCAACCACGAAATTTTTTCCAAATGTCAAACTGCATCATCTGATGTGTTTCCCGTGCATGTGTTTAACTAAAATAACAGTTAACATTTTTTTTAAAGTTGGGTTCAAGTTCTGGTAAGATAAGAGTGAACAGTAACTGATTGAATCCAGGATGTCATACTTGAGGGTAAATGCATTATTTGAAGTGCTGCTCAGATGTGTTTCATGATATACACCAGGGGTCTTAATCATTTCCCAGACAAGGATCTAAATGAGAAATTCAGCCTCTTGTTCTGGGAACCAAGCCATGAAAACATTTTGCAAATTAGGAAATTAGTAGGGGGAGCTTTGTGCTGAAGTGAGCTGTGGGGCACATTATAAATCTACGTACCTTCCAATTTAACTGTTATGTAGCAGGTAGGGAAATCAACTCCAAATACACCACAGCATACATAGTCTGCATACCTGTTTTACTCTCAACTAAATTACTGCTAACTAAATTACCATATTGTTAATCCCAAATTAGAGTTTAAATTATTTCTTACCCAAGTAGGACACGAGCAATATTTTTGCACACCTTTGAAGCTGCTCATTAACAGTGCACTTTATGCTTTAGTTTGCTTTATATTTCAATTGACTTGTTATGAAAAGTCAACAGACTGCAAAATGAAACAGCCTACAAAGTGTTGTCGAGGTGATTCATTACCCTCTGACCAGGCATGCACAGTAATGTGCATCATGCTTAACTCAGTCTCTAAGGGAGCCTGACTCTGAGTACTGAAATACAGCACTAACACATAAACAGAGGGCAAACAGAACACATCCTGCCACCTACAGTTGCATTTTGGATTGAATTTACATATGCCCTTGAGACTTCCTTTACACATTGTTAATATTCTCTTTGCCATTAACGGCGTTATCGTATTCACAAAATCTCTCTCTCCCTTTGTCCTCCCTTCTTCCCATAATTTCCTTCCTCCTTGTTTAAATAAGCATTTCTGCCTGTCTAAATAAGCTCATTGTGTCCACAGAGGCAAATCACTTGTGTTCAGGTATGTGTGTGTGTTTTGTCTCATTATATACATGTTGTGTACATATGAACATTTATTATTCCCAACTCTAATTAGTGTTTGGTGGCCTTGTTGGGGATAGTTTCCAATTTGATTATTTTGAACACGGTCAGCTATGCTGAAACCTCCGGCTGACTCATCTCCCACTCTCACTTATTAGTCCATCAGGGTTAAAAGTGTCTGACGGGTGCAGACACTAAGTAAAACTGTGACTGGAAGTAACAACAAGGGTAAGGTTGAGGAGGTGGTCATAATTGACCAGCCCTTTTTTCTCTCAGTATGCGCTGGGTGGGCTGTCCTCTTGCTCCTTCTGTGCCTCTTCACTATTTCCTCCTGCTTTGAGAACAGCCAAGCAAGCACTTTGAGACTGCAACTTTAAAAGGAGGGCACAAGTTTAACTTACAAACAAGCATTCTCTGTGTTTGTCACTCTTTTCCCACTAAGTTTGACCTTTGGGAACAAGCGGAACAATACTTGAGCCAAGTCCTTTCTTAGTGGAAAGTGCACTCCTGCACAATTCTCTAATTGTCTAAACAAAGATGTAAAGAGATGAAAACAGATGGACGAAGGGGAGTGTGGGTGTGAAAAACAGTTTTTTCTTAACCTGGCAAACTTATACTACAGCACTATTATTTGTACTTTGCATATATCTGTCTAATTCTTTAACAAACATGACTTTTGTGATTTAAGATTTAATTTGAAACCCCACACCACACCTCCCTCCCTGCTTGTCGTTCTCTATTTGTCTGAGTCCCTGGCTTCATTGCCTGTCTCTGTCAGCCCAAGAGACACATTGTTGACACTGGATGGGTTGAGACAGACAGACCAGTGATGAGATGAAAGTCAGATGTGATGAAAGCTGATCAAGCCAACAGCAAATTCATTTACAAACCGATCCCTGGATGTCTGTGAAGACCTGCTCTTATCAGTATGGAGTATGAAACTAGAATATGGGTTTGGATAATAAAAGTTGCATTAGACTCATTCATGTCAAAATTCAAACTTAATATTAGATATCAACTTCACTTGCTCACAGCTGACAAACAGCTGTTTGATAAAACCCCTCAGTGGAACAAAAAAAAAAAAAAAAAAAGCATCTAATGTCTCTGTACCTCCCTTGATTTATTTTGATTTCATGTAAATTAACATAGTAAGAACTGCCAGGTAAGGAAAGCAAGAAGCAATGGTCGCCAAATCCCTACGCCCCCATCCACAACACCTGTCAGGTTTCAAACATGTTCATTTAAAATACTGCATGCATGGCTGCATTATCTCCACACCACTGTGTGGGAATACAATTAATAATTGTTAATTAGTCGCCAACAAACAGAAAAGAAGATACATTATTCATGTGCTACAGGTTTAAAGCACAACTTCAGTCATTTTCAACAATCCCCTTTACAGACACTAAAACCAACAATGTATTGCCTTAACTTACAGGTAGTGTCCATCAGTCAGCAACCTGGAGCTTATTTGTCTCTGCTTATTTGTCTCTGATGTTGATGTGTAGAAACAATTCTGAACAGATCGGCCAGACAAACTGCTCCACTGATGTGTTTCTCCATTCCAAAATACTTTCACCAAATGACCCAATTAGCAAAAAAGGTGTCCTCTCACATATTTGTGGTTGACTCTTGCCCAGTCTAGGCCACTGTAACCAATATGATGATTCAAAAAATGAAAATACTAGGAATGTCCGATAACATTGGCCTACCGATAATATCGAAAAAAATATCGATATCGTTTTTTACTCTTGTGCTGTCTGTGACTATGTGAAGCTATCAATAAAATATTCATTAGATGGCCAGCGAACAAAATAAAAGAGGTCTTCACACATGGCTTGCTTTTCTGGATTTTACTGAAGATCTTTTTTTTTGTAACTGAAATATACAGAGAAGGGTAAATAAATTACTAGCTAATACACGTCTTAATGCCACACTTAATTATTAGCCTAGCTTAAAGACATGTGCATTACATTACATTGGCGCCACATTTTATCAACCAAAAAGTATTTCAAACACATATCCGAGTGCTTTCTAAACACATTATTAATCACAAAGAAAATTCCCCAAGGAAGAAGCATGTAGGCACATTTAGCGCGTACATGAGCCGTTTTGTCTCTTATTTCTACTGAAGCACTTGCATTACACCAAAACATATGTCAAAGATAGGTCCATGGCGAGAGCACTCACTCGCTCACGCAAAATAGTACCACAACATAGATAATTTGTTGTACAGATGTCTTACTCGAATCAGATTTCAAAACCAAAACACCGTTTTTACCATCTATCAACTATTTATCTATTAACTATGAACTTATTTATCACCTTATTTATGTAACTTCATCGCATTATGAACTAATTACTGTCTTTGACCAAAAGGCACCACACTTTTAATGACAAAACTTTTACATACCATGAACATATTATATATCAAACTCTACTTCTTCTCTCTCTCTCAAAAAGTCAAGATATGACAAATCTGAGGTACAGTTTTTGAGATATTTCTGTTTGTTTGGCACAGCTTGCAATAATGTTTAAAGTTTAAGTATGCATGAAAGGAGATATGGTAGTTACCAAAAATTTTTTAGATTTCCATTTTTTTAATGAGGGTTGACCCCGCATATATCGGTATCGGTTTATATCAGTATCGGAAATTAAGAGTTAGACAATGTCGGTACTTCGGATATTGAACATCCCTAGAAAAACTTATCTTTTAAATAGAATCATATGAATCGTTTGATGTTACTGCTTCTCTGAAAGCACAAACATTTTACAGTTGCTGTATTGTTCCAATGGGAAAACTGTTTTTTTTCCAAATTCAACATTAGTTCATGGTAGAAGCTACTTCACCATCCTCCCAGTGATGATTTTCCATGAGGCCATTATTGCTCCTCAGTCTCTTTTATTGTGTGTTAGTGTTTCACTCCAGCGAGGAGCAGAAAAAAGTCTTGTCTCGTTCTGCCAGATGGAAAGACACACACACAAACACACACATACTCAAGTCTGAGTAGGGGTTTCTGCACCAGTGAGTAGTTTCAGCGAGCAGAGACATGATGTATGTGTAACGTGTTTGTTCTGTAAAGCAGAAATAACTTTGGGACAGTGTGTGTGAATGTGTGCTTATCTGAAAGAGCAAGAGAGAGTCGGAGATTGACAGAGAGAGTGAGGCAGAGGTCTTTCCACATCATGCTGAAAGTTTAACACCTGTTTCTTTTTCTGTCTTCTGGTGTCCAGGACTTTAAGACTACATAAAGTCAGTCTATTGTGCTCTTTGTCTTTATGCCACATCACAGCTCATTTTTGTTTTCTGCACAGCTTATAGTAGCGCTGCTCTATCACAATTTACCATTGTAGGAGCAGGTTCTTGTTCTTGCAACGTCACTTAAGCACAAGTTCAAGCTTTGTCTTTGCTTTTCAGTGCAACACTCACTGGATACGAGCGTCTGCAAAATACCTGAAATATAAATGTAGATTAAGATACAACAATAAATGAGACGAAGCAAGTGGCACTCTAAAACATTTCAATTTGACTTTTTTACTCTCCTGCATAAAGTAAATCTGGTGTTACATCACCAAAGGTAGTGTATTTTATCCGGTATCCACTTTTTTTCTTTTAAGTTTAGCTTTACTTCCATAGAGGAGATATGTATATGTGGACATATTTTTCTTAGGGTGCACAGATATATTAGTTAACAAAAGTTAACAAAATAAGCTTATAAAATAAAAATGTTAATGACAGATAATGAGTAAATTAGTGAGTTAGATCTTCAACGTTTGCTACATAGATGTTTGAGTAGTGCGCTGCATGTGTGCCCTCGTGTTCTGTGTACAATTTGCAAACATTCAAGCAGTTGTAATTTTCTCTTTTATGAATTAAGGTAATCCAGGTGATTGTGACAGTTATTCTGGCTGGGACAAAACAATTATTCCAGCATAATATACTGTATGAATAATTGAAATCTTTACCTTTATTGAACTGTTTGGATACAATAAATGACAGTTTCATTGGATTTGATACTGCAGCTCTTTGTGCTAAAATCTCAAGGTGAGCTTTCAGAGGTTACAAGAGTAATGTTCCAGCCCACAGGTAGTTATTATAGAGCACATCAAATCTGTCTGACAGCCAGCACCATATTTATCCCCCGCCTAATCTCTATGTAACATGCTTGAGTTTGTGAGTGTTGTTGTATGACACAGCGGTTAACCTTCCATCACCGATGTTTCATTTAATCAGTCTCACAGCGCCTTCAGAACACTTTTAGAAGTCTCTACAGCAATTTCTATTTTCCTAAGTCCACATCTACATTGAGCAAAGTATACAGCCACAGTTGACTCAGCTACCTCAAACTCAGTTTATTCTCATAGTTAGCAGCAACCCATACTTATTCCAAAATGTAGGCTACAATTAAAACACTGCCACCCAAAACCTCCTGGTACTGCTGTTTCATTTTTTCAAAATGACTGACACATTGTATCTGCCTAGTAAACAAAAAAGTGTAATGAATATCTTACTTAACTTAGTTTCCCTATTTCATTTCAAAAGACTCAGTTCCACACAAAAAAACAGTGAATTATGTGCATGAAAATTACATTACCTGACCTCTTCCTCTAAGAAATCTCATTTTCCAAGAGGCCTAATGGCTACACTGTCAATTGCACTAATTCACCAGTGGGCTCATGAATTAGAAAAAGGACAGACATGACTGAAAGGAAAGCGAGTTTGGCAGAAAATTGCGCTCTTGAACCTTTGAAGCCAACTGAATCCCAAACTGAACAGCTGTAAGTTTCCTCTTTTGCTGCAGGCAGTAATTCACTCTTTATCAGGCAGCAGGGTGGAATGTTTTCACCCAGTGGGTTTTTGGTTCAAGTCAGTGCAATGAGAGCTAACATCTGCTCTACTGAAGTGTCCTTGAGCAAGATACTGCATCCCCTACCAGCTTCATGGATGGATGCTGTTGTGCAGCTGAGCCACTCTGGCCTATCTGTGCAAAGAGATCAATATATCCATTACTATTCATGAGGGTTCATTATGGTTCATATCCATGCTGCAGTCTATGCCCTGTGAGAAAATGATGGAGGATACCCATTCACCAGAGGTCATACACTTTCCAGTGGCCATTGAAAACATCTGTTCTCTGAAGATAATGTTTTTTTAAACAAAAAAAACAATACTGAGCATTTGGGAACATCTCTTGTGTACTAGTATTTGATCTGATAATAAAGGTTATTTTATTTCTCTGTACGTTACCTTTCAGGCACAGTAAGATTTTTTTAAAATAAGTGTCAAATGTTTCAGCAGGTTTCCATTCATTGTTATTTGTCAATACAGCAGCGTGAAGCAGAATGAAAACAACCATTAAGCATTTAAAATCAGCCGCTAACGTACAAAAAACGTGAACTGTTTACTGGTCAAGTCTGAACAGTGAAGGGGATAAAGAGAACGGGGGTGCAGTACTACATTTTAAGCAGTAGACGGCAGTTGGTGTCACTGTTTCACTGAAGAGGAGGAGTACTGCAGTGAGGGAGGAAAGGGTGACTACAGTGCATCAGAGGGGGGGACAGAAAACTCTTTGAATCAAAGTTCCCAGTGGAGCAGCAATTCTGTCATGGTCAAAATCAAAGGGCCTCTTCAAGGTTAGCTGTCCAACAGGACTGATTGATACAAAATAAAATAAACCCTAGGACAATGTGTGTGTGTGTGTGTGTTTGAAAGTGTATGAGCGTGAGTTTTTCAAGAAAATTTAAACAGTGAAAGACCAAACCGGCAAGAGGAAGGCTAAACGCTCAGCGACCAAACACACAGCTAGACTGACAAATCAACAGTGTGCCATCCAGAGGGACAGGGGGCCACCAGCCTGACAGCCAGGTAGACAGGGACAGGGAACAGAGATAAAGATAAAGACTGCAGGATAAACTTCAGGCATTAAGATTTCCACACCTTCAGGGTTGCTGCAGAATATCTTACTACCTACCTCCTTCTCACATGTCTTGTGTGCTCAACACAGAGTGTGCTACCTCTGCCTTTCTAGAGCAGAACTGCATAAATTAAGATGCACTAATTAATATTTTATGTAACAAATCTGAAAGGTGTTGCTAGTAGTTACCGGTCAACAGAGTTGAATAATCAGAATTATCAGCAGACTCTGCTGTTACCATTAGCTCAAGCCAAGCTTATCAACCTCCTTTAGGCCATTTTTTTGGCTTGGTCCACAAACTTACACCAACTCTGTTTCTAGTTACAGCAGATGCAAAAGTTAGCAGGTTCAGGTATTTCCCCTGTGAACTGAGTAAAGTAAAGGCAAGTGAATAATAGACTTTCATTAGCCAGGTGGTGAGACTCCTAATAAATGCTAATAAAAATGATTTAATTCTCTTTTAACCGGGCACTGTTGCATATAGTGTTGCACTTCCGGAGTGTATCACAGGAAAGACACATTTTAACTAGGTATGCTCAAATCTAAAAACAACAGAACTTGACAATCTTTCAAAAAGCTGAAACCTAAAATGCTACTGGATAGTGTCATCAGTTAGGCCCCTTCTGCTCCATAAATGCCTACCTCTTTCAAACCTAACCTAACCTGTTTGTAACACAGGGCTTCTGGTTAAAAAGAAGAGAACCCTGAAGATGCCATTATGATATTTTTTTTAAACTTCCCTCCTCTATCAAGAAGTAGTCCATGTGATGAATACACTGAAATGCATGTGTAAAGTCCGTAGAGTGCCTGTTTAAAAGTGATATGGCAGACTTGAAAACAGAAAATGTTTTTCCCACAGGGAGCAGGCCACATGATGCTTACATGATGGAAACAAAACACCAACCTGCATACATCAGGCCTTGGACCAACTGAGTTGTGTGTGTGTCTTATCTCTCCTTTCTTTATAGCCTAGTTTACACCAACTAGGTCACATCATGTACAGTGCCTCACCCATAACCTCAGTCTATTGCAGTATGTGTGTGTAAGAATAGTTTTTAGGTGTGTGCATGGTACAAGCTGCGTTCACTGTGACCACCTATTTATACTCACTGTCCTGTCCCCAAAAGAGTCATGATACTGGCTCTATAGCACTCTTTCTTTCTTTGTTTCCTTGTTCTTATGTGCCCTGACTTTTCTTTTCCCTGTGTTGAGGAGCCATGTGCCTGACGGAGAGTGAAAAAGCATAAAGACAAGGAAGGACACAGGAAAAGAGAAAGCAGAAAATTGGGGCTGACGGAGAATAAGTTAAAATGCACTGAACGTGAAATTAAACGTGACCCATGTAGTTTCCCGTGGAGAGAAATCTCTCAGTGTATGAATGTTTATCCAGCTGGGAGCTGGTTGTCTTTTTGTTCACTTCAGTATCCATTAATGTCTCTGTTTCTCTCTCTGTAGCTCTCATTCTTACACCACTTTCTCCTTTTTACCTCCACAATGCTGTCAAGCCATGACTCCATGTTCACCCTGTTTCTATCAGGTGTTTATGATAAATCCCTTGTGCTTCTTTGATTGCAGATGTGGTGAGGCTAGTTGAAACCCCATGGTTCATACGCCACTCAGTGCTCCTGCAGGGTTTTGGATGATCTGCTTTTTGGCCATGAAGAAAATAATGTTTAAACGTGAGCCGGTGGCTGTCCATCATGCATGTCTTTGAATGTACCAAGTCAAATTGTTTTCGTAGTTGCAGCAGTAGTGCAGGGGCAAGTTTTGGTGTATGCCTATAAAAAGATGCCAAAATGTGTTTCTGCCTAACTCTGTATGGCTGAAGGCAGTAACTGAAGGAATAAACTATTTTACTTGCAAGGATATACACTCACACATAATAGTGTTGCAAAAGGAGGATTTAGACAAATGGATGTTGATCCTGGAACAGCAGTATACAATACCCGGGTGGCTGGATTTCAGAAGAAAACTGCATAAAATCTCTCTTGGGTAACCCAGAATGGCTCCCTGTGGATCACTGTACATTGTTTACTCTGTGTGGCAGTAGACCACACCTTTTGTGCTTTAGATCTTAATATATAAAGGTTGATTCAAATAATTTTTATTCTCTTTTTTGATTTGGGCTTGTTAAAATAAATTTGTATTTGTATATCAACACAACATATAATAATAACTTTTTCCAAGTGGTCATTAGTTACAGGTGTTATTGACAATAACTATAGTGAGACTAAAAAGTCCTCCAAGCTAAATGCTCACTGAAGTAAAGTGTCCCCACTCAAACAACCTATAGAAGCCTCGATCGCAGCAGGCATCTGCTGAAATAGCAGCCTAAGAGCATCTTAACAATGGTTGGCAGGCGTTTCTTGAGATTTGGTAAAATAAAGGCCCATTTGGCAACAGATGTCTCTTATAGCCTGACAGCTGGTCTAACTTTCTTTAATCATCAAGGAATCAATATAAACACCAGTTTACAATTATGTTTGGTTATGTTTAGGTACAAGAACAACTTGGCTAAGGCTGCAGACTGTAGTAACAGACAGACATCAGAGTGGTAGCATCTTAATCTCTTCCAGAGGGTCAATATGAGCATTTTCTAAAATGTCAATCTATTCGTTCAACAGGAAATAAACGTAAGTGCGGCACTGAATTGTAGTGCAGTTAGTCTAGTATGATTTAAAAAGTCAGACAAATAGTAGTAGTATGCAAATGGGATGTAAAACCAAATTTATATTGACAGTACATGCATTAACTGAGAAATATAAGCTTTATTCTGAATTTTCGTTTAAGGAAAATGTAAATTTGTCAGAACATTTTGCACGTGCAGCTCTACAGGAGAAAAGCTGCAGTTCACCTTCAACCTCACCCGCCCTGGGGATACACAAACAGTGCCCATATTGACTCTGACTATTTTTTGTTGTCGATAACATCTACCACATGCCAGAATAACTCATCAAAAGTCTGATCTTGGGAATGGAGGTTAATACCTTGGAATATTTTTGCAGGGTTTCTTTTAGAAGTACATGAATTTAGCAGCATTTTTTAGAATAAGCGCATGTATGCATGTATGGTAGTAATTTTCAAACAGAGCAGTATTACCATACATACTATAAATCACACCTAGGAGTGTATTAAAAATATGCTCTGTGTATTAAAAATATGCTCTGTATATAGAGTGTGGTGTGTGTTATAAATATTGCATGGTCTACAATTTGGAAAATAAAAAAAGATTATCATCAACATACATGAATTGAAAATGAGTGTGTTTAATACACTGGAGAGTCAGTAAGTGTGTCACAGTATAATGTGTGTGAGTAAGTCAGTTCACGTTTTCCTAATTGGACAGAAAAGCCGAGCTGAACAATCATCTTTCTGCAGTTTAGTCTCTTCCTCCCTCTCTTCCTCTTCTTCCTGACATCATTCCCCACCCCACCCCTTTTGTCTGCTAAGCCCAGGTGACACGATTTCATGCTCAGCTGTTGGAAGATGTTCTCATAATTACTGTTGTAAGAAGTGAAGACTAATAGATTATTTTTCTCTCCATCTCTCCCTCCCTGCCTCCTCACTTTCAGTTGGTCACACAAAATTAATTATACAGACATTATATTGTTGATAAAACTGTATTTAATGTATTAACTGCCGGGCAGGCAAGATTAAACGGGTTCAAAGGATAAATGTGGTCTTGTCTTTTTTTTCTTTTTTTTTTAAACTTGGGAATTAGCTTGTCAGTAATAATATCATTAAATCAAAGTAATTGCTGAGATGTGGGAACATGATCACACACATTTTAAACAAACCTCAACTTAACTAAACTCTTGCGAACAGGATTTTTGTATCTTAACTTTTTTTTCTTCCTCTAGTCCTTCCACTCTACTTGCTCTACATTAAATTTTTTCTTACTTAAGCATTCCCTCTCTGACACACACCCTCCCTTATTCTCTCTACCTCTGCAAATTTTGCTCACTCATCTTTCGCCTCTCTCCTTCTCATCCTCTCATTCCCTCCACCACTCCATTAACCAGAGGGTCACTTTTCCAGCTGGTTAGCCCAGGCCAGATTTCCATCAGGTCACTGACGTACGAGACTGTGCTGCCACCTGCGTGTGTGTGCGTGTGCGCAGATAGACAGGTTCATTTGTCAGTTTTACTCCACTCTTGTCCTCCGGTGTGATGTCGTAATGACCCAAAGTGGCCAAGACAGACAGAGCAATGACATTTAACAGTGCACCCCCTTCCACACCCCCACAAACACAAACCCCCACACACACATACAGTACAGTACAGACAAGTGGAAACACACAGTGTTTTTTTTCTCCACTGCACTCTAAGTTGAACTTCCACTTGAGAAGGGTTCTCTCTGTCTGAACATGCTTATAATACAACTGCAGGTGAAAATAACTTCACATAAGATGGTTCACACTCAGCATGTTCAAGATAACAAATGGAAAACCTTTTTTTCAAATGGATATTGGATGAATTTTGCATTTATATACTCAAATATGGTTGTAATTTACACTTAAATACCAGCTAAATGTTGGGATTATGAGGAAAGATTCCTGGCAGTTGGTTAGGAAACTTCTTACAGTCGTGCAGGAGCCAATCCAAGCTGTCAGTTGGAAAGTATGGGATTTGTAAAATGAACTATTCACTTGAAATCAATGCTAAACTACTATTGAGCTAGATTGGATTTGATGGCCATTCACCTTTATTTCTTGTTTCTACAGATGCACCATGTGTAAATAAATATTACATTATTTAAAAGAATCTGAAATCAATATTTTAAAGCCTTCTTGGAAAAACTAGCCCCTGGACATCCCCCCTGAGCTGCAGGATCCACACGACTGAGTACAGTCAGGCTGTCTGTCTACTAGCTTGGGATGACGCTTTAATAAGTTGTATGCTCGCTGATTATACAGTCCAAAGGTGTAGAGGCTGCCCTGTTGTGTTCAGATACAAACAGACACAGTTTGAATTTTAACTTCATGTCTACAAATGGTGAATGCATATATTTTAGTCTGGCTCGGCCTGGCGACTCTCTGACCTTATCTGTTTTTCAGTGGCTTTTGGATCATTTGACGCTGCTCATGTTTACTCCTTCTACCTCCTTACTTCATATTTGGTTTCATCTAATTAACTCTGCTCTTAAAATGAGATGGAAATCTGTAAACCTCAACATTAATATCAACTGCTCTATGTTTATGCCTCTCTCACTCACTATGTCTCTCTCTCTTTTCAGTCATTTTTCTTTCCCTCTATTCGTCCTTTCATCCCCCTCTTTCATCCATCCTGTTTTAGATGGAAATACGTTTACCCGCCAGCAGAACAAGAATGATTGTTATTATTAATGAGTCTGTTTGTGGGTGTGCAGGAATGCCTGCGTATGTGTTGGTAGAAGGAAATCGCACACAGAAAGCTCTCTGAAATAAGGTTGTGTCTATCATTTTCCAATTTTACCATAACTGTTGTCTGATTTTAGAATAATTCTTGCTTAGTTGTGTCCAGACATACTGCAGACACAACAAAGTCAATGTCTGCAAACTGTTACTGTAACTTACTGATTTTAAATTATCAATAAGCTGCAACTAAATTTAGAGGTACACTATGATGTCCTTTCTGTAGCAACTGACTAAAATTTTTTGAGGACATGAGAGCTTTTATCTTTTTTATCCCTTCATTGTCCTTTTGTATAAATCATCAGTGACCAGCTGAGGTGGTGAGTGCAAATATGATGACCGCACCAAGATGTGAAGTGTCCCAGTGCAGCTTTAATATAAAATTTATCAACAGTTATTATCTGACTCTGCAAAGCAAAGGGTACAGCAGTGGCTGAGAGGATCTATAAAGAAAGCAATCTAGTGACCATGTTATCTCGCAGCTGGGAAACTGTGGGTGTGGAAGGTGAATGAGGAAGGTGCTTGCGACTGAGCAGTCCACCATCGTCTCCCAGGTGACTGTAGGGCACTGCTGAGGAAGAAAATAAATATGCATGCTTATGAGAAGTAAACTTTAAACCACAATATACGGCAGTGTGTTTGGCTACTGGACGTGACATTACATACACAGAATCACTGTTGAAACACACTGGAGATCAGTTATAGTGGCTTTCATCTGATCTTTAACTTATCACGCATACAGACAGAGAGAAAGATATAGAGAGAAAGAAACTGGGCTCAATAAATATTGTTCCAGGAGTGAAGTCATCTGACATTTAAGAATCAGCCATCCATGCCCAGCCAGAGCGGTGTGTGTGTGTGTGCACTGGTGAGCAGACAGGAGAGCCCAGAGGGCACGCAGCTCAGACAGAGTCATTATTTAGTGACACATAGAAGATGGCGTGGCCTTAACAGGGACTGCAAATGTACACATGCATGTACACGTACATATACACACACACACACACACACACACACACACACACGCAGGTACACATGCACTCTTTCATGCAAACGTTACATCTATAGGGCCTCAGGTCCTGGGATTTTAATGAGAAACATCCGTAATGTTATAGTACCTGTTGCTACTCACTCCCTTTCCTACTGTTTTCCTGTTGATGAAAGAACACATGTACAACTAATTAATTAATGTCAGATTGTTTTGCTCTGATTCAGTATCAGAGGGACTGTAATAAACATGCTATAGTTAGTATTTGAATTAATGTGCAGTACCGGAAAATGTTCTCAAAATATTACAGAGATTTTGCTTTTGGTCAAACTATTAGATGGAACCTAATAATTCCAAGGTCGAGATATACTACATGTGCGATAATATGTTTTTAAAAAATTTAGTTCTTCATAGTGTAGAAATAAACAAAATGTTGTACAGTCCTGCAAAGCCAGGGCCAATAATGAGAGAACATCAGACATCAGAACATCTCTCTTTCCGAAAAGGAAACCTCCATCTGAATAAAAAACAAAACAGTATTTTACCTCATTAAAGGGACATCTAGATGTCAGACACCTTTTCACGCTTTTTCACAAAACCAAATTGGAAATTCCTCCACTGCCCTTGACAGAAATTGTTTCAGGGGAAGTTAGAAGCCATTTGAATTTTCAGTGTTATTATTATATTATTATCCGACGGCAACTGCTTCAATCTTCTGGATGTTTGAAAAAAAAGAATCAGTTTCAACATTCCTAAGTTTAGAGATACTTGGTTTAAAAAACAAAACAAAACTCTAATGCAGAAATGCAATTAGTAACTTAAACTGTGAAAGAAATGTAGAGTCGTGATGTGCACAATATTTCCCTCTAAAATGAGGTGAAGTAGAAAAACTGTATAATCATGAAGTGTAAAGTACAATTAAAGTAAAGTGAAACATTGATGGAATAAGATCAATGCAGACATATTTATTATTTCCACATAAGTGAAAGGAGATACTGTTTGATGATCCAGCAAGCACTTCTCATGAAGCCTTCTCACTTTCAACTTATGTTTATATGCAACTTATTTGCAACAGAAAACATATTTTTTTGAAATACGGAATACGTTTTTTAGTTATATTCATTTTTGCATGTTGCATATATGTCGATACTGTAATAATTATTTTAGTAATAAGGAAACTGTACCGGGAATTCAGAGAGTGTCGGTGTGTAAAGTAGGATTTGGATGAGACTGGTACATGGTTCACGTCTGTGTGTGTTGTGCAGAGGTTTTGGAATGTATTAGTGAAGGAGTCTTATCCTTAGTATGACTCTGTGACCTAACCCTGAGAGAAATTGCACGGTGAAATGGCAAACACACAGACACACACACACACACACACACACACACACACACACATAAACAAACAGACATTGCTGGAGGCTGCTGTTGATGTACACCACTCTGTGATCGTAAGCCAAGGGGGTAGGAGGGAGAAAGAGGGACAGAGAGATGCCCAGAGAGTCAGCACAGCTAAAATTACAGCCTTGTCACACCAAATCAGTGAGATGACTGTGTGTGTGTGTGTGTGTGTGTGTGCGTGCGTGTGTGTGTGTGTGTGTGTGCGTGTGTGTACATGTGAGAGAAAAAGTGTTGTGTGTTTTGTTTAGCTCTGCCTAAAGACATTGGGGAAAAGTAAACAAAACAAGTATGTATACACACATGAATACTGTACACACACTTGAAAGCACAAGTGCACATAATGACGTTCTGCAGTCAATAGAGATTATGTGATGGGAGGATCAGGAAAGAGGACAGAGTCTCTCTGGACGCGGTTAATTCACTTATGATTTACTCACTTCCGAATGTACATTTTCAAATAACTATTCATGATTGTCAGTTCAGTTGTCGCGCTGTTAGTTAATGTGGCTATGACGCCGCCATATGCTGGAACAGGTGGTTGCTCTCACAGAACACACAGTGCTTCCTAGTTAGCGTCTCCCATCACAGTTCAAAGTCACACTAACTGGGAACCATTACTCTGTTTCTGTTATCACCATCAGCCTGTTCATTTTCAAACCAAATGGTGTTCGTGAATGCTTAAACTTTTAAATATGAATGAGAGCCTGGTGCAGTGGCGGCTGGTGAAATTATTTTTATTTTTAATTATTATATTAAACTAACGTGAAAATGCACCATCTGTGTTTTCAGTCATTTACTATTTACAATAGGTACATTTCACCTGTTTCTCCTTCAACTGAGAACATGCAGTCAAGCAGCTCACTGCTTAGTAAAACTATAAGACGCTAACTGGACAATCACAGTCACATAAATATCAATGGACGTTACATTATTCATTAGCTAATATTCAGCAGCATTAAACATAATGTAACGGCATCATAACGTAGCTCTTTGGCCGCTTTAACTTGAGGGGAGGATAATAAACTGTATTTGTCTTCACTCCAAAAACTCGTCATTCTTCAAAACAGCAACGTAAAAAAAATCCTCACACAACACAACGCAACGCATCTCTCTCTCTCTCTCTCTCTCTTTACCGCTGACAATTAGGCACTGACTAAACGTAACAGACGAACTTTGGTTCCGCTATCAAACTACACATCTATCTTAATTTACATTACACAGGAGGGTTTTATATATTAATGCAAATTTGTCAACTATTTATCAGATTATTAAATGAACTGAAATTGTATAACTGGTTCCTGACAGCAGTTACACTAATCATTGTAAGACACGTAGCAGTTAGCATTTTTCATGTAGCTGCTAGTCTGTTCTGTCTGAATCCAGACTCGTTCTTTTCCTCACAGCTGACAGAGGAAGCAGGAAAAACAAACCAATATTTTCCTGTGGGGTTCTTCTGTAAAAAGGTTCAGTATTCAGCTTCTGAATTAGCTTTCTCCATGACAAAAAACTGCTCCTCTGACTGACAAACTGTAAACAAAACACATGCGTTGCGGTGAGTTTCCGGTTGAATTTCCTGGTCTGGAGCTGTAACCTCGGTCTTCTGCGCAGGGTTCTCCTGTATTTTGTATTGGAGGGGGTTCCAGTGCGCATGCACCAGTTATAGCGTAGGTCTATGGTAGAGTTTTGCGCCCCAAAGGAACAGGAAGTCTGAGGATTGAGTCATGGCAACTGGACTTCTTTCTTCCAAGTAGAGACGTTTCGTTCTGCATCCACAGAA
>JAUYWH010000026.1:16436579-16451567 GCA_034779795.1 Ctenopoma multispine
GAAGAAAGAAGTCCAGTTGCCATGACTCAATCCTCAGACTACTTTACCTGGATGACTGAGAATCTTCACAGACAAAGGAACAGGAAATACGTCACACGACCATTCGTTCTTGGTAAATGAGAGAGAGAACATTTTTAAACTACACTTGAATGCAGATTATACACATTACTCACGGTCTGTATAATATACAGATCATTTATTTAGATTTTAATGTTTTTTTTTTAAATTATTTTATGTGGTTCCTATCGTCTTCCTCTCCCTGTGAGACCGATGGGGCGGACTTATTGCCATGACTTATTGTATTTTGGGTAGATGTACTGAAGTCAAGATTCCTCAGTGTATGCACGTTGCATGCTCTCTGTGTGTGAGAGTGTGTGTTGACATTGATGAATGAGCCCTACATCAGAGCAATCTGCTACCATGGCTCTATAAAATAACAACAAATCACTTCAGGAAATATGTTTTTGAAGAGGGCCTCCAATGTCAAATGCTGTCTTGTGTGAGTCCATCTCCACATAAATCAGTAAGGATAGGTTTCTCTGAGTGTTTGTGTTAACATGCGAAATGTTTGTGTGTGTATGGATACTTGACTAGTGTTCACTGGAGTCCACTGTACCTAAAACAAGTGACAGATACGTTTCTCCAGACAATAGTTTACAAGAACTGACAATGTCTATTTCGCTATAAGTTCTTTCTTCTTCCACTACTCGCATCAATATACTAAAATATGAAAACATTCAAAAATGGTAACAGTAAATGGTAACTGACCTTTATCACATTTATATTTTGTAGTTGGGAATTTACTTTCATTGCCTAAATGACGGCTACAAGTATACGTATTAGCATTATATGGAATTGTAAACTTGTGTACCTGCATATTTCACTCGTCATGATTTTATTTCCTGAATTATGACTGGTCCTTTGAATTTGTCTGTATGTGTATGTAAGAGAGTGAGTATGGGTAAAATAAGGTCCACTTTGACAGTTACCTTGACTGTGTGCTGAAGGGCAAAAGCCTAACGTGGCTAGGCCTCATGAGAAATATTCCTGTTATAAAACTGGAAACAGAGTGGAGATTGTTCCTTTCATCTCCCTTACCCTCCCTCCTTTTCTTCCAACTCCTTGTTTCCCCCGTTCTTTGTTCAGTCTCTCCACCGTTTTTCTCTGCTGTCTAATTCTCTCATCTCTCTCACTCTGTAGCACCTGTAATTCCTGCATTTTCCCCTAATCAGACCCTAATAGGAAAAAGCTTGCAGACTTCAGGACTAGTTAATGAATGCTCTTTTCCTCTTACCTCTGTCTCTCTGAATCTTTCTTTCTTTCTCTTGGTCAAATCATTCAGGTCCGGATTCAAGCTGATTTGCTTTTGGTAGTTGCCATTTGTCACATTTAATACTTTTATCTTTTGTAGTTTGGAAGGCAATTAAATGCTTGCTGTTGATTGAGGGTAACACTTTTGTTTTGTAAGCAAGTTGTCATGGGACAAAACAGAGGAACAAGTAATTACTTTACCTCCCTAGATGAAAAATCGTAGCTCCATTTGATCTGTAGTTGAACTGAATTTTGAAATCCCTATTCACAACTGGAGTGTAATGTTCTGTTTTTAAAAGGTTACACGTACAGTGATCAGCCACAGCATTGTAACCCCCTTTGATTTTAATGTTGTGGTGGACAAGGTTCTGCAGGGGAAACATTTAAAGCTGGACATGACCGACCGGCGTAGGAGCTGTATATACAGTAGACCCTACCCTCAGACCATTAGCAGAAACAACCCACCCCACAATTAATTCATGCGCATTGCTGCAGCAATATCACTAGCTGCTAGGGGAACATAACACATGTGGATAACAGAAAGTACTGGAAGTTGATCGTGACCAAATAAGAGCTCACAGGATTATGTAGCTAGACCTTCTACAGAACTAACACTATCTCCAGCTGGTTTAGCTGATGTCACAACAACAGCGTACATTTGCATATTTGCATGTTACCTGAATATCACCAATCCAGTAGAAACAGAACGTATTCTTTTTGCTGTGTGTGTGTGTTCTTGATTGTCTGACCACATGGTGGATGTCAACTCACCTTAGCTTCATCATCTTGTGAAACCTGTCCTCAGCCATTTTGTGATGTTCTCTCATCTTCTGGGAATCTCCAACCATCCACCTCTTCCTGCCAAACAACCTCCCACCATTTGTCTTCTTCTATCCACCTATCCTACTATCTTAACAGTGAGACAAAAATAATTGGACACTTTACTCACGTGGTCAGACAATTAAAAACACACACATTCAGAGAATACAGGTAAATTAATATTTACGGAAACCGAAATGGTAATTGCTGGTGTCTTCTCCTTTGTAAGTCGCTTTGGATAAAAGCGTCTGCCAAGTAAAGTCAAGTCAAGTAAAGTAAAGTATTAGTGCACAAGCATACGAAAAACGGCTTTGTCCCAATAGGGAAAGATCAATAAAGATTGTCAGTGAAGAACAGAATTTAAATTCAACACAAAATCCTCTTCAAACAAACAGAACGAAGCCAGATACTCAAGTCCTCATTAATTCCAATACAAATCCAGAAACAAAAATCTTCAAACAAAAATATCTAATATCCTTTCCTCTTCGGAATACAAGATTCAAATCCACACTCAGGTACTCAGAATCAAACAGGCATGAGGTCCAGAATCATGAGATCAGAGAGAGTATGGGGACTTATGGAACTGAGGGATTCCTCGGTGTAGAGATGCAATCAGCCAGGTTCAAATCCAGGTATACTGTAATACTTGCACAATTTCCACATTTGCACGATATTAATTTGATAACTGCTTACATTTTCATTACAATATTCAGTACATTTGCACTGTTTTCCTCTCTTTGTTTTCTTTAGTGTATTATAACTGTACTGTATACTGTGTACAACACTGTAGTGTGATCTTTAGCTGCAGCTATGATTATGTATGTGTATGTACATACACATGTGTATAGGTACCAGGTATGTATATGAGTAAGTACTGTAAAGAATGTATACTGTATTGTTTTTGTCTCCCATTTGTGTCTCCCACACTGTATTATACTTGTATTTTATTTTTTAAGTAAAGTTTTTGAATATTTTACATTGTGTAAAGATACATTTATACTTATATAGTTTTTTACCCTCACTGTTGACCGGTCTGAGTGTGCTGCTGTCGTGTGTGTTGTATGTTGCACCTTTGATCCAGGAGAATGATATTTTGTCTCATCGTGTACTATATGTAAATGGCTGAGATGACAATAAAGCTCTTCTTGACTTGACTTGAATTGACTATGCAAGAGGAACATTCTTTTAGTTTTTGAAGAAACAATGACTGGTTATGACAATTATTGGGGGGGGGGGGGGGGGTATTTTTCAGTTTTCATAATTGTGGGGCACCAGTGCCCTGGTCCCCTGTGGAGCTTATGCGCTTGTTCAGAATGTATGTAAGTTTTATGTAAACTTGCTTTTAAAGCAAGTTCAGAATTCATGTAGAAATTCTGCGTTAACTCTGTGACATTATGCAACCAGACAGTTTTGGGCTGTCATCCATCCAAACTGCTAATGCTTGGTACTGTATGAAATGTTAATGAGTGAGTGTGATATTATTCTCTGTGACCCTTCCACATTCCTGATTTATAATTGCCCACAGTGTAGCCCCTGCCAGATCTGTGTGCATGAAAAACACAGACACTAAGAAGCAAAAGAGACTTACATACATATTGCATATCAGACACGCTGCACGCTTTACATTTCCAGTTCATTTCTATTAGTTGTACAAATGAAGACATCTGGGTTCAAGATAAAAGGTTGAACATAAGACAAAAGTTAGTAATTTTGGCTTTGTTTTGAAATTAAGCAGCATAAATCATAGTACCATTAGTGTCAGATGATCCAAATGTTAAGTGAGCTAACGTAATGGAACATGTGCCTGACAGATAAAATACAATAAAATAATTGTTATCAATTTGTCATCAGGAGCTTGGATATGGATTAGTGGGGCCATTCCCCACCTACACCACCTCCTAGACTGTTATCACATGCCAGACATTTGTTATCGGACTACAGCAAGTGTACCAGGTTTAGGCACAAAAAAAACTTCTACACTTTATACAATATGCTGTCATAATTATTACATCTGCTAGAAACCAGTGAATTATAACATATTGATGACATGATCCGTTTTGGTAGGTACCCCCCCCCGAAGCATAACTATGGGACATTTAATGGAGTGATAACCTGAACCTACAGTGATTGGAGACAGTGCATTGTGTGTCACTGAGTTACAGTAACCTGTTTCTTGTGTGTGTACAGCGTAGAAATTACACTTTATTACTTATATCATATCATTACCTCTGAATGTGTGTGTGCTTCTCATTCATTTACATTTGCATACTTTTATAAATATTTTTGTCTTCTTGTCTTAAATTTTTCATACTTTTTTTGTGTCTTTTTTGTGTGTTACATGTGTTATGTCAACTCTCTCCATCCATGACATTTGATCACTGCCATTTGCCTTTTCCACATTTTGAAAAAAATTTATTTACAAACATGTTGCCTAAAAGTAAAAAGAGCTTAAAATGTTCACCCAGAAGTCAACAAACTAAAACAGAACTCTTTTAAGTCCACTAGCTGCAGTAGAAGACAGATGAATAAAGAAGAAAACTGGTCAACTAATGGACTGACGGACTGACTTCCCTATCTTTCAGTTCAAATGAGTTCACAAAAATGCCTAAAATAAAAGTTAAATGAAGAACATTTGAAGTCTTAGTTTCTTTAGGGAGTAGCCTTAAAGATCATATTTAGTTCATAAATAAAAATGGTGAAGCTGCCTGTAAACTAATTCTCAAATCTACATTTAAGCGGAAACAAACTAGTCTTCTATGTTTTTGCCCTGATTGGACTGACAACAGCCCAACCAAAAAATTAAGGCCCAAAATTAATTGAGGCCCTTGTGAGGCAAAATCTCTGTCCACACTCATTACATTAAAGTGCATGTGTGTTTTTTCTGTGGCTGTACATGTACGGCGTGTGTGTGTCTGTGTGTCTTTTACGAGACAGGGAGCAGAACTGCTTCTAAGTCTAAGTGACAACTGTGTCTACAATGTCAAGCAAACTGACGCGGGAACAAAACCTCAGGGTCACTCAGCCATCTGCTGTTGTTCTCCTTGTGTACAGTATGTGTGTGCTTTGTGTGTGTGTGATTTTTGTATGCAAGTATCTTCCCAGTGAATGCGCACAACATATTGTCTGTTAGCATGTGTGAATATGTGCGAAGATTAGACTGAATTTTTAAGGTTACTGTTAGACGCTTTTTGTGTGTACACATATTAAGCGTGTGCAAACAATAGATGCTGACAGTTGTATTCCTCTACCATCACTGTACAATCTGCTATTACAGCATAATGGCCAATCATTCTGAATGAGATCTTAATGTGACTGTGTATATATGATTGTGTGTGTGTGTTGGGGAGTGTTATTTGATAAGAGGCTAAATGGGAATAAAGACTTTAAATTGCCTTTGCAGTTCCAGCTCAGCTGTTGAGGCTGGTTATTAGTATTACACTGATGCTGCTTCTCATAAAAGCATCTTCTGCGTGACATAGTGAATCTGCAGCATTTTTCTGGTTCCTTTAGACATGCTTGATAATCACATACACAGAGAAATTGCTTGCTGAAAATGTTACTGATCCATATACCCTATATAGTGAAGGATTTGTGTATGATTACACCACTTTGATTAATCCCCGTTCTCTTAGCAGTGATGTGTAAAGATCCTTTTGATGAGGTGAAATATCTGGTAATGACATTTGTACAGGCTCATTTTCTATTGCAATTATTGACTGCGAGCCAGCATGTTTTCAAAGGACTGAACCTAACTGCACAACACAACACGAGTAAACCTTTTTAGGTGAGTTTAAAGTATTTTAATGAATCACAAAGAGGAACTCAGACTAGCTTCAAAATTTAACCTAAATGAGGCAGTAAGCAGGCATGAGCACAAGTAAAAAACCAAGGTAGCAAAGTAGCAGGCAGGGAGGCATCAGTAAAACAGAACTAAACCCAAGTGAAGCAAGGCTGATCCCAGGAATGAGCATCATCTGATTCACAGGTACAACACAAGGTAATTAACATGAAAATGAATTTCCAAAATAAAAATATGAACAGAAATGAATCACAACAGTGAGTCATTAACTATGGCCATTAATAGATTTATTAGAAAACATTTCAATTCCAAGTGGTCCACTGAGTTACAATTGTTAGTTAGCTTGCAAATATATTGTTCGTTTAATGTTTTCTCTCGATGTTCAATTTGCACCTGAGAGTCGTCCACCGCCCATAAATCTTCAACCTGTGGGATATAATGATGTCTTTAATTGATCTGATTTGAAATTCTGCCTGTTTGAACATCCACAATGTAAATCATGAGGCTAATAATGAAGGACGTAAAGGTTGAATCACACTGAGTGAATTACAGTATGTGCATGTCATACTCAATTAGCTGTTGTTTTTGATTGTCAGTTCTGCTCAACTACACACTTGCAGGTTTTCATGGTGTGTCAAAACACCTGTCAGGGAAAATGTTTTGATTTTCTAGTGTCATACAGAACCACAAATGTGTGATCAGAAAGGCAAACACAGTAGAGCGGAGACCCACTGCATGTGAAGTCTACATCATGCTAAAGTTGGTTACCTTAAGTTGGGCAGGTGCAGGCTGTAGCCTGCAACTCTTCATCAAACAGTTCACTGTCACAGCTCCTTCTCGTACTTGTTATTCCCTGCAATATTTAAGAGACAATAGGGAATTCATGTTTGTATTAACTTCGCCTTAGTAAATCTTTGTAAAAACAAGTAGAATCAAAAGTAGGTTTGAATTTGGTACAAACTTAATTTATAATTCTCTGCATAGTGGCTTTAACCAACATATCCCAGTGCATTACATTAAGTGTCAATGACACAAAACTCCACTGATGTCCATTAGTCAAAAATCCACTACCAAAATCCATCAAACATCCCCACATCTACTCACTGCCTTGCTGCTTGTCATTCCCTCTCACTGCATCTCTTTATGCACAGACTGCATTGTCACTTGCTTCATGTCCTTGATAGACCAAGTCAATCTCTGCTGCTTTTCTCTTTCCTGTCCTCGTCTTTGCTGTCACCCCCAAGTGTAAGCTAATGACCTTGCAGTAGAACAAGAGCCAAGACAGCAAGAATGAAGTGGAGAGAGGAGGAGGGTGAAGGTGGAGTGTCAGTGATGCAGAGATCTGACTTTTCTTTATAGTTCTGAGAGCCCTCTCTATGTCACTCTTCTTTCTCTATGCTGCTTTGGTCTTTATCTCAAAGCGTACACAGATTTGCTGATTTGCCTCTTCAAACAGCTCACTAACTAGCTATAGGAGATCATCCAACTCAAAGCTTTACACTATATAGCTCCAGCTGTAGGTTTGTGTGTTGTATTAAATATTATATGGATGTATGTAGATATGCAGAATTAAATGTTAATGAGTCTCCAATTTTTATGGTAGTTTCATTTTAATGGAGAGAGACAGAATATCAACCGAAAATCCAGAAGAAACACATGACATAAAAGTTATAAACTGATTTGCATGTAATTGAATGGAATAATTATTTGATCCCCTATAACCCAGCCAGAATTCTAATGACGGCAGGGAAAGGACTGTAGACCTGCACAAGGCTGGAATGAGCTACAAGATCATCAGCGAGAAGCTTAGAGAGAAGGTGACAACTGTTGGTGAGATTATATGCGGGAGAAATTGACTAGAAAATCAATCAAAATCAATCCCCCTCAGTCTGGAGCTCAATACAAGATCTTGCCTCACTGGGGGAGGATGATTATGAGAAAAGTGGGGAATCAGCCCATGATCTTAAGGCAGTTGAGACCACAGTTACCAAGAACACCACTGGTAAGACACTACGCTGAAATCCTGCAGCGCCTGCAAGGTCACCCTCCTCAAGAAGGCACATGCACAGGTCCGTCGTATGTCAGTGAACATCTAAATGATTCAGAGAAGGCTTGGGAGAAGGTTGACTAGGACCTCCTTCCCTCAGCCAGAACACCACCACCAGAAGATGGGTTGTGGATGGGCATGACAATGACCCACAACATACTGCAGTGGCAACAAAAGAGCGGCTAAAGAAGGTCATGGAGTGGCCTAGCCAGTCTCCAGATCTCAATCCTATAGAAAATCTTTGGAGGGAGCTGAAGCTTTGAGTTGTCAAGCGGCAGCCAAGAAACCTAAATGACTTAGTGTTTCTGTAAAGAGAATCCCTCCTGAGCAACCCTGTCCCCTAAAAATTAAGTTTGCATACAACTAAATGGCAATCCCGATTACGTTTTTGGCGAGAACGTAATTGTCACATTGTACTGAAACGTATTTTTCATTCAGTCAGTTAATTTTTAATGCAGACAAAGTGTGTCTGAAGCGACTGTATAAAGTGAAATTTTTATCCATTAGCCAGCCCCCAGTCTTTCTCTGACACTAACCCACTATTCATCCATTTTAGCAGACAGAAAACCGTACGCAGATCAGATATTGTGGCGGACAAAAATACATTACCTGTGAATATTGTGATCATTATGTTAACAGAAAATGTAATCGTTATTGCAGTTTTGTTGTATACAAACGTAATTTTTAGGAGACAGGGCTGTCCTGAGATGTGTGCAAACCTGGTGACCAACTAAATAAAATGTCTTACCGCTGTGCTTGCCAACAAGGTTTCCTCCACCAAGTACTAGAGTATCAAATATTTATTTCAATCAATGACATGCAAATCAAATTCTAAGTTTTATTTCATGCGTTCCTTCTAGATTTTTGGTTGATATTCTGTTTCTCTTCACTAAAATGAAACTACCATAAAAATTAGAGACTGCTCATTTCTTCGTAAGTGAACAAATTTACAAATTTAGCAGGGGATCAAATATTTATATCCCCCACTGTAGGTGCAAAGCGAATCCTCCAAGAGTTTTTTTTTGTCCTTAGAGAACAGAAAAGATCTTTTCCTCATCCTCCTCATTTGTCTTTGAGAAGATAACAGGGTCAGGGATGAAAGAATGTTGGAGGAGGAGGGAAGAAGAGAAACACAATGGAGGAGAAGAAGAGACAAATAAAAGTTGACACAATAATAAGCTGGTGACATTGCAATTCCCTGCCTGCGAACGCTTGATAGTGTGTGCCTGTTGTGTGTTTGTTGCATGTGTGTGTTCTGTATGTCTGAATGTACTGTGTGTGCATGGAGCTTTGACTGTGCATGTGTATGCAGTCTACATGTATGTGTGTGTGAAGAATCACTGTAGTCAGCAGTGTAGCATGTGTTTCCTGTGTGTGTAAGCGTACAGTAGGAGTGTGTGTATGTGTTTTCCTCAGCGTTATTTTTAACATCACAGAGACTGGTGTTTTACTCCAAATAGGTCACAAGTGATGATGTGAAATAAGTACAAAACAACACAAATAACAACAGTGAGAGGTTATTATTTATGTGTTTGTGTGTATGCCACATATGTGTGCCACATGTTCACATGCAAAAATATAAACTAGTGTATGTAAATACACACGAGGCATACTGTAAACTCAGACACACAGATTCAGTCACACGTGTGCTTACAGAAACTTTGAGATTCAAACATGTTGCTATTTTGACTGAAGACTGCGGCATAGGAAACAAGATGATATCTCATTTTAACAGTTACCTGTGTGCGTGCATACACACGTGCCAATGCACAATTGTCACTGGTATGTACTGATCTTTATTATTTCATATTTTTCTATTGTTTTTATTAACAAATGGTAGCTTACCATTTGCACCAAGTATATTTTTGGCTGTTTGTTGACACTAATTCCAGTTTAAATTTTCATGGTCACAATCTTAGAGCCTAGAAGATTAGAGGACATTGTGGTGACCTGCTTTTTGCTGAGTTTTAGTTCTGCCAGCTCCATCAGGCTGTGACCTCTACTTTGACTTGCAGCTGTGTGACGCAGTTAAGAAAATAAGTACCTGTAACAGTTCAGCCACACTACTTTACTACTACTAACACCGATATTTTCCTGTCTGTGTATCCACAGCTACACAGACAGAGAAGAGTGGAGGGAGAGAAGGTGGACGGCATCAAAACGTGTTTAACTTTGTTTTTTCAGTGCTCTCAGGAAATCAAATAGTATATTTACCAGTTAGTGCAGATACAATTGTTCTATAAAAGTTAAATATTTGAAACATTTTTCTCAAAACTCCCAGCTGACGTTCTAAAAAGATTAACAGAAAAGCTCAAATTAAAGTAATAGTTTGACTGTGGCTGTGGTGGTTCCCAGCTCCTCCAGCCATATGTTTTTATGGATAAGACACTGAACCCCAAGTTGCGGTCGGTGGGTCAGGTCTGATGCAAAGCAGCGCAGCCATTGGTGTGAGTGTGAGTGTGTGAATGTGAATGCGTTTATTGAGAAACACTGTAAAGTGTCTGAGTACTGATTAGGTCCTATATAAGTGCAGACAATTTACTAAATTAAATGCAGGGAAATGTACAACTTGCATTATAAGCATTGTTTAAGACTGAAAATGTATAAGTATACTGACCAAAGTTTATACTTAAGAATGCTCTGTAGAACCTAACATAAAACTGAGTATTAAAGTGAATATTAAGAATCATTTATCACAAAGTTAAGTTAATAGAACAACAACAATATAGTGTTCTGATTTAATGTGGTTAATAATAACAATAACACAGTAATGCAATATTTAAAAAGGACTTTAATAAAGTTACAAACTAAAAACTTACTCAGCAATCAGCAACAATAACATTTTTCTGCTTCTTGTCTCCTAACAATTAAGTTCCTATGCAACTAAATTGCAAACAATACATTTTTTTTGTAGTGACTGTAATAAGATTATGCAGCACGTTTCTTTAATGAATGATGTATTACACCGAATAATGGAGAGTCATGAGAAGGCGGTTGGGGTGAATGATGAGTCCCATGTGTGCTTATGTTTAAGCCAGAAAAGCACTTTGGTTATAGTTAAAGAAAGACTGTGGTTTTGTTGAAAGTTTAGTAAACACGTTATGTGTGTGGTGCAGTTACAGTTCTCTCTATTAAGCAAGACCACAATCTTTCTCATACATTTTAACAACATAGTCACAAAACTGCATGTTGTATTGCAAGATAGAATATTTTGAGAACTGAATGCTGCAGAAAGATCATCAGTCTGAAAACATTTTATTGATATGTTCAGTATCAATGTCTTTGCAGCTTACTGTTAACCTTAATTGTCAACCTATTGCCTATTGTCTTATTTTCTTAATTATTTGCTCACAACCTGAAACAGCATTTATCACCCTTGATCTATTGTGTGGAAAAAAATAAGAAATGTAGCGATGAATAAAACATAGATGTGGTTTGGCCTAAATTAATGTTGCATAGCCAAGTTTACAGAGGTAATTCAGGCACAAACGAATTCAAGCACAAACGCTGGAGACAGAGTGAACTGTCATTACAATTTAAACCCATTTAGCTACACTTGGGGGAACTTGTTTCTACTTTCTAGAGGCATACCTTTTTGACTCACAGGTCATCAGGCTATCAAGCTATGCAAGAAAACCTACATTTAAACTTAGTTTTAGTCGATAAAAGCACTCAATATGTTATGTCTTTGTTCTTTGTTTGCCTTTTTTTTAAATAAAAAAGAAGGCTTCAATCAAACTCAAGCGATCTGCTGAATTAAATACAACTTTAATTCAACTGAAAATTCTACTTAAAACATAATTACAATTATATATATATTTATATATATAAATATAATTGTATTAATTTAAGCAATATGTCCAGATATGTCCAATATATCCAGTTCAAACATAGCAAATTCAATAAATTCTATCTGTGCAATTTGTATTTTTCTTTTATGCTATTCTGTGAAACCTCTCACTTCATTCTGGGACATTCAGACGTGATAACAGCAATGTAGAAAAGCAGTAGAAGACATAATCAACATTTACATTTTTTATGTTTTTATTGCAAACTGGCTGCATCTGTCTCCCCTGTGATTTTAGTGCTTTAATGAATGCTAGTTAGCAGAGCTGCAGGCTGGATGGCAGCTCATCAGGGTGAGAGACAAGTTTAGAGCAATGACTTTCACCGAGTGATGGGGAGAAGGGCACCAGATATCAGATTATTTGCATATTGTGCAATTGTATTTTTTGCAATTTTCTCTCAATTAATAAGCTGATGTCTAAAGATATCAGCTTATGTTTTTTTTCTGCTTCATAGCTGTATTAATCCCAAAGGTGCTTGTCACCAGCCAGAGTCTGCCATGTTATGGAAGTGTGATCAGTGGAGGGAGGTAAATCCTCGCTCCGTCTGTGGCACTTTTTCTGTGAGAACACCTGTGTGTCTATGTGTGCAGTTCACCTGTGTGTGTGTAAAAGACAGAGAGAACGAGAGGAAAGGAAACAGAAACTGACAGGTGGTAATGTCGGCCATTTTATCACCTTCGTCGGTGTTTGTGTGACAGTGCAAGTCAACAGCTTAGCATATTTATCTCTTGGGAGTTTGTGCATGTATAAAACTGACAGTGTGTGTATGTACAAAGGAGTATCCACACAGGTGTACTTGATTTGCTTATGTGTATTTGTATCATGTGCTTTAACTCTAACTGGTTTGCACGTTTCTCCTTTGGTAGAAGGACGTACATCCCCTCAGGGTTTGAATACAAAATGTGGCTCTTTCAAATGTAACCTATTTTGATGTCTGCACACACACACACAGAAACACGCGCAGCATGTCAGAAAGTTCACCACACTGACAGCGGGACTGACAGAAGAAGAAAATAAGGATGACAGAGAGAAACAGAGGGAAACAAAAGCACAGAGAAAGAGGAAAAAGAGAAGGGATTAAAGACATAACACAGAGAACTGGTCCAAAGTGCAAAACACCAGTTAAGCGGACTGAGTGAGTTTAAGATAATTTAATGAAAAGCGGATAGGAACTCAGACTCTGAGTCTTAAGCTCAAGAAAAGCAAACAGATCATAGGCAGCAAGTGAAACCTGGGAGATAGGCTGACAATTCAGCACAGACAAGAGTGAAGCTTAAGCAGGACACAGATGAGTGGAAACAGGGAGGTGTGCTTGGAGTTAATTGGTACCAGGCGGATGAAACATGCAGTGGAGGGGCGCGAGCAGGATCTGAAACACAGGTACAACACAAGGTAAGTAACAGAAAATGAATATCCAAAATATGATATATCCAAAAACACGAACTAAAAAGGATCATGGCACAATATGATTAATAAACAATGATGAATCGAGTTCTCCTCTGACCCAGTGTCCAGTTTGGTGATTTGGTACCAGATATTACCATCAATTACCACTACATATATCTTATGTTTAAGTAACAAGCTTTACACCATATTGTATATATTTGTGCCACATAACCTCAACAGTTAAAGCTCACTTAATAAATGCTGTTCGTTTTTTACTTGCTGATGCGTTAGCAGAGCAGCACGGTGGTGAAATGGTTAAGCCAGCTGGCTGCAGCTTTCCTGCGAGAGTTTTCCCTCTACTGGTTTGTGCTTCCCCGGCCTCTGTTCATTCCTGTGCTTTTAAAGTTTAGGACTGGACTGGGTTTTTTTGTTTGTTTTTGTTTTGCTTTTCATTCTGGTTGTTTATTCATGCCCTGTTTTCTGCTTCTTTTTGCTCATGTTCGTCATGTAGTTTTTCATTTCTGTTCCTCGTTAGTAGTTTTCACTCTTATTAGTTTCCTTGTGTAGTTTTTCTTGTGTCGCTTATCGTCCATTTGCAGTGATTTTCCGTTTGTGTTTCTTTGTATTTCCTTGTGTTCGCATTAAATCATCATTTAACTAAGGTGGAATAAGCAAAGAAAAGATTAAGTGGAGAGACAAAGCTGACAAACTGGGAGGTCACAGACACACATCAAATAGTGAACAATGAGTTGTTACCCACTGTATCACTGGATCTCCTCCTGTCCTTCAACCTATATTATTCTCAGATTCTTACCATCCCCTAAGCTCACCATCTCCTTACTTTATCATCTGTTTGCTCTCTCTTCGTCTCTCCTGCTGCCTCCACTCCTTTCTCTACCTCCAAGCAATGTTTCCAACGTCGCTCGCTCGTGCCTCTTTCCCCAGTTTTCTGTCTCATCCTTTTAACTCTGTTGTTCTACCACCTCATTCCCCATCCGCCCTCTTTATGGCCAACTGCTGCTTATATGAAGTTTATGTTGGAAGTTGAAAAGTTGAACTGATTGGTCAGGCCATCACACAGTTGAATGTGCGCACACACACACACACACACACACACACACACACACACACACACACACACACACACACACACACACACACACACACGTACACACACATACATAAACAGAGAGAGATAAGGAGCTCTGCTGTGTTCTGCTTCACTTCCCTAAAAACAAAAATTGTGGCCAGGGGCAAGAAGCTGAGCCTGATGTTATTATACTCCAGTGAAGAACAAACAGAAGACATTTACAATTTTAAACATTTTCTAGCCAGAGCCACTCATACAAATAAACACTGCAGAATAGCTCAGCATTTGACGTAACATTGCTACACATTTGTAATAAAGACATATAGAGGTATTTCCCAGACAGGACTGAAAATGTAGTAACTGTGAAAACCTCTCTTATTGTCTGAAGGTATGTGACTGTGCATAAGAAGCAAAGGAAATAAGAAACAAGGAGGTATGTAAAGAAAACAGAGGGGTAGTTACAGGAAGCAGATGATGCTTCTCATCTGCCTACTCCATCCACATCCACCCTTATGTTTTCTTTTCTTCCCTTCTTCCCTCTCCTCTTCCACCCCATCCCTGATGAGATGCTTTCTGACACTGCCACTGGCTGCAGGTTCCTCTAGCCATCTGCAAAACACACACACACACACACACACACACACACACACACACACACACACACACACACACACACACACACACACAC
>JAUYWH010000026.1:16451792-16462697 GCA_034779795.1 Ctenopoma multispine
CACACACACACACACACACACACACACACACACACACACACACACACACACACACACACACACACACACACTGTCAAAAAACACAGTCAGTTTAACTGCAGCATTTTACACACCTGACACACAGGTTTGTTCATGCACTATCACCATCAGTGCAGCAAGCTCATCATAGGATGCACAGTTTGTTCTGAAACCTGTCAATCATCACCAGCATCAATGTTCCCAATGCTGACCCCTGTGAACCACAACATTAACACCACCAGATGGCATCAATGTTGTGGCTGATCATTATGTATATGGACTGTACACGAGAACAGTTCAATACGCTCTGAATTCTTATATGATCAGGTTATTTGGACAGTTACCAGATACTCATAATTTCGCCTCTGTTCACCACCACAATCAATTTGAACTGGACTGTAATTCCTACATGCTTCATTCAATATTTGTAAGTTCGAGTTTGAGCAATTGAGACTCAGTATGAAACAACAGAAATATTTGATCTTAATATATCAGTGCTACTTTCCCTGAGATTCATTAATTGTGATTGTGTTTATAATTTCCAGGAAAAATAAAAAACCTATTGAAATATTATGTTATAACAGAGTTGGGGTCCTGATTTGTATTCGGATGGATAAACTATGTTATTTTATTGAGAGAGGCAGAAGACACAGAAGAAGTCTTGGCACAGAGAACAGATGTCTTAGAATGATGTCTTTCTGAAGCATGTCACTCCACTGGCACTTTGGTGACAGACCAAGTTCTTAAAGCAAATAAACATAATTAACAAAATATTTAGTTAATTAAGGTGTTAATTAACTATTTTGACACTTTGTAATCTATGGAAGCTGTTCAGAAAACCATGTTTAATGTGGCTGAAGTAGAAACATCAATGTTCCTGAAAATCAACCTGCAATAATCTATAAATGAATCTGAATAATTATTACAGTATACTAATTATAAAAAATATTTATAAAAATAACTTCAGTAAATCCCTGCAGCCATCTGAAGGCGATAGGGCAGATGTGTTGATCAATCCAGTTTCCTCTGTGTTTATTCTGATTAAACCGTGAGCACTAGATGGTGCATTAACTATTTTAGATGTGCAGAAAAGTTTATTAATTTCTTCTACCAAAAACATTTTAGATTGAAACCAATTTCCATTCTATTTCTCTGTTGCTTTAACTCCACAAAATCATGGGTGGCACCGGTTGAATTGTGTAAAATCACTGAACAGCTCCCCTTGTGGACTATCTGTGAGTATATGAGTGATCTAAAATCCTGTTCTGTAATGGTCCACACAGAAATGCTTCAACAGTAATTATTAATATCTTGCAGCAAATATTTGCAGTTATTTTTCATGTGCTCTGTACTTCTTTATTTATCAGGCATTTGATGTTTGGGAGTCACAAGAAGGAAGCGAGAGCTTGATGGCATAGAGGTTTATACAGACTAATACTGTTACTCTGTGCTGTACATACTGTCTGTGCCACTGATTAGTCAAGAAGTGTCTAGAATCACAAATGATATGTCATTAGTCAAGGCAGCAATCAGCTCAGAGACAACCTAAACACAGCTGTTTCAGTTTTCTCAAAATTTAGTCAAGTGTCTGTAGAGAGAAGAAGCATCGTAAAAAATTTATTTTATATCCAAAGGATGAAATTTTCTATTTACACTAATTGCCCTTCATCTTGCTGCTTCTGCTTATGAGAGGTGTGTGACAACGTTAAATGAATGGGGTTGCTGTATTGTGTTTCACTGTAGTTTTAGTTACAGTGATCATAACAGAAACAAAAAACTAAAAAAGCTAGTGTGGGAGGAAGTTGGGAGTTAGATACAGTAAGTGTTTTTAAGAAGTCTTTTAAACAGTTTTAATAGTCACTCCCTGCATGCGGCTCACCTTGTAAAAGCTTGTAGTTTATAGCCATGACTAGGTTTGGAGCTGAGGATGTCAAACTCGTGCTCGTGCTGGCGCCAGTCTAGTTGGAGACGTAGCTCTAGATACATATCTGATTAGATTATGCCTAGAACATTTTTCTGTCTGTTCTCGAAACTCACGTATGCCTTTTGGGTGTCTTGAACTCTGTTCTTTCAGGGTTCCTGTCAGTGTACATATCTTAGACTGTTGACTGTGATGGATTTCTCCCTGGATGATTGTTGATATTTTCGATAGCTGAGAAATGTTCTCCTCTCAGGCGCCTTTGTAACTGAGCTGGAAATATCTTGACGTGATATTATGCTTGTGCATCCATGCTAGTTGTTCGATAAAATTATATCTGTTTTAGGAATTGCATAGATGTAAAGTGCATGCAATAATGCAATTTAAGGCAAATTATGGCATCGTCCTATCAGCCCAACAGCAGAGATTCAGGATTACTTCTATTGTTTGGTTCCAAATGTTTTTGCAGAGTTTGTATTGTTTTAGTGCACATGGTGCACAGGTTGTGTGCAGGTTAACACCAGCAGTACATAGTGTACTACTTTTTACTTAAACACAACCATACACAGACACACACACTTCTGTGAATAAAAACAGAAGACGCACACTCACATACAGTACATACATCCATTTGGTCAGTAGGCTGAGCTGATTATGCATGACCTCTCCAAATACCAGCAAAATGCCAACAGGGAACACGCAGAGGTCTGATATGTTTCAAATGCACTGGGCATCATTAAGGGACACACACTCGCTGACATAGAAAACTGTATGTAGGTTAGCTACGCATGAGTTACACACATGCTTCATTGTATTTGTATTATTCACTACAGTAAGTCCTGCTCAACCTGAGTAAAGTTTCTACATATGTACATATACAAACACATGGAGGCAACTTCAACTGATGTTTGAAGTGTGAAGACACACATATCTACTGTATACAAGCAAACACAACTTTTGTGGCCTACGGTTGCCCCGTCTTCCTGTTTTTCCCTCACGGCTCCAGCACTCATTAGGCTTGTTTGAGATTAACTGCACCTCACACAGAAAACACAAGAGCAGGCAGCAACACCTGAACCAATCAGATCTTAGATCAGGTGAGAGCCATTGATGACCTCATTTGGCTCTGTATGTGGACATTGGATCTGCGCTCTGATCTCACCCTGTTACTGTATGTGGACCTGTTTCTGTACCTGAGCCTTGTTTCTCCCAGAATCGGAACACGATCCCTTGTATTTCCTTAAGTCAGATGTATTTATTAGTTTTACCTGAGAGAATCATAGTGCTTGTTATGGCTCTGCCTAATGTGTGTCTGTGTCTGTGTGTGCACATTTGTGTGTGCATGCGTGTTCGTTGGCTTACTCACTCACCCCTCTTGTTTCCAGAGAGCGATTCTGTTGCTGAGTGTACTGTAGGTTTGTGTCTCTCTGGACAGTGTATCCTCGTTTATGTCTTTAAGCATGTATATTAGTTTGCATAGATCCTGTGTGTGTGTGTGTGTGTGTGTGTGTGTGTGTGTGTGTGTGTGTGTTGGCTGCGTTAGCTAATGGGTTTTGTCAGTGTGACTGAATTGAACTGAGGTCAACACAGCTGATTAAAGACGCAGGCTCTGCCACTCTGCTGCTCTGCCACTCTGCTGCTCTGCCCACATTTACCACCACATAGTCTACCTCTCCATTCTAAGCTTCCACTTAACTGGTGCTCAGATTAAAAAAGTGCTGCTTGCAGTGACAGACAGTAAATCCACTGCTTCACAACATTAAAAGTTGCAAAATGAGCATCTGAACTGGTATTAGTAGATGGAGACGGATAGTAGAAGTCTTATATTTAAGGAAGGACATCTTGGGGTTCAACACTATTTTTCTCTTATTGAATTATTCTGTATTAGCTTGTGAAGTATTCAATTTCAACACCACTGTTTCTTTATAGGTGTGCATTTGACCAAATCTTTTGCTTCTGTGTTAACATATTCCTCCATATTCCAGCCATATTTATTATTTTTTTAAGTCTTTGTATATCCACTACATCATTACATTTGCCGTTAGATAAGTCAATCTGGTTTACCAACCATTCAACCAAAATAAAACATATTCTTATAACAAATTACAGGAGGTGTTTTTTAAACGGTAGGATTTCAACTGTGGAATATAATTCCATAGCAAAAACAAACTATTCTTGACTGTAATCACACACAAACACTCTAGACAGGATTGAAATCACTCATGTGCATTATTAGCCACGTTACATTCACCCACTACCTTTCCTACAATTAAATCCTGTCACATGGGACAGTGTGTTGTCTCTAATAACCCACTGAAATGTTTAGAACCTGAATAATCTTCTGTAAATATTCTCTCTCCAATCGTCGGCCTCTCAGCGCTTATAGCTCCTCATCTCCTGGTTGATCTTTGATTTTGAACTCCCGTCAGTGGGAGTAGAGTTGGCACCTGACTGCTCACACAACACAACTCGCATTAGTCACGGAATGACGTAATGTCTTAATGTGACATGCACACACACACACAAACATAACTCATGAGCCTCAAAGCACTTCCCGGCGTCTTGCTCGCACATTCTGTTTCCTCTTTGGTGTGTATGTCAACTGTACTGTAACTGTGTATCTGCATTTGTGGGTGAGGACTTGAGTGTGAGTTTTATGTGTGCGCTGTTGTGTTTATAGTTAAATAACTTATACAGTTGTCTTAAAGTGGGCACCACTGACATTTCGGTTCCCCCCAGGGATGCGTCAGCTCCTCTGTCCTCTTTACATTACACACTAATGTATACACAATCAGCTATCCTGGAAACTATGTGATGCACTTCATAGAGATACAGCTATCCTTGGCGTGTTACACAAAAACAGCTCATCAACAGATAACTCTGAGACTGAGAAATGTGTGTACATGTTCGGATGCCAAGTACTTAGTGCTGAATGTGAGGAAGAAGGAGGAGATGATGCTTGATCTGTGCATCCATAATCACCCTATTGCACAACCCACTTGAATTAATACTATGCTATACAAAGGTTTACATGTTTTGAAGAGACTTCAAATATTTGATGTTTAACAAAAGCTCACACATGCCTCATTTCTACCAGGTGGTGTTAAAGACTTTCATACACTGGCATTACTGCTTGATAATCAGTCCAGCTGAAATCTCAGATTGACTGGTTGATTAAATCTGCCATGAAAATCACTGGTGTCAAAAACTAGCTTTGCCTTCAGCACACATATGAATAGACCATGACCTGGCAAACACGCAGACTAGTGTCCATCACTTCAGAACTGATAAAGCTTTTTTTGGTGATCACCATGACCTGGACGACTGAGAATCTTCACATAGACAGGCTAAATAACCGAGTCCAGTAACAGAGGCGTGCATTGACCAGTCTGCTCTGCTGGGTCTTTTCAGAAAGCTTGTTTTCATTCATTGATTTTTTTTCCTTAGTCTTGCATTAGAACTGGCTGTTATCTGTTCTGACAAACATTCAGCCAGCCTATTTGGAACATGGCCATGTTTGAATACCAGCAATTTTAAGAATTTACTGCATTTATTCTTTCAATAAAAGTTGACCTCAAGAGCAATTGGGACTTCGTTTAGGACATTTTCAAATATCTTACTAATAGAGATACACAAAGCAACAGTTGTCCTCACTGAGCTTAATGGAGAGAAATATTTAGCAAAATGCTATCATCAGTGACTGACGTAAGAAAATGAAAGATTTGTGAAAAGTTATAGTATTAATGCTGCAGGAAAATTAAACTTAATTAATAAAATACTGCATTACAGATGTGCAAAAGTCTTGTGCTATTATGTCCATATATATTTTTATTTATATATTTATTCATATATATTTTTACTCAAAAATGTTTAAGAAACGGCTTCTTTAGGCCAAAGTGACAAATACTGTGCAGAGTGTGATCTCTGTAGTGGAATCTGGAGAGGTCAAGGACAAAAATAGACACCTGTCAAAATCAGTTTCTTCTTTGAGACAAAGCTAAGACCTGACTCCGCATCTGGCAGCTATGTGTGGACGATCATTCCATAGCAGGAAAAAATCAGGAATGGTCTTTGCAAAAGGATAGCAGCCAACGAACCACTTTTTGTGTTTCTAGTTGTTCTAATGTAAAAACTGACATATAAGAACATCATAAAAACTAGCATACAGAAATTCTATGGGGGATACTTGTATTGTGAGAATCTAACCATAAAATATTCAAATATTCACACTGATTTGTACCAAAGGAAGAAAGCTGAATTGACATATGCTTTTAAATTGTTCACAAGGCATTTTAGAATGCAAACAAATGTTCATATGTGTGAATAAAATGTCCGCGTGAATGAGGCTCACTGAGCTTTTTACACAACTGTGGTGATTCTTTTTTATACTTGAGTAAAATGCAGCAGAGCCCTGGTCAAACCAGAAGCGTCCCGTCTCATGTCAGTGCATCCGCATATGTCCCAGGATGCACGGGGCCTTGTGGGCAAGTTTGGATATCATACAGCTCACAGAGCTGACATCAACACAGCTGTACAGTCACAGTGTGAGTTTGCCATATGTAAATTGTTTTTATTGTCTCACCATCTGCAGTTTCTTTGTCACTAACTTTTGTCTTTTACTTAGTTTGATAAATAAACTTTCACATTTTTTATCAGACATTTAAACACAATTTCCGCCACATTAAACCTCATTTTATGCAGTTTCACTAGGTTTTACGGTAGAATAGCATGTAGACAGATCAACTTATACATTTGCACATACAGTTGAACAAACGTGCCAAAGTGTGAGAACAACAGAGGAAATTTAGGGCAGTTCATTTGGAGCAGTGACTGACTTATCTGCTCAGTCATGCCTACTTTGAGGATTTGTTTGCATTGCTTATATTCTACATCACTTATTTTACACACACACATGCACATTACTTACACGTAGTGCACACAAACCATCAGTCTTCAAACTGTGACTTTGTTGTTATTTGTTGTTTTTCTTCTCATAAGTTGCCATTTTTTAATGAGCTTTCACTGAACTAAAACTTTTGAAGACATATCCCCTCAACCCCCCCCCCCCCCACACACACACAAACACACATACACAAAAACAGTGGGTTGGAGTGGTCAAGAAGGCAATAGAGAACATAAATCAGTGTGATTTGTTGGAGGTGGGATGAACACGAGAGCCAAGCTTTTTGTCCTGCTGTGCTGCTGCAGCAAGAGGACAAATTCTAATAGTATAATAACAGTCTGAGGAGCTGTATTTTCAAGATACGAAAAGACGATGCTTTAAATGTTCAGAAAGAGGCTACACAAACATGTTTGACTACTGGGCATCCACTTGGTTCTTAAAAACAGCCAAAACAACTATAAAGTGGACTAAAACGGCACAGAAGATAGATGGAATATATGGATCTTTATTGAGGAAACAAGAAGTTGATTTAATGTATTTACACCAACCTCTCTCACTGTCCGTATGTGATGACATATACTGTGGCTGTAGTTCCTTAGGATTCACCCCAGTTTGTAAACACTAAACAAAATGAAGCATTTAGGAAAAAAGGAGTTAATTAAAACCAAAAGTATTTTGTCCAAACACTTAAAATATGACCTCCAGTGATGTACCTTGAGGCAAATCTCAGAACAAAAACAGATTTCACTTGAACATACTGTGGCTACCAGTTAAAGAGACTATTAAAACTGCAGCATGGCCTTCAGTGATAATTGTTTAATTATACCAATTAGTGAAGACACTCTAGGCAAAAGGTTGCAGTACTGCTCTAACGTTAAGAGAAGCAAACTCCAACCTTGAAAAATTCAATGGGAGTCTGATCAAGTGTTACTTTCCCCTGTGTCTGGTGAAGTAAGGACGTGTCCGCTCCAGTGGCTCTTCTATGTAACCTACAGGACAAGTGTGACCATACAGGGCGTCTCCCAGGTGTGACTGTGTGTACTATATGTAACTCTCACTCCCTGTGCAACTATACCTCAGGCCACAGCTATAAATAATAAAGATTGTTCTCATTTCCCCGTTACCACGTACTGCTTGCTGCAGCGCTGCTGTAGCTTTTGGGTTTCTGTAACTCAATGCGTTGACGATCTATTGTAATAGTCCAACAGTTTCTCTACTTAATGTATTTCTGATGACGTGACCTCTCACCTAGCTGACTTCAGAGCTGAATTGGAGTGATATGTGATAGTGAGGAATACCACGCTAAATAATTTCAGGTGCACTGGCCTTAATGCACACATGCTCCCATGCTGAGCCATATATACTGTACTGTGTGCAAGCACGCACACATCTATACATGTACAAACTCAGAACCAGACACACACTCGCATGGTAATTTACAGTAGACTGTGTCCTTGATGTGAGGCCTGAGGAGCTATTTTAGCTGCCCCACTTAGGCAGTGAGGCAGCTAAAATCCATACATCCTTCTGTGGCACTCGGACACACACACACATGCACAAATTTCACAGGCTGACATTTATCACATACAACAGTAAACCTGAATTATCTATTAATTTCAGCTCGATCTCTGTCAATAAATAGATTTTGTTTAATCAAATGGTGCAGATGGAAATGCTGACCCTGAAAAAACAGACGTCCTCACCTTGAATGGGTAGCACAATGCATCCTTCTGCTGTTATCCAGTAACGTAGTATTGTCTTTTCAAGAGTGCATTGGTCTCTCTCCCTCTTTGTCAACAAGAGGGGTTGTTTAGAGATGTCATATTAAACAGATTTTCACCCACTCAAGATCACAGGGGAAATTAAAGTTCATAAATTAGCTACTAAAGAGCATCATTATATTAAGAGGATGTCAGAGAGTAAATGGCTGAGAATGTAAATACTCAGACACAATTAAAGTTGATAAATGGACAAATGAAAGATGCTCTGAAGTTCAAGTGATCACGCAATTACACACACCAGACATACACCCACTGCTTCAGGGAATGAACTTCATTTGAACCCAACACAGTCGATGACCTTTACATAAGAGAAAGGAAAGTAGGTGAGACACAGAGGGAGAGGAGACATAGAATCAGACAACCAGAACTGAAAAAGGAAGCAGGGAAACACAGAAACTGGTGGAAATTTTATTTTTATTTCATTCCTGAGAGTAATTCAAAAAGGCAAGCTGTTAGGTAAACTGACGTGGATAACAGGCAAGAGGACGAGGAGGAGGGGGTAGAAAAGATGTGTGTGATTGGGGGTTTGATAAAGGGTTTGGTATGGGGAGGAGGAGAAAGTGTTGAAAGACAGAGGGAGGGTGAATAGGATAAATGTTGCTCCCTGATGAAAACAAAAGAATGACAAGAGATTGGAGATGGGCAGCTTAAGCGGGTAAATGACAAAGAGGAAATAGAGCAGGTGTGCGGGAGTGATTTGGCGGTGGTGAGGGGTGGAGGAGGATAGGATGAGAAATAAGCAGATAAAAGCAGAGAAGGAGGAAAAATGTGATACAGAAGGAGAGAGCTGCTGAGCGGTAACAAGCAGCGATAGTGCGAGGAAACAGAAAATGCAGCTATCAGAAGAATGACTGCATGTTTCACGGCACCTTTTTTTTTTTTTAAGTCGATGTCTGTGTATGATTTACAAAACACCTGCATACCCTCGTGTGCTTAGGCGTCACTCTCATCTCTTCCTCTGTGCTTTTTATGTGTGTGTGTGTGTGTGATGGCCTAGAACAGTAGTGTATGCCTTCTCCTCAGCTGGGTTGATCCCATTGTGTCAAACTCAGGGCTTTGACTAATCACTCTCAAATAAGAGGACTCAGCGAAGTCACTTACACACACACACTTACATGAACACACATGCACAAATCCATGCAACAACACAAACTCTCTCAGTGTGTTTCTCTATGTCCACACAGGAAAACTAAAATGAACCTTTTCAGGGAGTTTGCTTGTTTCATGACTTTAATTTTGTATTGAATTGAAAAATATTCTCATTTAATTCTTTCCCAAACCATCAAACTAGAACTCACAAATATATGAGAGACAAACCTGGGGGGGGCGGTTGTGGTAGGATTCAATACACATATGATTTTAGAATCTACTTATTCTTAACCACCGCAGCTCACAAAATATTCTCAGTTGAAATCTGTTTCCAAAATTGTTTAGAAAGTGGACTCAGTGGAGTAAATAGCTACTGTGGCTCAGAAACATTGCATTTCTTATGTTTATATATTTATATATTCTTATATTTATATATATTAGCATGTCTGTGAAGGTTAAATCAGGGTTTTATTAATGTGAACACTGGCACACATTAGCCAGTTCCAGATATCAAGTTTACTTTCAGGATGTTGCAGTTTCGTTTCACAAGGGAAGATTGAACTATTAATCCCCCTTTACCAGCTGACCTGTTTTAGACCAACCCCTTCTATGAATACATGTGTTCACAGTAATCATAGTACTGTATATTTTACACAGTGTATAGGAAATGATTTATTTAAAGGTGCATTCCGTCTACATATATTTGTATCTTTTGTCTCTCAACACTTACATCTAGCCTCTCTTCTCTATTTCATGTCTGACTGTGTAGCTGGTCTAATTATTGTGACTATTAAAAATCTAAACTCTGCTGCAAAATGTACTTTTTTTTTTTGGGGAAATCCATTTCTTAACTGTTACCTTTTTGAGGAACAGGTACAGGCCTGTATGATTGGGTGTGCAAGTGTGTGTGTTGATGGGAGATTGCAATTCGACCTTTCCTTCTGGCAACTTCTCCAGGATTGCACACAGATCAAGATGGCAAGTACTGTAACTATGTGAGAGAGAGAGAGAGAGAGAGAGAGAGAGTGCGCCTGCATGTGAGTGTGTGTGGTTTGATGGATGCCACAGACCATGGCTGTTGGATTGCATTGTGGTGAGCCAGCCCAGCCAAGTCATATCACATTAACACACACACACACACACACACACACACACACACACACACACACACACACACACACACACACACACACACA
>JAUYWH010000026.1:16463400-16499124 GCA_034779795.1 Ctenopoma multispine
CTATCTATCTATCTATCTATCTATCTATCTATCTATCTATCTATCTATCTATCTATCTATCTATCTATCTATCTCCAGCCTTTTCTTAACACGTATCTGTTTCTGTTTTTCATATTACATCAACATTGCAAGGAGTTATTGTGTGTTGTATGCATATTTATTGTCTAGCCTCCCATTGCGTCATCTCACAGCAGGGAAGTCACGAGTGCTGCTGCTGCTGCTGCAGCAGCTGGCCTTGTCAGATTGAGATGCACTACTCACTACAGTCTACTGTGGGCAGCATGAGCCATACATTACCTGCTTCTAGCAAAGTACAGCAGCAGCAGTAGTGTAGCAGCTGGGTCTTTGTAGAGTTTTGTGTGCACCTCTGCTTTTGGGTCTCTGTGTGTGTTAACCAAGCCGCAGCCAAAGGACTGGAGAAAGAGGGAAAGAAAGATGTAATACTTTCCAAACAGGTAAAAAGCTGCATTTACTCACATCCCATAGCTGTTAACTACCCAGTTTTGCACCACTCAGAATCAACACTGCTGTGCCTAATGGTGATGTGCCATACGTTATTAAAATGTTATTGTTGAGAAGAAGTCTGGATGATTTTTCATGGTGCAGATTTAAAAATAAAAAATTTTTAAGTTAAAATGCTTTACTATATTCACTGGGAACTATTCAAAAATATTTAATACCATAGTAATATTAAAAAGTTGTTTTTAAAAAATCTAATGACTACTCAAATATTGAAAAATCATTGCCCATCCCTGATACATATCATACTTATGTGACAATATCCGAAGCCGTTTTTAATCTTTTGCTTTGATGTCTACTATGCCTTTATGTTTGTATTGTTTATATGGTCTTTATATTAGTCAGTCATCTTATATCGTCAGAATCCCTCATCTTGGCAAAGGTAGCACCATGCTACCTTTGAGCTACACATGAGCCCTTGCCAATCCCCTCATGTCACCCCTCAGTGTAACATAACAGCTCTGCTTTCAACTACTGGCCACATACCAGAGATTTAATGTCACAATCAATCAACACATGAATAATTAATGTGGACAAGGTTGTCAGTAAAGACCTATGAGATGCCCGGGGGCAAAATTTATCAATAATTATAAATTTAAAGTCATTAGTTTCTGCCAGTTTGCTGTCAGTTGCCTTCAACCTTCACAGATGACAAACTGAACACATGTTGGTCAGAGAAGTCATCCCGTGACTATCTCAGGATTAATTGAGAACATCTGAACAAGCAAAGTGGATCTCAGAGGTCACTTCCAAGTATGATGTCATATTCAGTCTAGCAGCAAATAAACCACCAAGGATCCTCCTTATCTTTTTTTTCTTCTTCATAGGAATAAGGTTTGCTATACTGGGGTATACTTCCTGGTCCACAGTGAAGAGTAGAATGTTGGTTACTTCCTTCAAGTATAAAGAAGGAATCTGGATTACGTGGTAGAATAGAATAGAATAGAATAGAATAGAATAGAATAGCAAAATAGTATAATTTCTGGAATTTGTAGAATTATGCTTGATTACAACTGAGACTAAATAGGTTTTGACAATCAAATAAGCTTCATATGAACCAAGACTGCCATGAGTGACTGAATTTGCGTCTTCAGCTTCGTCTGCAAGAGGATCCACTTGGGAGAACTTGGATTGAGTATCAAAGGCCCGTTCACAGTGAAGTGGCTGAGGCAGATTCTCTAATCGCCACCATCAGCTCTAGTCAGTCACACTGGTTATCACCAATCACCATCTTCATTTTATTGTCAAGAGCTAACAGTGAGCACCAGCACCACGCAGGGAGACACAGAAAATATATATACGTATATTTGTAGAGATATAAACAAACAGAAGCACACCTGCATCCTTCCTCCAGGCAAGCAAACATGGTTCCAGGCATAGAGTGTACATCACAAACAGCGTCTGAAGCCTGACAAAAACAAAGGCATGCAACAATTGAGAATGATGCAGCGCACATAGCTTATATAAATTAAGTGGACAGGAGCACAGGAGGCAGATGGAAAGGGTTGAAGCACACGATGTACCGCTCACAGGCCAGAGACCAAACATCTGTTTGGGAGCAAATATTTCTCCTCTGTGATTCAAACACGACACCAGAACAACAAATTAAATTAATTAGGCTTGTTATTTTCCAAATCTAGTAAATGCCAAAGCTTTCAGGGGATCGTGTTTAATTTAACACAAACGGAATGACATATCCACAAATTGATGTTCTCATTAAATTTGACCAACAATTAAAGACTCCTTCAATCATCAGTAAGGATTTAAATGTAAAAAGTTTTTTATTTTCACAAAGTATTTTGTCTTTCGATTTCATATTTCCATCAACTCATAATAGGTATTAATCAAATTATTGTTTATTTTTGCCCTGTACCTTTTTCTACAAAACCAAATGAGGACGTTAAAAAATGAGAAAATTCAATAGGACAAAAACCGTGGTCGTATTCTTGACCAAGATCTTGACTGTTTGTGTGTGACTGTGTGAACAGTTAGTCAAAGCCAGATCATGTTCCATCTCCATTTTATTCAACTGCGGAGATAAATTAGCTTCCACAAACAAAACCCAAACACAAAATGCCAAGAGAGCAGCCACAGGCACACAGGCAATCACCTGAGGCAAGCCACTTCTTTCTTTCATGCTAAAGATGTTTCTTTCCACTTGTCATTTCTTATCTTTTTTCCCCATCTCTAGTTCTCTCTGTGGTGATCATCCATCTGTGCGAGGCAAATTTAGTGTAAGGCGAGTGCAATGCAAAGGCGCAGGAAACTTGCAAGAACGTGAAAGGAGAGAAACAGATGAGCTGCGGGAAAAAAAGGATTGCTTTTATTTGACTGTCAAATGTGCATTGATGCAAAAGCAGGTCTGTGACTGAGCTACAGAGAATCACATATATAGCTTATGGGGACTTTAGAGTTCTTTATTATGATTTGGAAAACAGAGACTCACACAAACACGCAGCACAGGGTACTCACTTGGGAGTTGGCGCCTGGTCAGATCATCTCTTTCCAGGTCAGTGTCTCCACTAGCAGCCACTGATGGGACGTCAGCAGTGAGCATGTGCACTTGTGCCTCCATTATGTGAAAGTCATGTGTGGATCCTGGGAGGCTGCCATCCCTCTTTCTCAGTTCCCTCTCTACTTTGTCATTTCATTTACTCTCCCTCTCTCCTTAAAGTGCTTATTTGTGCTCTTAAGATTGTTTTTGGTAACGCTCTCACCTTCTTCCTTTCCTCCTGCCCTCATTCATTCTTCATACTCGCACTCTCAACCATTTTTTACAGCAGTGAGCATCAAGAGTAGTTTGTCACATGATTTAGCTGCTATGAAGAGAGGTACGAGAGGTAGTTGACCTTCCTAAATCCAAAAAACTCTCCTGCATCTTAAACAGCACTTTTTTTTAGAAAGCTACAGCTTGCAGATGGTTGCCTCTCTGTATACACACACAAATACTGAAATTCAAATTAGCAATGAGGAAGCATAGTTTCCACCTCTGACCACAACCACGCACTCACTGTCCTCCACACTTTTTCTATCTGTCCCTTTGTGGCTCGTCAAGCCACCTCTCTGCCCCTTTGTGACTACACTGTGAGTAATACCATCAGTGATGCCATGTCTAAGCAACATCCAGGACAGTGAAGGTCACTTATTGGGCAGTGGGCATCATCTGGCCCTTACATCCCTTAAGTACAATCTTTCCATTAATTTTTTAGCAGTTTGTGCAAATGTGTAAGCCAGTGTTTGCTACAACCCTCTGCTGTGGACATGTGTTACAGTCAGACATGCAACCGCAGCAGAGAAAGTATGGCGCCTTACCCATCGAGGAAAACAACAGAGCGGGTTTCTGCTCAGACTTTTGGATGTCCTATTAGGTGACTGCAGTTTTAGATACAACAACCAAAAAAACACAAAAATGACACCCAGCCTTACTTGGCATTCTCTTTTGGCTAACATCAGTTGTTGTGTGTGTACACAGGTGTTAGAGGGGTTTAACTTAGTGCTGATTGAACCAAGATTGAACAATGAATACCAATCTTTTCATTCTCGCTCTCTTCTGTTTTGCTCGCCTTTTTTCTTCTCTGTCCTTGTGCGACAAAACTTTTGGTAGCAGCAGCAGCAGCAGCACAGCCGCCATGTCTGTCAGTGTTATCTATGACACAGAGACTCTAGATACAGTTAGGAGTCCTTCAGGGGGTCTCATGGGGTGCCAAGCAAATGGGGACTTAACTAGACAATAACCCGTGCAGAATACGACAGACTTCTCTTATCATACTGATGCTTTCACACCTGTCACCTCACGCATGCACTTGTTCTCTGTCTCTGTGCGGGTTCCCGCTTCCATTCCAGTGTCCTTCCACTTCCAAAGACATGCAGTTGGATTCATTTGTGACTCTAAATTGCCCATTATGTTAATGTAACTGTGAGTGGTTGTCTGTCTCTCTGTCCCACTATCAAGATAGATTGTGATCTGAACAGTTAAACCACTTGCTGACAGAGGTACACAAACTTAATACTCAAGTAAAATTGCAAATAAAAGTACTAAAGAACATGCACAAAATCTTACTTAAAGTACAAAAGTAAAAGTACTACACTAAGAATAAATGTGGTTATTCAACAAATTCTCAAAGGTGAAAATGATGGTACACATGTGTTGTTACCTACAGACTGTGGAACAGAAACAGACGCTGGTGAAGGTGGAGCTGATTTTAACACCTTATATAGTGACAGGAAGTGAATCCATGTATGATACATCAGCCTTTTACTAACATATAGTGATGTATATAAGAATCTACTCCTAAGTAAAAGTAACTAGTAACTAATGATGTTAAAATGAATGCAGTGGAGTAAAAGTACAGTATTTTTCTCTGGTTTGTATCGGAGTAAAAGCAAAAGTAACATAAAATGGAACTCCAGTGAAGTACAAGTAGTACTAAACTGTACTCAAGTACAGTACTTGAGTAAATGTACTTGCACACATGGTCTGCTATACAACTTGGAGGTGCATGTATGTGGAAAGTTGTGAATGGAAATGTGTCTTTGTTGTCCCCTGCTCTCCCCAAACCCATTCTAAATATATAAATAGATAGACTCTCAGTCTGTCCAGGTTGTACCCCACCTCTTTCCCAACAACAGCTGGTACTGGCTGCAGCCCCCCATCAACCCTTATCAGGATAATTAGTAGATGATGGACTGTTTGTAATGTTGAGTGTGATTAAAATTAAAACGAATGATTAAATAAACACATGAGAATATTTGGTCGTGATGATGTCATTGATGATTGAATCATTTTTTTGTGATTATATTTCTGAAAACTGTATAAAATATTCTTATCAGAGATCCACTCCTCATGTGCTTATTTTTATGCCAAGAGTATATTCTGAGTATTAGCTAATATCCTGCTTATGGTAATATTTGAATGGACTGTGAATATATCTGAATATCCAAATCAAGAAGGGGCTTTGGATGTTACCATATAAATGAAAGTCACAGAAAAGACAGAATAGCAAACAGGATAAGGAACTGGCCTTTCTGTCTCCAAATCTAAAATCATAAAGCAGCATGTCAGTATTTCATAAATAAGGGCATACGAAATAAAGAGCTAGTCAACACCAGCGCCTACCATGATATATGAATATTTTCTTTAAACTTTCTGAGCCAAGAAGCTTCATGGAGCTCTGTTTTTTTTTGTCACCATAGTTTTTTGTCTCTCCATCTCCATCTCACAGTTTGAATCTTTAATACCTTGCTTCTCTTTATGTATCTCTCCCCTCATCTGCTCTGCATCTCTGTCCACCCCTCCACGTCTCCATGCACTTTTCTTTTCAGATTTTCAGCCTCTGTGTCAACGCTCGTGTTTCCATTGCTGTCAGAACCAATCTCAAAATGAAGCATGACACAAATGCAAAATGTTGTGGAAAGAAGAAAGGGAGGAAGGGGGGAAAGAGGTAGGAGAGAACAGCAGGGGTTAGAGGAGAAGCAGTGGAGGGTCAGGTTGCCTTGAGCAGAGTTCACTGTAGTTATTTTCCTCCTTTGATTTGTCTTGTTTTAGTTCCCTCTCTTTATTATTTCAGTGCACCAAGTACTTTCGCTGTAGTTTGGAGAGACGGACTCATCGTTTTGCCCTGCAGGGGAGAAATGCAGATTGCAAGATGCTCCACTCCTCTCTCATCCCTCACTTCCCTGCTCATTTTCCCCCTGTGATCTCCTCCATCCCTAATGAATCAAGATAATTAATTAGAAAAATATAAAATTAGATTACTAGGAATGGATGAAGAGAAAGGGAGGACAGGGCAGGGAATGAAACAAATAAGTTCTTTTTTGTTCTTCTGTAATTACCTCGGAGAACATGCAGATAATTCATTAGCTAGAAATGCTGAACTACTATTATGTTTGTGTTCTGTATACTGGGAAATGTGCATTAATGAATACACAGATATTAGGATAACTGAACCAAACAACTGAGCAAGTAGGAAATAGTGATTTAATCATAGGTTATAAATGCTACCTGTTAAATGTGTGATCTGATATTTAAAATAACACTGTGATGCTTTAATAGTTACTATTTGTGTTTAGTTGTGGTTTCTGTTGTTGTGGTTTTTCATGACTGACACTGATAGCACTCGATAATTTCTGAGTTATTAAGATCCATTGAAAGAGTTTCCATCCATTCAGTCTAGTGGGTTTGTATGTTGAGGGATAGTTCTGGAAAGTTACAGAGATTGTCAGACACAGCCTCACCGTCTTCCTGAGGATTCAGATCGTGGTGGACCATCGGAAAGGTTGTCTTCTTAACTTTTTCCTCCGCACCACATCTCAACAGGATTATGTCATAGTTTTCCAAAAGCTCAATTTTCCTCATTCATGCTGAAACAGCTACTGATGTATTTGACCTGTGGTGTCTGTGAGGGAGAGAGAGGAACCAGCACAGTGGGGATGTCATACATCAGCACAGACATGACTCAGTCTCACCTCGTTCTTCAATACTCTTTACACTTCTCTTTTTTTTTCTCTTCACCACTATATTGTCATCCACTATTTATCCACCTTCTCTCCCTCATTCCCCTATCTTTACAAGCAAACTCTTGTTCTTTTATAGTCTCACTTTTCCGTCTTTTCTGTCTTCTGTCTTTCAGCTCTCTCTTTTGTTTTCCTCTCCTCACTTCTGTCTCTCTGCTGCTGCCAGTCTACTGCTGTCTGTCTTGCTCCCTGAGGGGATACAGTACAAGTGTTTCTGATGTGGAGCCAGGGTAAAGAGGCATCAGACAGCGACCACTGTGTGTCACACCAACATGTGCACAACACAACACACACACACACGCATACATTTGTGAAATCCCAAACAAGCACGTCCACACAGCAACATGTGCGACACCCGAACACATGCACACCTGCCTACACTCGGGCATTCACACTGACAGCCACGCACAGATGCACTCAGCAGACAGCTGCAGTGAAAGTCTTGTAAAGTGTTCTCTTTTTGTTCACGGGGGGGGGGGGTTGACAAGAAGAGGAGAGTGGACGGACTCCAACAAAAAGGACAGAGAACAACCGTGGATTCAATTCACCATGCACTCTGTGCCTCAAAGTGATGAAGCGACGTTGTTCCCATGTGAAAGGTCATTAAAGGTTAAATGTCTATTGATTGCTTCTGATCACAGTCTGATAATGCGTTTGGAACAGTTCGGTCGCGTTTATTGACAAGAAAAGACATCACACTGAACGAGAAGTCGTTATAGTGACACTCAAGTGAAAGGCAAATTGGTTCATTCAGGAGCTTTTACTTAATGAGCTACAGGTCATTGAGGTGACCTTAAAATATTTTTTCACCTTCTGTCTTCCTAAGAAGATAACCTATCATACAGAGAGTTTATGTTTTTAGTGAGTAGACATTTTTATAAATGGTTGGGTGACTGCTTATCAGTGCACTATACACTATACCTCTGAGTATGTGACAGGCTAGGGAAAAAATTTGCAACGATGTGTTAAGAGTGGACTAGTACAGTAGGAGGAAGATTTTCTATTGCTGGGGTGTTTGACAGTAGGTACAGATACATTATCAAACACTGATTCAATGTTTAATAATGTATCTATTCTAATGATCCTAAAGATTTCAGCCACGTCATTTTTATTAATCGTTTTCACCATTTCTAATTGCAGAGACAGTGTGGAGGACGTCTTTGAAAGATGAAGATGAATCCATAAAACAACTGTAATGGTATAAGGGCTGAGTGAAAAAAAAAAAAGAAAAAAAAGTTAAAGAAAACAAAATAAAAAATGGCCTTGAGGTAGAGAAACACAGAGGATTTGCTTCAGTTATGCCTACTGCGGCATAGTCTGTTCCTGAGAAGCCATTATAAGTTACAAGGGTTTATGTGTTGGCATGCGCACAAGCTGCCAAAGCTCACCGCTGCTATTGATCCCTCTTCACTTCACCAATATGGAGAAACTGCTCACACACACACGCAGATCAGTGTAGCACAAGTAAGATCTTTTGCTATTCGTTGTTGCACGTTTGAAATTATTACACGAGCAATGGAGGAAGCGAAATAAATTATCATAGCGCAGCAAAGGCACAGTTTTCAGGGCACAATGAGCCAACAGCTATCAACTTGCTGCTTTAATCTTTGCACCCTAACAACATGTTAGGGTCATTAATGTTAACTTTAAAAAACAAAATAAATGTGCTGAATAAGCTTTTGTTTTTAGGCGTGAGACATCACCAGAATCATTGATGCAGCTGAGAAGTAAGCTGGTTTAACTGGTATTTAAGTAGCTGTTGCTTTTCTTCAGTTCTAATCAGTTCTGTGTGTTTGGGCTGGCAAATGCACCTGCCAACATGTTATGATGTGGTTTTCCCTTTGCTTTCGTCATTATACTGGGAGTTAGGCTATAAATGAAGGTGATATTTCTTGCTTGCTTTTGAAAATGCAATCTAGGACACACTGTAGCTCCTCCGAACAACAAGGTGTTTCCTATCTCAAAATGCCACAGGTTACGGATGACCGGAGGAAGGCAGGAATGAGGGAAAATGAGAAGAGAGAAGTAATAAAGTTAACACAGATTAACATACTTTGATTCAAAATTTGAGTGGTCTATTAGAAGCTAATTTCACTAAACACGCTTTTAAATTCAGTCAGAATGGAAGAATTTATAGTTTAATTAAATACCAAGGGGTGGGAGGGTGTGAAAGGAGAGCAAATTGAGTCACAGAAAGGAGGAAGGTAAAGAAAGGAGAGCACAGGGAGAATTAGGTCGGCATGTTCTAAAGTCATGCAGACACAGTAAAAATATAAAGATAAAGTGCATGAAAATCATTGATGAGGTTTTCTTTTCAGTTTAACACCACTGCCACTAAGAAATACATCATCTCCTCCTCATGTGACTGGAGTGGACAAGGTATAAAAAGACACTTTTATGTAATAATGATTGCACTGATGGAAAAGCTGTTGTAGCCCTAGTTTTTAAATTATTCTACTGGAAAATCAAATATTCATCTGCTGTGCAGCACTCTCTTTAGCAGGCTTCCATCGTCAACTGTGCGCAGTCAACAGTGAAAGTTGTCCCAAACAGTTTACAACAGCATCTGAGTTTTGTAATTACATCCACGTTGAAATGTTGCTGAACATCAACATTACTTACCTCTGAGCCTAAGAGCTGCTACAAGTTCTCGGTTTTCACTCATGACATGTTGCTAACACCCCTCTCTGCCTTTCTTCTTCCTACCTTGCCTCTCCCTGAAATACAGTATGACACAAAGCTTTCTGAAGATAGAAAAAAAGACTCAGTATACACACTGCTTTGTACAGCAAATATCTCTCTCACACACACACACACACACACACACACCTTTAACAATTCTAAAATTGCTTGAGAAACAGCAAGAGACGGTCATAAACCCTCTCAAATTGCTGCTCTGCATGTAGACGAAGCACATTATACACTGTGTCTCTCTTCTAAATTGTCTTTTTATGGATCTAATACCTGACTGAGACAGAGGCGACTGCTGCCCTAATGCGAACAACATCATTCTACCTCCAAAGTGGTTGTCACGTGTTACCCGCATTTAGCTTCTATGCATGACAGAAATGAGAGAAGCTGCATTGTCTGATTGTTCTTTCTGTCTCTCCTTTTAGTCCATACATACAGTATATAAGCACCTGTCTGTCTTCTCTTATCTGTTCCCTTCATTTATTTCTATCTACACCCAGCTGCTTGTCTTTCACCTTTTTCTTGTCTTCCCCTTTCTTCTCCGTTCCTTTGTGAGTGTGTGCTTTCAGTCTTGTTTACCAGTGTGTGTTTTACTGGGGCGCTGGACGTCAGCTGGACTGAAACATAGCAGAGGAAAGAAAGAGAGAGCGCGAGAGAGGGAGAAAGAGAGAGGGCGCAAGAGACTCAATCGCTGCTGATTTAGGGTTTAGTAAAGAGAATCAATTGCTACTACTCATCCTTGCTCAAAGATATAGCCTGACTGGGCAATATGCCGACACATACCGCCCATGTAGGTACCAGCACACACACACACACACACACACTACACAATATAGATAGATAGATTTAGTGGGCTGTAAAATGGCCAGTGCTCCTCTGCAATCTGGTAAATGACCTGGGCATCAAAGCTGCACCACAGCAGTGAGCAAAGGGAGAGAGAGAAAGAGAGAGAGAGCACGTTATGCTAAAAGAAATACTTGTATACCGTTGGGACAGACCAGAGTTGGGTGTGCGTCCAGTGAACTCTACTGGATCTACTGGATCGACTCTATTGCCCTGCACAGTGTTTGTTTGCTTCACTGGAGCAGCAGCAGTAGCAGCAAATGCTTAATCACTACTGTTTTGATTGTTACACACTACATGAGAACATTTCACTCTGCTATTGTGTCTTCAGACGCATCTATCAAAGACCATCTGAGGATGATGTAAAGACCTTTTCTTTTCTTCTTTCCAACGTATTCCGCATCAGGTACAGGTTCTGTGAAACTCCGTGTTCTGTTTTAAAATGGCACTGAGTGTTACTGCACTCTTAAAACAGGTGCTCAAAATGACTCATACTTCTTAAAAGAGTAGTGTGACTGATGCTGGAGCGTGACTCCGGCGCTAAGTCGATCTGAGAGCACCAGTGTGGAATACTGACCTTTAGCATTTAAAGTTTCTTATTTGCTCACTCTGAAAATCACCAAATAACTGAATCATTGTGCACCACACATCGTGTCTGTGTGTGTGTGTGCAGAGGACTGCATGTGTTTTATGAGTTTGCTAATGTGTGGATGTCTGTGTATTTCTCTGTGTATGTTGCATGGTTGTGTGTTTGTGTGTGTGTGTGTGTGTGATGTAATTGCCAACGACACACTAAGCTGTGGGGAACTGGCAGAGTCATGATGTGCAACCTCATATAGTACAGAAGTGATGTGGCAGATCTCAGCGTATGCACACACACACACACACACACACGCACAGATGCATACACAGTGCAATGTGTCACTAGACTGTCATAACATCCTGCTTAGATGTGCATCTTCTGCACTGATGTGCCACTGACTAAAGCCCCATATTTAGATCCTGTTAATTCTTTTTTTTTTTCCCAGAAACTTTGCACCTTAATGAAAACATATTTAGTTGTACTGATTGAAAAGCAGGACAGTGGGTATAATTTAATATGAGGGTGTCAGAGCAGATGCCAAAAAAAAGGAAACACATAGCGTAAAAAAGCTGGCATGCTGTGAGGTAGTGGAACTCCCTTTGTGAAACGAATAACAAGCCTTATAACAAAATGTTTTGACATCCAGCCAAATTACTTTTCATTTTAATGACAAATGTTTATTTTATTTTTAGTTAGCAAATAAAAAAATAAATGTATATTACTTTATACGGTGTCTTACATAGTACATCTTATGAATTACAGCGACTCCCTGAACCTAGCTGCATATGCTCAGATGCTACTTTGAAATATCACATTATAATGGTCTTTTATGCTGAATTAAAATGATGTCTGTTGGCTGCTACTCCAGGTAAAATTACATTAGGAAACTAGGTTTTTGCGCCCATAATAGAGTGTTTCCTGCTGCTCCGTGAAAGATGATATAATTTAATTCGAGCCATGCTAGTGTCTGGAGTCAGTGAAGTTGATTGCACTTGCATGCAAGATTAACCCTTGTATATGTATAACGCCTGTACTATTTCAAGGAGCAAGTTAGACATTAGACAGAGTCTAGTGGGAACAGAGCTTTAGTGGTTTTATCATATATCCACATATTGTTGGTTATTTTAGGTGGGATTTCTTTTCCTCGGCTGCATACGACATTCCAATGCTTCTGTAAGCATGTGCAATTTTACTGGGAGACCGAAGGTCATTTGAAAATAAAAGAGAAGAAAAATGTGAACGCCATCATGTGGATGCAGTAGATGATTTGCTGTGCAAATGCATCACTTCAGCTGCTGAACAACAACAGAACCTGTCATCTGTAAAACACTCCTAAAACATTTTTTTTAAATTTGTCACTGTCAACACTGTAAATTCAAAAAAATGATTGCTCTAAGTATCTCTCAGTGCTCTCCCTCAATGCTTACTTTAACACTGGCGCTTTCTCGTCCACCAGCAGGGCTCCAGTCACTCTGCTATATAGTGTTAAAGTCTTTTTAATCTGTGCAAGTGAAGAAGAAAAGATAATTGGAAACAATTGAGGAGAAAGTAAAAGGCACTGAGGCGAACGCGTTTGGGAGATGTCGGTGTGGGAAAATGTTGGGTTTTATTGCTGTGAGACAAAACAGTGATATCAAACATAATGATGTGCACACATGCCTTTACACACCCTGCACGCACACACACACACACACACACACACAAAAACCCATAGCAGTAATGATTGCGCAGCTTATCAGTTTGCTGTTTTTCAGAGAAGGAAATAACAAAGCTTGAAATTAAGCAATTACAAATCAAACTGTCAGGTTTTAACACACCTACTTTATCTTCCTCTCTGTGTCATACACACACACACACACACACACACACACACACACACACACACATTTGTTTAACACTCATTTTACAACAAAACCTGTCAGATGAGGCTTGTATTGTTCTTGCAGCACAATTTTGTCACAACATAAATTATAATAGTGCAACATAAATGACTTGAAATCTGCTTCTTTCGCTCTCTCCTGCTGTCTTATCCTTTCTGTTCAGTTTAAATGCTAATGTATTCAATATTCCAGATTTCAGCAGCACCTTCAGCTCTTCTGTAGTGTTTCCCACAGATCGCTTGTCAATCAAAACATGTGGGTGGTACAGTGAGGAAAAAATGTTAAAAAAGTTGAAAAAATGTACTTTATCAGTCGCCTGTAGTTTCTGTTTTAAGACCTTATAACCAGTAACAATGTTTAATAAGGCTTTAGTCACAGAAACATACATATTGTACTGTTAAATGAACTATTTTGTTTGCAAATATTTCAGTGTGCATGAACATGTTCTCATTATGTAATAAAACATCATTATGTTCTTATTGCAGTTGTTTAGTTGCAGTTTAGTTGTGCAGAAACAACAGTGCGGCAATAACTCATAACCAAGTGAGACGAATATATAACATAAGATGAAAAAGTGATGCAATAAGTGGTTTAAAGGAGAAAATATAATTATTGTTGCTACTTTTTACACCATGTGTGACGTCTTTACACCAGTGTTAAGAATCACAAGGAGGTCCACGACTCAGCTACATATACATGTGCTACACCAGGGTTTAGCAACAGGAAGTACCTTTTGGTTTTGGTCTTTTCATGGGGTTTGTCGATGTTAAACGGCTTGACCAACGGTAAGGTGTGATTTGGGTGTGAGGTGAACATCGCACTACAGGCTAAGGCTAAGTCAGAACTTTGCTGACCTCTGGTCTGTGGTTTCCGACTCTTCTTCTCCTTCCTTTGTTTCTCTAACTCATTCCAATTTCCCCCGTCTCCACTCTAGCTGTCTCTGGAGTAGGCCAGTAATTGCACTGATTATTGCTGCTGTTACAAGCAAAGGATCTTAGTGTCAGTGGATTATTGAGCGAGCTCTTCTCTCTTTTTCACTCTGCTTTCCCACAGAAGACTTACGGAGTGTATGTACGCTGCAAGCATTAGCCTGACTGGACCAAAAAGCACATAGAGACATAATTAAGTCTGTATAGGAGAAGATACTACAAATATGCAGACATACAGTCACTTTCACACACAGATTCATTCACAAAAACCCCACAAAGACATTCTAGGCAAAGATTTACTTTTTTTAGATTTTTTCTGTGTGCCTATTTGTTCTGAACTGATAAGCTGGAGCCACATCGTCTCGTCTCTCTGTCTACCTGTACAGTATATCAGAGATGACAATAAACTTGACTTTATTTATTAAAAAAACTCGTCTTTGCTGAGTGTTTCAAAATATGGATGATATGTTTGGTATCGTGGCAGCAAAGAATGAGTCAGATTGTGTGTGTGAGTGTATATCTGCTTGCCAAGGTCTCAGCAGGCTTGGAAAAGAAAGTCAGCTAAGAGGGCACTTGAAAAGAAAACAATAAGAGAGACAAAACCCTGTCAACTGAAAACTCTGTTTCTATTCAAGTAAACTGTAACTGCAATCATAGACAGTCATATAATAATTTATAGTTTATAGTATAGTCATAAATAGTTTAGGTAATAGAGAGCATATTCCAAATGCAATTATGTTCCGCACAAAAACATATTTGTAGTTGCAGTTTAGTTGTATAGAAACCTATTTCATAGATAAGATAAGATAAGATAGGTAGATTTATTGATCCCACTGCGGGGAAATTTGTGTGTTACCACAGCTCAGGACATAAAGCACAGAAAAGGTATATAACAAGACTATAAAAACAAGAGTACAAAAAATTAGAATAAAAAATAGAATTAAAATAAAGTAAAATAGAATATACAATAAACACACAATATATACACCGGAAACAGGGTTGAAGAGACAACAAACAAGGGAAAGAAAAAACTAAATATGGGTATAATAAGAAAGAGATATAAGGAAGTGATGGAAGTGAACAGAAAATAATATTTATGAAAGTACTTTCCATAGGCATTGGTCTATGATGTCATAGCATGAAGAAACCTACTTTATTCAACATGTATATAAAACACAGAGATATTTTATATGACTAAACATGAGTTACCCAGTGAGTATGTGAGATGTGGATAAAAACAAAAAGTGAAACTGATAGAAGAGAAAGGTAAAATGAGAGAAATATGCTACCATTTCAATTTTCAGCTCTGTCTTCTTGCACGATCGATTCTGTCTCCAATGAACAGAGACAAGTAGATGAAATTCTTTATCTTTCCCTCTCTCTCTTGTACACACACACACACTCTCTCTGTGCCTTTCCAGGCTCATGACATTCAACAACCGAGCTAAAGGGATTTGTACTCTGTAAGCCCCCCACCTAGTGCATGGGAGAAGGAGTTTCAAAAACACAGAGAGACACAGAAAACCATACAAGGATATACAAAGCAAACAGCAAATTGCTTTGGAACTGTGGTTCACTGTGTCCTCACTGTATAGTTTCTCCCCACCCACATTGTTGCCAGGATAGAAATTTGTTGAAAACGTTTTCTCACTTCTTTGAGGCAGTAATTCACATGAGTGTTCCTTTTCTCCACTTTGGCAACACTTTAGGTGATGAGAGGTTATTGCTTTCCTGCCTTGCACCGAGTACAGGTACTGACCTGAAACACAGGTAATAAAGCACGACTAAACTCTGTGGGGCTGTAAAAGAAAACAAATTGTAAAATGGATCAAAGTTTAGCTTGGTTTTGATTCTTAGCAGCTGCAATGAAATAAACGTAAGACTGGCCAGATGGTGGTCTCAGCATGAAGATCTCTGATAACCTAAAGTCAAAAAAGAGTATCATGTGGTGAGCATGAAAGTGTTTTAGAGATGTGTGTGTAGCAATGGTTTAACAGTCTTTGTGAAAGGAAGTTGCAAAAAGATAGGTCAATATGTTAAGCCATTCGTGAGATTGTATAATATGCATTGCAGCCTCCGTGTACGGCACTAAATTGTAAGTTACTGAGATGTTTCATTTAACGAAAACAGAGTCACTCTGACATAAAATGTTATTCCAATAAAATAGGTCAGCCCGAAAAACCACGAACACTTATAACAGACTTCGTCTCAGGTTTCACAGCACACAGCGCAGATGTATTCTAATACCTGTTATAAATGCACTGCAGAAATGGTAAAGGACGTTTCCAAGCTCCTGTTTATGTTAAACGTGTGTCTGTGTGTCTATGTGTCTGTGTGTTTGAGTTGGTGTCCATTACCTTAGCTTAAAACCATTAGGAGTCAGAACTATATTGATCTGCCCTGTTGCTCTGTGTTCTGTCTAACTTGAGAGACACACACACACACACACACACCACACACACAAACACAGTTCATTATGCATCTGTGATTCTGCCTGTGTTTCTTATCCCCACTAGAAATTTGGAAACAACTACTGGCGAAGGTCACAGCGATGCACGTCTTTAATCAATAACAGTTTAAGCTCAAAATAAAGAAATACAGTTTAATCCATAAATAATGGAACAAAGATAGTTTTTTGGGGGAATTCGTGCTCTGTTCACCACCACACTGAATTTAAAATGAAACCTTCAAGATGTGAGCGAAGTCAAAACTTTCATTTTAATTCCAGGGGTCTGACAAAACTGTGGCATTAAACATTCAGGAATTTACAGCCATTTTCATACACACACCGCATCTTTGGGGCTTATAAATAATGTTATCTCATTACTCCATGACTAATCAAAGGCCTGGAGGTGGTTCTGAGTGTGCATTTGGTAGCTGTCCTCTGAAACTCTCAAAATGAGGTCCAAAGAGGTGTCTGTGCAAGTGAAGGAAGCCATCATTAGACTGAATAAAAAAACATGGGGGAGAACAACATCATCACAACATCTGGTCAAGTCAAGAACCCACTGAGGAGTAGGTGTGTCATTGTCAAAGTCACAACGCTTAAGAACAGAAAGTCCAGATTCAACTTTGCCAGACAACAGCTAAATCTTGATTCATTTCAGATTCATACAGATTCTGTAATAGTGGGAAAAGGAGGAAAACCCAGACACACGTAGAACATGCATGGACTTATTAGATTAGTGCATGTTGCAGGACATGCATTCAGTACACACACATGATTTCTCTGTTGTTTGTTTAATTTTAGCACCCATTGCAGTATTAATATGGTAAGTAAGCCACCACTATGTGAGTCAGAGAAGCCAGGAGGTATAGAGAGGAAGGAAGGGGATAATAGCTAGTGGAAGAGGAGTGGGGAAACTTTAAGCAAGGAAGGTGAAGGCAAAAATGAGTTTGGCAATGACATAAAAGCAGACCATACAAGGTTAGTTATCTCCCAGAGCACCTGCTTAGGAGCGAAGTGCACGGAGAGAGGAAAGAAGAGCAAAAGATTTAAGGACAGAGGGAAAGTACGGTGTAAAGGTGAGCTGGCTGTGAGCTTAAAAACAGACATGACTACAAAAGATGTAAAACGTTACAAAAATACAGAAGACCAATTTAATATAGTGTTAAATTAAATCTGTCTGATTCTATATTATTTTTAGCATCTGAATCTTACTCTTAAGAAACGGCATGACAAACGTTTGATTATAATAACTATAATGTGATTGTAACCAAAAGTGTTTGTTCGTGCAGCCAAAGACGTGAACCGAAAATACTGCATGCACCAAGGAGAGGGAACGGAGGAGTGGAAGAGAGAAGGTTAGGCAGGTGTGTGACCATAAGATTCAACACAAGGTCCAGTTATCTCCAAAAACACCCGGTAAAGAGGCATAAATAATGTAAAGCTGACAGCACAGAATATATATTGGACTTCTAATATGTAGAGGCTAAAAGGGGAGAACGAGTAGAAGGAGAGAGTGTGTCAGATTTTTTTCCTCTTTTTTGGGGCTAAAAGGTTCAGAGAAAAAGACAAAAAGTCTCTTATGTAAAATCACGATACCAGAATAATTTTCAGTTATTCTTAACTTCACATGATGACTTTGATTGTAAAATTACAAACCTAGAACCTGTTTGAGTAAAGTGAATGGAAACACGCACAGGACAGCAATCTTCCAGTTCCTGCATTAGTTGAGACAGCGTTTACACAAAAAAAGGATGTGGGTGAAGTGTTTGGGCAGAGCACAGCAGAGGAGGAACATGACTGTGTAGCTTTACATGTTCAGGGATTTCGTATTGGACTTTCATAACGTCAAGCAAAAGATGTGGATGGTCAGAACTGCAGCAGCAGAGGCGACGTATCTTGACTTTTAAATCCCTTTTATGGGTCATTTTCTAAAAACACCGGATCCTGTGCTTCTATGCTTCCCACAGCGCAGCTAGATAGATTGTTTGACTCATCCTCTCCTCCAGTCCACACCCCCAGGTTTTAACACAGGCTTTCCTGTGGCTTTCCTGTTGAAAAGCTAGTCTCAGTGCTGTGCTCCTTCTGAGTCACAGATATTATACAACTGTTTTCACAGACTTAATAGTATTCCCAGTGATGAATAAATTGACCTTCATGTGTAGAAGTATTCCTGCTGATTTCTAAACCTATCTGGCCTCAACACACACACATACTCAGAGCATTTGTGTTGCTTTTCACTGGACAGTGCATTGTGGTCTAATGTTGGAACAATGTTTGTTTCTAAATTTTGCCTTCTCACCCTACAAATGAATAATACAATCTCTCCGGAAAACCTAATTTAACATTTGGCACAATGAAGGGTGAAATGTGTGAAACATTAAGTGCACAGAAATCCATAATGAATCATCAGCGTACTTAAAACCAAAACAAAGTGCTGCACCGGGCGTACGAGAGAGGGGTAAGATGCAGCAGAGGGAAAGAGAAAGAATGTTAGAGGGATACATGCAGAGAAGAGGAAGAGATGGACGGAAAAAAAGCAAAAAGGCGGCACAGATCGGAGGGGAGGCAAGAAAGAAAAGGGGAAAAGTAAACAGTAGAGGAATGTTTGCTACAAGAGATGCAGCGTAATTAATCACAGAGACTAATGATTTAGACAAGTTATCTGGTCCTCTTCGTACACACACTAATGCAACCACTGAGACTCCACCTCTTAATGGACTATATATGGAAGCAAACAGGTGCAGCTGATAAAGAAATAATTAGAGATAGTTTTAAAATAATTACATAAAAAATCTCTGCAGTACTGATTTGGTAATTAAGCCTTTTCCAGGCCTCTCTCTCTCTCTTCTTCTTCTTCTTCTCTGGGAATGAACAGATAGAGACTAGGGTGGTTTCCTTGTTCACAGGCAGACATAAAAACAAAATCAACACTTCTCTGCACTGCTTACACACGCCACGCTTTTTAAGTTGTAACTGCCCTTAGATGAACAGGCTGCCAGATTTGTTTGAAGTTACATCTGCTTTCATCATCCTCACCTCTTCATTTTCCACTTTCTCTTTTTCCAGGTTCATGCAGGACAATGTATTATAATAATGTGATGACAAAAGAATTTAGCATTATATAGTTAGACGGTACTGTGTGCTAGTAATCGCTAGTAGCCAGTCAACATATCAGGTTAAGATTTTTAATGTTTTTTATGGACAGTACAGTAAATTGTTCTACTGTGTCTGTGTAATGATAGGATGGGTGGGAGACTGTGGCATTATCCATTTAACTGATATATAGATCACTTACCAGGTGCTGATTCAAGCCATCTAACCATGAGGGCCCCTTCTTTGTTTCGTGTCACGTGACAAAATATAATTGATGCAATATCAGAGAGTCTAAAACTCTTAACGACATCCTGCTTATTTGACTTTAAGCATCTGACAGTCCCACGCTGCCCATTAAGTCTTTTCTACTGCTGTCTGCACACCACAGCAGGCATCTGCAGCGCTGAAGGAGCTGCATGGTGCTCTGGACTGGCGCTGAACCAGTTACCTAGACAGCAGATACTGCTTTTACCATGGTTCATGTTATTTTACATCCAATGACATGCAGGGGCAGTCCATGTGTAGTACTTTCATCTGACTGTGTTTCTGTGTCCTCTGCCGTGATCATTCAGCATGCACCGCATGTGGATGCACATTATGTGTTTGCCCCCATCCATGTGCAGCTACAGTCAGAAATCAGATCCCAGACTGTATTGATCATATTGAGCAGATGATCATTCAACAGCTCAATACTGGTCTCACCCAGATGATTGAAAATTAAACAGCTTCTCTCAGTAAGTTACTTCCATTGGTTCTCACTTTCTGTTATGGTTTATGCAGTACGCTTATCTGCTTCTCCATTTTGGAAACCTTTGCTACTACAATTTTTGAGCCATATCTTGAGGGAGAAAAGAAATCCGAAGAAATCTCTCTTTGATCTTCACTGTCATTTTCTAATTTTAACCTTTGTTGTCCTTTCTTGCCTTGGTTCTTTTCTGTCAGAATTTTTTGTCATTCTTTAATCTTCCTGAATGAAGAAACTCTTTGTAGCTCTGAAGGTGTTTCTTTTACATTTATCTCAAATGTTTATTGCTTTTCTTTCACTGTCTTCGCTCTGATCCTACAAAGAAATTAGCAAATTGAGGACAAGGTATGTGTCTGAATAATTTAAACTTTTTACATCATTTTCAGTAATTGTTGTCTTCATGACTTTATCCATTATCCCAACAATGGAAAAGCTGGTGCAAACATATCTTGACTGCAAAGACCTCTGTTTTAAGTTACATAGGATATTTTTGAAATCTTATAAACATGGACAATCCATTTAGATCCCTGTGTTGTGTTCATTCCGCTGTGAGTTACATCCTTAAATAATCCCTGAATCCATGTCTTCTGACTCATAGAATATTCATCAGCCTCTATGCCCATTTAAAAACCATTTAGGATCAATTCAATTATCATCAGAAGAAGAAGAGAAAGTGAAACGCAGGTGAGTAATCCTTCTCCCTGCCTCTTCACAACTGGTATGTTTCACTGAACACAGCCACAGACCACCACTGTAGGATTAGAGGAACGTAGGAGTGGGCAAAATGAGTAAATGCCGTGTGTAATTCTGGCAGTCACGCTGATTCAACCTCTTCTCTTATGTAGCTCAAACGACACTCAAACAAACAAGAGGAAATGTGTGTGGAGACGCACGCAATCGTGCATTTTTTTAAAAACAACCCCATGTCGTGTCTGTTTTTCTGTGTTACTGCTGCTCTGCGAACACACATGAAGACGCGCAGGTTAGTGACAGTGCAGCTCAAAGCACGTTTAGCTGAGGAGCTCGCTGCTGAGACCCAGTCGCTAAGTGAGAGAGACATTGTTGAGGAATTACTTCTAAGCAGGTGAGCAGAATAAATGCTGGGACCACTCATTGGATGTAACTAACTGTCTAACTGTCTGGGTCTATAGCAAATACCGTCGTTGTGGAGACAGAGGATCTGTTGAGAAAACAGAATGCTGCTTAGTGTAATATGTTAGTAAAGTTGAAAAGTTTTCTAACTGTGTAACTTGAAGAACTGTGCCACTAAAGTGAGCTTGTCACTGCACGTCATTTTAAAAAATGAATTGTTTTTTAATTCACTGACGTTTCTTGTTCTCATCGAGGAAAGCAACAGTGTGAATAATCTGAACCGTCACACCTCAATGCCAGTGGAACAACGCTGTCAGCTCAGCAAAACAGGCCAGTAAATGAATAAAAAAAAAGCTTTGTGGAACTTTGTGGAATATGGCACGAGTTGGAAAGTTGAAGAGGCTTTTGTTTGTGTGTTTGTGTCTTGAGTAGCAGTACAGAGTGAAGACAGATTTGATGATAGCGCCTGATGGTGACAGAGTAGCTTCCAATAAGAAAAAAGAGATTTTGAAGTGAACAATGATGCAAGTGTAGAGTCCAGCTGCAAGAAAGAGGAGGTTGAGTGTAGACAGGCCACTGGACAACAGAAGGAGGAGGTGAGATGTGGTATGTACAGAACCACGGTGGAATATAATAGAGAGGAAGGTGTGAGGGAAAAAAAGGGAAGTAAAGTTGGCGGGTTAAGGGGAGGAACGGATGGAGGTTAGAGAGCAGAGGGGAGCACAGAGATAAGAGGAGAAGGAATGGGATTACTAAACCCCTGCCTGCAACTTACAGGCACATGAGAGAGCTTAACAAGTGGAACAGAAATCCCACTACAGCTGCAGTCCCGTGTTTTAGAAGATGCAGGACGTGATCATACTACAGGGATGAGGGTTTAATGTTTTGCCATAATTAACAAGTACTGTTTTTACCTCTAACAAAAGTGTTCCTTTTGAGTTTCTTCCTTTTCCAAATGCGAGGTCTGTATGTTGAGGGTGCTGTTTGATTGTAAATCAAAGTGTGAGGTTTTGGGCTGTACAAATACAGCTGACTTAAACTGAAAATGTAATGAGTTATATTAGTATTATTTTCTTGGAAATGTTAGTAAATATTCCCTTTCTATATAACTATAACACAGCTTGGCATGAATCAAACGTGAATTTTATGTTTTATTATACGCTGTCAGAAAGCAATCCCACAAAACTGATGGGAAAATGTAAAATGTATGATGTATAAAATATTTCACGCACAACCTGTCACAGTCTCCAGTCTGGCTCTCTGATCGGTGCCTTATTTGGTCATTTCCTCTTATTTCTCTCACCTTAATCTCCCTACCTATCTCCCTACCGTTCACCACAATCAGACACTAATTAACATGATCCTGATCAGTCCCTCTCCCTTTTTCAAGCAGGTCTGCGAGCCCCAGTTCCCCGCCAGATCGTCTGCTAACCTGACTCCAGTAAAGAAACTTTCCAGCACTCTAAACCCAGACTGGACATCCTGTGAACAAACTGGTTTTGTCTCAATCACTGGAAAATGCCAGCGACACAGTCAAAACTAAAACCGTCACAGAACCGTATTATACTCAAAGGGACAGACAGTTCTCCATGGCAGATGTTTTAGCTGAAAGGCTGCTGTGATGTTGGTGTTTACACCTCATGAATGTGCTGAACAAAGTTTATGTCAAAGTTCATGTCAAAGTTCACGTCAAAGCGTAATGTGGCCGTAATGCCTACGCACATCAGAAAACACATCAGGAGATGTGGTGACTAAACAGGTTAGAGGTTATTAACACAGTGGACACGTGCACAGACCAGTCACACACATGCACCCCTGAGCCTGTAAAGATTTTCATGGTCAATAAAAAGAATTTGACTTGAAAGATTACAGAGTGCAAAAGAGCATGTGTGTGTATGTGTGTGTGTGTGTGAGAGAGAGAGACAGAGAGAGAGAGAGAGAGAGAGTGTAAGCAGTCACTCATCAGATGCACTAAGCTTGATAAATGATGTGTGTTTGGATGTGTCAATGATTATTTACATCATTGACAATATAGTGGGGATACAAGACTTAATTTTTTGTTAATGAGTCATTTTTATGGATGAATTATGATTAGCTTGCACATATTTATGCGTACCTACAAGTGTGTTCTCAAACTAGTATTTAACTGCAGAAGTGAGAGTACAGCCGTGTGCATTTACATTCGTGTGTGTGTGTGTGTGTGTGTGTGTGTGAGTGATGGAGATAGACCAGCTGCTGACTCATATAAATCAAGGCTAAGACCTAATTCATTGCTGCCATGGACCCAACTCTGACATTTGCCCTGAACTCGTATTGATCCAGAAAAGAACACACACAGACACACACACACACACACACACACACACACACACACACACACACACACACAACAATTTGTCTTTCTATTGCTGTGAGGACACTTATTGACCACAAGCATTTATCTAGCCCCTATCCCTAACCTTAACCATCACACCTACATAAATACTAAATCCCAACATTTATACCTATACTATTATCTAAGCTAAGTCTCCAGCAGCATGTTGAAATGGCAAGGAACTGACAAAATGTCCTCACAGTGCCAAAATGCAGTCCTCATAACGATGGTATTACACACACTCAACACATCCATTACGTGGAAGGAGGCAGGGAAGCTGCAGTAAATCAGTTTCTCTAGTAGCACATACCTTTAATTTTACTTTTATGTAACTGTGTGCATGGTTACCCATGGCCCAATACATCAGCCAGCCGCCCATCCTGCATGCGTCAGAACACCCGTCATTCTCAATCCTGACCGCACCCTGACCATACCACAAACGATTTCTACAGTGAGCCAATTATGACTGAGAATCGCCAGAGCAATGAGTGCCGTGTCCAATCAGACTGAAAGTATAAAATCAGGGTCAGGGAAAAACAGAGCAGCATAGGAGAGGATGGATCATGAAAGTGTGTGTGTGTGTGTGTGTGTCTCCTGTAGGCATGGTTTATCCAATCACTTGTCATCAGTGTTTCTGTCAGTCTGCCAAGGAAAACCCTGAACAGTGCCACTGTCTGTGGCCAAACACAGGCACGCACGCACACAAGTACACACACACACACGCACACACACACACACACACGCACACACACACACACACACACACACGCGCACACACACACACGCACACACACACACGCACACACACACGCACAACTCCAATCCATCTCTCTGTTTTCTGAGTGAATAACAAATGCACGATCAAAGACAAACATGTTAGCACACATTCACATACCCAGAAAGTCCTAAATATATGAAAAAGTGCAGTTGAGAACTTGTATATAAAAGATTGTAGTGTCCTGCGTACCTGAATTGCTATAGTACCAACAGCTCTGACTATAAAAGAATAACACTACTATAATTCTATAAATGGTTAGTTACCCTCTAATAGTCGACTCTATTATAAAACATCAGTTAGTGTCTTTAAATGAAGTTAAATTAGCCTGTAAGGTACACTTAAATCAGACCTAAAATAGATTTTAAATTGCCCTAGAGTTGTATGCCTAATTTTAATCACCAGTGCCAAGTTTCCTATCAATGTCCTCAATGTTTCATGTGTGCGCAGCCTCTGTTTCTTGTTCTCCGTTTGCCCCCCATCCATCTCCTCTCTCTTCTCTGTAACACTCCCCTGGAGGCTCATTGTGTTGTATGTGTGTGGGAAGCATTTAGGAACGAAAGTGAGAAGTCGATTATGTGTGTGGGACTGAGAGGACGCACTGCAGGCATAAGGCATGTGAAGTAACACACACATGCAGTAGAACAGATGTGCTGATGATGCTGTTGTTTTGCTGCCCGGCTTCAGCATATATATATACACACAACATCCCAAACAAATTAGTGCACAGATGCTGCAGCACTCCAGTTTCCAGTGTGCTCCATTTTTTTCCCATACTGATCTATTTACTTGATATACAGTAGCTCCAAAAATTCGAAGTCTAGTAAGAATCGCTTTTGTTGACCACTATTAGTGTTTAGGTACAATATACTGCTGAAAGTGATTTTCAAGCTCAGTACCAAATACATCATATTTGGTTGGTGACTTACTAACTCACAGTGGCAAGAAATATCCCATGACTACAGCATTATTAATAGGTTATTTGTTCTGCCTGCGCTCACTGGTAAATATATTGTGTTTCCAAAGTTTACAGCATCTACATTTACCATTAACCCTGTACGGTATTTGCCACGGGCCAATTAAGCTTATGTTGTTTGAACCTGTCCTACTTTATAAATAGATTGCCACTCTTGTAGTGTGGGGAATTATATAACTTCCTCTTTCTTCACAGTATAGACAATCCAATGAGTCACATGCGGCTGATTTTAGAATGAGTCTGATCAGTGGCTGTTGGACGTGCAGTGTAAGTCCCAGCAATTCATCAACCGAATGACCAATAAACCTGCTCAGATCTGGGATAATATCCACAAATTGCTGGATTTCATTTGGCCTAGGAACATCATGGGCCACCCAGGAAGAATGTGGGAAGAGGGATGCCTGGACGTTGCTTAACATGCTGCCTCCACAGCTCTACTTCAGATAAGCAGCAGAAAATGGATGCAATGGAGGAACTGAGCACTAGATAGCGAGTTTTTGTTTAGCCTTTCTTTTCAAACTCAACGTTCCCAAAGGCCACAAGACTGTAGAAAGTTAATACCCATTTTCATACTTGTTAAGCCAAAAGCCTTGCATTCATATTGTCCTTTAAAAACATGCTGCAACGTTTGATGAATACGAATACCCCAAAAGGCCACTGGTCTCCAAAAGGTTCACTTTCTTCTTTGTCTTTGAGCCTGTTATTACAGCTCGACAAGCTCTCTCGCTCATATTTAAAAGCCCAGGAATAAAATTATACTACCCATATTCTTAAAGGTCTAAAGATGCTGTTCTCAAAGTGGCACAACATAAATCAACCAGGGAAGAAATAAGACTGAAAAGAAAGGAACCAGAATAGAGCGAGACGCACTAGTAGTTTTGGTGTTGAGATATTTTTTGGATTCCTGCCTACAGGTGAATGGATTTTTGTAGACGGGGCTCAAAATAATGAGAAATCACATTTTTAAATGATGAAACTCTCTCTCGCTTATATTTACCTGAAACAACACCTCAGTTATTCTGGAAAATCCAACAATGGCTTTTATGAAAACTTTGCTGATGTGAAAACTTTTGACACTGTGTTCTGTCATTTTCCTCCAGAGGAAAAATAAATCACGACGTACTGTGCATTGTTGTAATTCAGGTGGTCCAACCTTTTAACGCCACCTCATCAATTAGTGCTTTATTAAAGGGAGCTGCACTGTAAAGGTCAGCTAATTAGGCCTGTTCACTGCCGTCCATAACTATTATGACATATTAAAGTGACTTGTTTTTATTCTCTAGTCCAGCACACTGGGTTTGAAAGAAAACAATGACTACGACAGTAAAGTGCTGAGTTTCAGTTTTAATGATGTTTGAGGGTTTTCGCATCCATTATTCACGTCCAGATGTGCGAACATATTGTTGTCTAGAGTCAATAATCATGCACACGCTGGAACTTATTGTGTGTTAATGCTGGTCCCCTCCCTGCTTATTCTTATTTATTTAGAATGATTTATTTACTCCTTGTTCCCCCACAAATCCCACCAACCCCCTCACTCTGTCTCTCTCTCTTTCGCTCTCTCGTTCTTTCTTTAATTACCTTGATTCTCTTCTCCTTCTATCTCTGGGACTGGATCATTATTTACTATTCCCCTATCCCTGTCTTTATTTATCACACATGCATTTCCTAGTCTGTTGCATTCTGCCGTTCTCTGTTTCCTACTATCTGTTATTCACCATTTCCTTGTTTTTTCATCTCTCCTTTCATTCAAAAGTATCATCTTTATCTCTTTATAGTTTGCGTTATTTTCTCATCACCACCCATTTTTCATTTTTCGTTCACTCTCCATTTGACTCTGACTCTTAATGCACAGTGGGAAGAAGAAATTTTTATCAGAAGAGAGCGCAGATCGATACATTTCTGTCAGATGTGATGATGAACTGATATGTACACCTGTGAAAACAGGTGATAAATGTTCAACAGAAGGAAGATAAGGGAAATGTGGGGAGAGAGGTGGAAAGAGAAGAATTAAAGCAAAAAAAAAAGGTGGATAAAGGATCCAAGAATGATCGTCAGGAGTGGTGAAGAAGAGGAAGGAATGGATGATATGAATGATACAGGCATGAAAGAAAGGAGAAAGTTGATTGAGACACTTCTTTGAGTTGTTTTTTTCATTTATTTATCTACTTTGCACTTCCTCATCTTCTTGTCCTGGGATTATTTAAGCTCACTGTGACTATTCTGCTTCCGTACTCACTTTACGTCACATTAGATAAAAGCACGTGACTGTGAATTATGAGATGAGAAATAGGAAGCATCTCATGTTAAAAAGCATGTTTGTTTGAATAAAACTCAAACTGGGTCTGGATGGATGGATGGATGGATGGATGGTGGAGGGACAGATGAAGGCTGAGCAATAAAAGGCAGTTGAGTATTAACATGTATCAGAAACATCTGACATGGTTAGAGTCATTGACTCTAACCATAATTACACATCTGTGCACATCTGTCTGTAATGTACCCACATACTGACCCCATATTCATCAGAGAGGAAGCTAACTGCCAGAGACATAGATTATATGGTTGAGTACGTTTGTGTTACATTGAACTCCTATATTTTCCGCACACACTATTCCCAGCTGTAGCTGAATTTAAGAAAACTTAGACTATATTTAATACGGCTTATTCTTATCTCCCAAAGGACTGAAAAGGTGTGTTTGTATTTTTCCTTTAGTCTGTGACTGAGGGTGTGAATATGTGAGTGCCTGTGTGTGAATGAAGTCGTTTAAGTAGCCCACAGAAATGGCTGGGATGATTAAGTCTGTGGATCTTAAGAGTCAATGCTGCTCTGAATAATGTGTGAGGACGCATTAAGACATCTTCTCGGCTACAGCAATCTATCAATGTAATGAGCTGTTCAGATGTGTTTGAATCTGAGTTTGTTTGTGTGCGTGAGTGATTGAGTATGAGTCTGTGGCTGCAGACGTCTGTCCTCCGCCAATAATGCAGCAACAGTCAGAATCTCAGTATATTACCTTTTAATTATTGTATATGGGATTGAATTATTGTTCCATCAAGATATCATGTTAAACTTGATATAAAGAGAAACCTTTAACAGATATGGGTTAAGTTTATTTCAGGGTGTAGTTGGGTACACTTATAAATCATACTGCATGAAATCTACCAAGTATACAGCTCCGGAACAAAATGAGAGACTTCTGCTATTTAAAGGTATATGTTTGAGTAAATTTACCATTTTTGTTTTATTCTATAAACCACTGACAACACAGCTTCCAAATTCCAAGTACAAATATTGTAATTTAAAACATTTATTTGCAGAAAATGAAAATTCTTCAGGCCACAAATATTCATTTTTACACAACATATTACTAATGTTCTAACTTAGGAAGTGTTCAAAAGCATTTTGGTGCAATAACCCTGATTTGCAATCACAGCTTTCATGCGTCTTTGCATGCTCTCCACTAGTTTTTTTTATATACTTCTGGGTGACTTTATGTTATTCCTGGCGCAAGAATTCAAGCAGTGCCTCTTTGTTTGATGGTTCGTGACCATCCATCTTCCTCCTGATCACATTCCAGAGGTTTTCAATGGGGTTCAGGTCTGGAGATTGGGCTGGCCATGACAAGGTCTTGATTTGCAGTGGTCTCTTTTTTTTTTCCAGAGATGCATGTAATGTCTTTATTTATGTCTTTTTTCATGTAACACATTTTTAAATAGACATTTAACAGGCATTTCTGCAAAACGTCTTGTGGAATATGTGTGGAACATGGTGCTGAATGCTGCCTGCTTTTTGATGATAAATGTGTATAATTAATTTATGGCAATCCTGTTCTGTGCTCTTAAAGTGGTAAATAAGTGTAACTGTACTAATCTAGGGGGAGATTCACGACCTGTACAGGAAAGTAAAGGAGCAGAGCATGAATGTAGAATTCTAGAGATTCATATACTTTTTTGTCTGTTGAATGCAAACATGTTACACTGGATAATTTGCCACAGTAAATGAATGAAGTGCATTTTCTGTCTCACCTGTTTAATCTAATGACTTGTGTAAAATTGGATTATATTTTAGGTCATATTTGTGCAGAATTAGAGGAGATAAAGTTTCAATCACCAGTGTACTGCAGTGTCCATTTATGGTTGTCAGTGCAGGCTGATTTCAAAAAAAGCTCCTCACATGAGTTAATTTGCATTTATTCTCAGCTCATATCTGTCCTACCGTGTCCCGTGTAACTGTCTGCTAATGCATGACCATTAACAAAGTTCATTTCACAGTCATGTCCACTCTATTGAGTCAATGATTGATTTATATTCAAATTTTGACAGGCGCACACACTGACACACACTGCTGGAAAATTATAGATTTGTTTTTTTCTTCAGACAGACATTGATTTTCATCCACCATTTGTTATGCACACGCTGGTTTTTGCTTTTTTTTCGGACAAAGTTACATTATTGCTGCAGGGCAAATCTGTGCAGACTTTTTTAAATCAATCTGCACTGAAAGAGGAAACTAATTGCCCTTTGTGAAGAGAGACAAAAGATTTGACAAGAGCTTCATCAACCATGGAGCTTACACAGTATGCCAGTAAATGGGTATTTTAACCACCAGTATCAACTTTAACCTCAGTGTGTACCTCTTCTATTGTACCATTTTGCTGTTCTCTTCATCTTTATCACTCTCCACTCTCACACTTTCTAAGCCAGTAAAGGAACCATCTTGTGTCTTTCCCGCTCATCCACTGCCTCTCACTCCCTTTGGTCTCCAGCCCCTTCCTCTCACCCTCTAATCCCCCTTTTGAGTGCTTTCATTCACCTCTTCCTCTTTACTCCATGCTCCCCTCTCCTCTCTCTGCTTCTTTCCTCGTGTGCTTTTCCTCTCCCATTCTTCATTTGCCTTTCCTTTCCTTTCGTCTTCTCATTTCCCTCCCTTTCTCCCTTTCTCACTCTCAACATGGCCTAGTTTCTAACAGCAGCCAACTCAGACATCTGTGCTTCGGCTCACGTGCCTGATAAGGCATGACACCCCTGCTGGCGGGGGGAGAAAGAGGTGAAAAGAAGGAGAGAAGGAAATAGGATGCAGAGAAGGCGAAGAGAAAGAGAGAGGTGAATGAGGGGTTAATGGAAAGACAGTGTGAGACGGGGTGATTATGGGAAATGAGATAGGAAGGCCGATGAAAATATCTGACTGCTGAACACAAAATCAACGGTTGGATGTTTCAGGTTGCAAAAAGTGCATTTGAGAGAGCGAGAGAAAGGAGGAGGAAAGTTGACACAGAAATGAAGCCATGCACAGTTTGAAGCAGGCAGGCAGCTGGCACATAATGGTTATTAGCTATTAGAGTTAGCATGGCTTAGCAGGGTCACAGTGGCAAAGCAGGCTAAGTCGCTGTGTAATCTCTGTGTTAACCACAGATCATGTCATGTACCGCGTATGAAGATCAATCGCACACTGCAACCTAGACAGTCACAAACACACATCATTCCTTCATCTCTGCCTTCTCTGCTCCCTCTGTAGTTGATCTGTTTTTCCGCTCTCAGTTTTTTTCCTGCTGGAGGGATATCAAGCTGCCGGGACGTGATCTGAAATAAGTATTATTGTTTCTCTCTGCATGAGTATATGTTAAAAAAAAAAAACAAGTCCTATTTGTCAGCCCTATTGTGCAGTCTTATCTAACACGAGACAGTGCTAGACGCTGTGTATACGAACCTGTACTGGCAGTTTATTATTTGGTCAGAGACAGATTAGGGTTAGTAAAATGGAATCCTGCAATTCTGGCATAATTCAGCTGACAAAAAGACGGATTATCCTTCTTCTCGCCAAAAACCCAATTTAACATTAACATTGCTTCCTCAATTTTCTTTCTCTCTTTCTGTTTCTGTGTCTTCCTCTGCCCCCCTCTGCTCATCTTTTTTTGACTATTGTCACTTACTTTTGTTTTCCCTTACTGTCTTTCACCACTCCCAGCCTCTCTTAGATCATATTGCCTTATCCTCATATTTCCTTTAATATCACCGTTCACCTCTCACCTTGCTTTTATTCCCATTAATCTCCTGTCATTTCTCCATCACAATAGCCATCCCTCACTTATTCCATCCTCATGTCATTCTCTTTCTCCCTTGAGCACTTTCTACTCTTTGATTTATGCTGACCTTCACAGTCCAGTTTTGCTAGATTCCTACTCTCTGATCACTCACTCCTGTGCACAAAAGTAAGTCCATAATTGATGAAGATATTAATTATTATAGTATCGACTGGCTTGAATATTTTTAACTAATTTAATTATAAAACACTACATTCACTTAAATCATATTCACAGTAGTTATTTTAATTGCATCCTGCGTTTTATCATTTATTTTGTCATTTGTCCGTATTTCTGTCAGATTCTCTGCTGTTGTCAGTCCACCTTTCTCCCTTTGCCCTTCTCATTCATACATGCTTTCTAAGGTGAGCATAGCTGCAGAAGAAGTAGAAATAGACATGAGGGAAAGTGTAGAGCAGGTGTGGATGAGGGCGTTTTTGATGCATGTTAGTTCACACTGTATTTGTGTGTGTTAGAGCAAACGAGGCAGAGCATATGATAGGAGGAGATAAAGTCAGTAATATGCAGATTGCCATCTAGTTCCATTGAAATCAGTTAACTAAATGCTGACTGTTCTGCTCTCTAAATGTGTGTCTAAATGTCTCTAATGTGGTCACAGAAATCAAAACAAGCACAAAAGAAAAAGCAGCAGAAAATGATTAATATACCTAATGATAGACAGTCGTGTTAACAGTATTCCTTATGTAGTCTCACATGTATTTGTGGTATTTGCTACTGGCCTTACTCATTGTTAGCACTGCATCAACAACAAACAGCATATTTGCTCCATGTCTGTTTTCTTGAAGCTACAAAGACTTTTGTCACCTACTTTTGTTTTTCCTTATGAAATCATACCATACAGTAATTGCTTTAATTTCCATTGTTGCAGAGGTGAAAGATATTGTAAAACGTGGGCAAATGCCAGCTTACACGGCCTCATGGCTTATAAAAATGGTAAATGGGGAAACCTGATTGATTGTGATTTGAATGAACTGGCTCTTTAATTCTCCTTAACTTTAGGTTGTTTTGTGTGACTAATGGATAAAATAATTGGTTCTAGCAAAGCCTCCATATCTGGCTTTTCTAGCAGACAGGATTAAAAAAAGAAATGATAGCTACTGAAAGCCATGGAGGGAAACATAGGAATGCAGGAGAAGTTGCCACCAAACTGTACAAAACAGAACATAGTTCAAATAAAAAAACAGAAATGACCGTAGTGATAGAAAAAAATACACTGATTGAAAAGAATGAAGAGGTTAGCAGGTGCAGGTATGTGACACTGGATCAAATGATGCAGGGAGAAACTGACGTATGTCACACACACATGCACAGAAACAGAAGTGGTGCATTAATCCAAGTTACCGTATCTTATCAGTTATATCTTAACTTACTTCAGTTTTGCAGAAGAAAGAAGCTGATTGAAAGTTTGACTGAGTCAGTATGATCTATTTTAGTAATATTCTTATTAATATTAATTAATATTACCAATGTGTGTGTGTGTGTGTGTGTGTGTGCAGACACATTTCCCAGCAACGCAAGGTGCCCTTGACAGAGTAATCATTTTGTACCATGACTCTGTGTGTACCCATGCATGTGTGTGTGTGGTTATCTCCTGCTACCATCTGTTTGGCCGATAATCATCTATCTCCCCATTAACTGTCAGTCACTCTGTTCCCTGTTGACATGTCTCCTCTAACTATCTGAGCTACAACACCATCACAGAGGTAAAATACTATACATAACAAGAACAAATGTCTGGTCTCTTCGGACTTCTAATTATATGCAAACTGCACCTCTGTGTACGGACAGTTTGAATTTTTAATAAGTACGACAGGGATCCCATTTGCTGACCTTGATTTAATCTTCATCTTATGTATACATCAAATGCAGTTCCAAAAAAAGCTGTCATTTTAAAGATATTTTGCATAGCTTAGTAATCTTCAAGAACTCAGAGGAAGACAGTGAAGGAGATTGCTTCGAGGTGTCTGACACCACGAGGATGCAGATCTCGCCACTGTTTCGAAGGCTTCGTGACACGGCGAGGAGTAAGTCGTCCTCAGCGTGCATGAGTAACAAGGAAACATATCATAACTCGCGAATTGGAAATGACTGCAGAAGGTATTCACACCAGAGGATTGTCAGTCAGTCATGAAGCTCCCTTGTGGCACATTTTCCTCACAGCTGGAACAAAGTGTTCCACTTACAGTTTATCGCTTTGTCGACAACGCTGTTAGAAATGATGATCTTAAAACGGTTTATTCCTGATTATTTCTAATGTTTTGGACACTTTGGATGAGAAATAGTGAAAAAATAATCTTTCTGGCAGATTATTCATTTATGTGCTGTATGTGTGGTGGTCTCATCTGTTGCATGAATCCATGAGAAGTGGCAGATGACAATTACATTATATGACAATTATACACTTTAAGATAACAGGGGAATATATCATTCCCTTCTTTTATGCAACACACAACTTCATTTTGCTCTATCCCACTTCACTACCATCAGCCATACCCCACTTTTTGTCCCCTCGAATAATTAAATTTGGTTCTAGTAAAATATTCATATTGCAGTATGAATCATACATCTGAAAAACTGGGAGAGCGAGCGAGCGAGGGAGGAAAAGGAAGGGAAAGGAATGGAATGGTTACAAATGTAATGACAGGAGGAGCAGGAGAGGTGGAGAGGAGAGGACAAGGGTAAAGTGTGCAAGACAGATAGAAAGAGAGAGAGAGAGAGAGAGACTGGCAGATTAATGGAAAAGTCAAGCAAGGTTACAGACAGGACAGGGAAGAGATTGTCACAGGGGTAAGCCAAAGAGAAAGAGGAATAGTTGAGGAAAGGGGGAGTGGAATGGGATAAGATGGCAACCATTTGATTGAACAGGAGAATTGTGATGAGAATTGATACGACCATAGATCAAAACAAATAAAGCAATAAAAATTTGATTCCTTCCTTTTCTCCTGCGTGTTCATTGCACAATGACTACGTTTACATCAGACTGGATTAAACATTCAAATGTATTACATGCATCACTTGTACCTGCAGGCAAGTGTGAAAATCGTTGGCTCCTAGAGTCTGAAGTGACCTTTAAGTTTAGCATTTCCATGAGCCTAATCGGTGTGGTGTTTTGAAAAAATGCAAATAAAAAAAGTCTCTAAACGTCAAAGGTTAAAGACTGTGACAGTGGGTCTCCATCAAGAACAGCTTCGTGTTATTTCTACTTGAAGCTGCTGCATGTGCATTGTCATACTGGTAATTAAGGAGCACCTGAAAGAAAATACAATCACACACATACTGTATATCCACACATGTGGGTATGGGTTGCTTAGGCAGAGACTGTGAGTGAATATCCAGCATGCCAAACATTAGCAAAAGGTATGTGCCAGCATTTTCTGTTTCCAGAGAAAATTTGTTGCTGATAAAAAATTCAGCGCAGGAGCAAAGTGTTGGCTAAGTGACAGGGAAACCAAGATCCAGCAGGGGCAAGTATCCCTCAAGTGTTACAAAAGACCTGCGTAAGCTCTTCTGAGACAGAGCGAGCGCAAGGGGGAGGAAGCGAGAAGGAAGGGAGGAAGCGAGAAGGCCAGGTGAAATAGGGTCAGTGCACATATTTCAGTGAACCTTATGAGGGTTGATTATCTCCAGCCCTCACACACACACACACACACACACACACGGCGCCCTGCCTGCAGAGCGTGCGCTTGTGTATGAATGTTTTCCTCCGTCTCTTCCTCTGTGGTTTTATTAATGCTGACATACTGTAGCTACTGGCTATGTGCTTACCCTGTCCTCTTTCCAACTCTTAAGTTAAGGCAGATCACAGACACTGCTAACAAACACACACATACATAACCAACATTAAACATATCTGTCCCAAAAGCAAGGTTACAGGCAAAACATCATTGGATAAAAGATTTTTTCACATCCTACCAGTGTTTACTGTGAACATTTATAGCAACTTATCTGTTTTCTTACCCTCTGGCTGTCTATGAATATGCAAGTGCTGATTTTCTGATCTATAGAATAAACCATATGCTGAGCAGTTTGTTAGCATTACTGGCTATATTGAGCTGTGCACCATAAAGCAAGAACATAAAGAACTATATATATATATATATATATATATATATAGCTTGTCAGATATTGGCTCTAAGATAAATGCATATGCATTTATCT
>JAUYWH010000026.1:16499224-16513841 GCA_034779795.1 Ctenopoma multispine
TCTAAGATAAATGCATATGCATTTATCTTAGAGCCAATATCTGACAAGCTAAAGATATAAACGCTTTTAAATTGTGGCAATATTTTCCCTGTTGGCAAATTGTATTCTTTATTCTTAATAATGTGATTGCCGTAGTGTGGAGGTCTGCTTGAGGAAGCAAATTAATCTGTGTTAATGCTTCATGTTCAACATTTAACTGATTTAATTTAACTTCGACATATGAATTTGACCAAGCCGTCTTGACAGTGCTAACCACTGAGGGAACGAGGAGCTGTGGAATTCAAAATGCAGGGAACTAACAAAGAGTTTGGGTTTTTTTTTTTACTTGTACAGAATTTGTTGAAAAAGTATTTGGGCCAATTTAAGTGAGTGTAGGCCTGACGGACTGAGAGAAACTTTTTACACCTGTATATTTGAAACTTTACTGAGCATTGGGGTAACATAGGGTAAAACAGCAGTAATGCAGCATATAATAAAAAACAATACACACGACAGTGGCTGAGTTCTAGTTCCTCCTGGCCACATACTGAGGTGGACAAGACACCAGAATAGTGGTAGAATAATATAGAATCAACCAGAAAACCACTGTTATCTACAACAGCTGACCACCAACTATTTGAAAAAAACAACAACATAGCAGCTTTTGTTCTAAACAGTATTTTTTTAAAAGATATTATTTTTGTACTTGCTTGTATTCCTTGTCCTTGTCAGAGTAATAAAAAAGTCTTAACACTCAAGTCTTAAAGATCTTTGTTAATTAAAAAAAAAGAAAAAAGAAACAGTCCACAGACTTTACAAATTCAATATAATCCAATAAGGTGAAATCTTAAAGTGCTTTTTAAGCAGAAATATGTATATGAAACCCAAATATAATTGTATTACCATTAGTTTTTCATCTGGCACAAATTCGAAAAAATACTCGGTGACAGTGCCACAGGCTGATATCTGGTCCCAAATCATTGCAATGAGTTCCCTGGACAGCGTCAGTCATCAGATAGTTTGGTGTAGAAACTGAGCAGGAAAGCACAAAGATTTGCATTATGTTCTGCAGCACTGTCTGTCCACACCATCCATCTGATCCAGACAAACAATTTTAGAACAGACTATTTGGACTATTTGCTGGTAAGCAAGTCACCACTGAGAAAAACACTTTAGTTTCTCTGTTTGGTTTATGCATTTTACATAAATCTTTCTTGATCCCATCTGGGCTCGTGTCTGTGTGCAAAGTAATAGGCTACATCCAGTGTTATTATGTGTATGGAAATTGTTGATATGCTGTAGTATTATATTTTGATATGGCAGAATTGATGGTCTCTGTCCTGCCTACACGATGCTCAAAACTTTTACTACTCAGTTGCAATGACAAAAGGAAAAGTCGGCAGGACTGTCCCAGCTGAGAGGGCAAATCCACGTCTAATTACCCTGTTCCCTACCTTCAACGAACTGCCTTCACAGGAGCAGAGGGGCCTTGTTTTTCTCCTCACCAGAGACCTCACTTATGGGAAGAGAGGAACGGAAGGAACAACGTGTTTAAGTGGAACAGAATCTAGCTGAGAAAGCTGAGACTTCATGAAACATTGTCCCATGTGGTTCCACTCATTCAGTCAGTGAGTCGAAAAATCTTCCAGCAAACCCTGAAAATCACACTTTTTAGAACTAAAATTAGACTATTTTTGGGGGCCTTTTTCTTTCTGCTTTAAAACGGCATCTTAAAAAAACACACAACATGTACTGTGTCGTCAAACTTTTGGGAGCGATCTAGTCACAAACATATAAAAAAAAAAAGGTGTGTTGGATTAGTTCATACTCTAAATCTGGTGCATGTACATATAACACAATTTACAGTATGGTACTCACTGGTTTCTGAATAACAGTGCAACAGCACATACAGAAACCGTGGCCTGCTTTAGCTTAGCCTCACAGGAAAGGCAAAACATTTCAAAATGGTTTATGTTACAGCACGGCAGCTTCTGGCATACCTCTGTGGAATCTCCAGTTTAATTTCTTTCTTCACAGTTCACAGTTTCACAAATCTAAATCAATTATAAGTGCTGAAATTTCACATTGATTTAGTATGTGACAGATGGGACATTGGTCCTGGGTCATAAAGCTGTAATGGGAGATATGTTTTAGACCTTTTTCTCTCACACTCCAATTTCCTCAAACCTAAACTGTGTGAAGCTGCAGAGAGTCATCAAGCTATGATTAAAAACCCCTGATTGCATAACACAGTGTGAAAATGAAAGAAAGACATAAACAGCAGTGGAAGAGATATAACATTAAGAGTGAACTAGTAAGGGGAAAAACATCTGCTTTCCATGTTTCATAAGAGCTTTTTCTTCTCTCATCCAGTCAGAATTATGGAATCACAAATTTTTGCTGTATGTATGTTAACAATGAGCCATGATGGGAGCTGTATCCTAAGGTATAGTTGCACTGGCTTTACATTATTATTGCCTGCAATTGTTAATGACCCAGTACTGGCCAACTGGATTACTTCACCGCATAGGCCTTTCCATTGTAGTTACTGTCTTTCCTAGTTTCTTTTCCGCCATATTGTCTTCTCACTTTTACCTTCTATTTCCAATATCACTAATATGTCCACAGGGTTCAATCTGAGCAAAGATGGTGAAGCACACTTCCCTTTAATATTGGTGTAAGGCAGGAAGAACACTTGGGTCTAAAAGCCAAAGTAGTAGAGTTCATCTTTGAAACCTACCCTGAAAGCTTTTTTCATGGTTTCTTTCTTTTCTTTGTTCTTTCAGTTCTTTCTTTTCCTGTGGCTGCTCACCTTCACCACTTTTGTCTTCATTCAAGAAATGAAAGTAGAGATCTGAGGATGTTTTCCACTACTGTGCATTTATGCTGTGTGATCACTGCTTTTTAATGCAAGTACTGTTTCCCACATATTGCATTTAATTTGAAGGTTTAAAACGATAATAATGCAACTTATTTTATGAGTTTTTGCCTGTTGTCCTTAAGGCTGTTTCAGCTAATGAGCAATTGGAGATACAGTACAAGATGATAAAAAGTATTAGTAGCTAGAGACTAAAGGACTCATTTTGCTTCCTTTAGAGGAAGCAGTTTTCTCTGATTCATTCTTGTACAACATGAAAAAAACAACTTTCACAGCACTGTACGATCGGCAATGTTTCATTTTATTCTAATTGTTTTTAAGTTGAGTGATTTCAAATTAGTGTTACGTTTTATTTTAAACTTATTTTAGTATCCAAAGAAGCAGTCCTTCTATAAAAAAAGTCTACATACAACATACATATAAGTAGTAATCTAGCAGGGTTACTTGACAAATGAAGAGAGAGAGTTTATGACTGAGGACTGCATGCAGGTGGAAGCTGGAAAGGTGTGGGAGGTAGGAAGGAAGTGTGTGTGATGTGATGGGGAGTGGTAGCTCAGTAACACCAGTCTGTGGAGGCATAAGGAGGGAAAATGGCTGCAATGGTGCTGTTAGTATCAATCCCTCGTATACTGACACAAACAGAAACACTCCCGCAAAACGCAAACACACAAATGTCACTTTGTCTTGCGCATACAGTAATAGACTAGGTCATTTTATCGATCCCTTTAAAGTTCTGTTCTTTATCTCACAGTCTTCACATGGAGGAGAGTGTGTGCAGCAATTGGACTTGTCATCTATGGTGAAAACGCTGGAGGGAACCTGTAATGAAACTCATCTCCTCACCGGCAGGATTTGCAGTGACTGCTCAAATCAGATTGTTCCACTTTTGTGACGCAGACCTTATCTCTTCATTGCCATCTAAACAGTGAAAAATCAGATTCTGGTCCATTTTAATCACCCGTAAAGATGACAAGGCAGCAAATTAGATTTTAAACAGACGGCGAAGATTCATCCCTATCTACACCGGTAGGCTTTTCAGGGGATCTCTATGTGCTCTGCATTAACCATCTATACACTCAACAACAGCTGCAGATGCACGTCTATATTTTCTCTAGCACCAATTAATTGTTTTCTAAAGTTACACTGAAAAAACCTGACATAAGAAGACAAAGAGATTCTGCATGGTCCTCATTTCACTTTCACGACTTGTTTTGCTTGCCCGTTCCCCTTATTTCTGTGTGTCAGATGGTATTCATGTACCTGATCCATTTAGGAGAGTGGGCGACAGTGGAGACTAAGGCACTAAGACACGTCCTGCAGGCAGGGACCCTGTTTTAAAAAATAGATACACACATGTGTCTTGTGAGCACACACACATACACATTTACACATTCAAGTTCATGCACTTGCAAATTTACAAGAGCTTTGTAGATGTGTGGCATAACTGGTTCATTCTCCTCATTCTATATTCTTTTATCCAGTGTCTCCCCCCAAAAAAAGTGTTTTTAGGAATTAAGCTGCTTTGTTCTCTTATTGTGAAACATCATAACATCATACATTTTTGATATGACGCCGTGGCTTTGGAGTGGATTTTATGAATCTTGGCTACAAAAAACATTTGATGGCTTTATGATAAAGGACACTGTTAATGCTCAAAGGGAATTTGTATATGCATTTCCTCTTTCCACAGGTTCAGAGATCGTCAACAGTTACATAATGTTGCCACAGGATTTGACAGAAATTCAGTGTTTTGATCAAGGTTGCTTCAGTGGAGTGGACATTTGTTGCAAGGGTCTGTTATTGTTAGATTTCACTTAATACTTGAGCTATGAACATGTAGCACAATACCACTTGTGGATAAAGAAATCAACATTTTAAGTATTCAAACACCACCATGCAGTTTTCCCTGACATATACTTAGATGAAAGGGCTCTAAAAATGGTCACACAGAAAATGTTTAGGACATTCTAGCAGAAAACACTGAGTAAAGCTACACAACTGGTGATATCCCTCCATGGATACACACAAACACACCCACCCAGAGGCATCTGTGTACATACACACAAACGCAAATCCACATCCAGGGGTGCCATGACTGTAAGGCAAGCCGCAGGGAAGGATGCATGTTATGAAATCACCTGCAAGGAAAAGAAGAAGAAGTGAAGAAAATGAGAAAAGCTGAGAAAAAGGTATAGAAAAAAAGACTGACACCAACATTGACTCAAGATGTGGTTAAGCAAACGGCTTTTTAGGACAAATGTAATGTTTCATGTCTGTCTTTTTATGCCTGATGTTGTTTAAGTTAGAAATCACCTTTGTATACACTGTGCACCATGTCTGCTGTAAAATATTACATTTGTTTCACTTCAATATTTCTTCTTTTATAGACTAGTATATATGTTTAATGCATTTCCCGTCTTGTAAAGCCCAAAGAGATGTCCACTCTTGTGTGAATGCTGATAAAACACAAAACACAAGGGACCCACTTTTGAAAATAGCACTGAAAGTGGTGCAAAACATCATAGGTTACCTTCAAGGGCCTCAGATTTCCACTGTAATTTCCAAAGATATATGGCTGACTGAAAAGAAAAGACTTAGGAATGGGATACCACCTGCCTGAACTCGCAGATTTCCTTCCAAAGAAGCACATATTTTTTGGAACCGATTTGTGTTGTAAGCTTGTCAGACTATTAGTCATGTCAATTTTTATGTATTTGACCGTCTCTGCTGTCAGAAGACTGTGGAACAGTGAGAATTAATGCATTTTTAATGCTAACAAGCAGAAAGAGAGGCTGGCAGTATCACTTGAGAGTTAGATGTACCCAGATGGCCCATGTTTATCTATAACATCACAGAGGTAAGAGAGAACAGCAAGAGACAGCGAGATAAGGAATAAAGAAAAAGGAGGGAGATGAGATGAAAGGAAAGAAGAGTTATGTTGTGGTGGTGGAGTGTGGTGTGTCTGTGTTTTAGCCAGCAGGCAAGAGATCTGAATGGCTGTCCCAGATACCCAAATAAGTCTCCTCATATAATTCTGCATCGCAATTGCTTTAGTCAGCAGGGATGAGACACACACACAGACACATGTGCACATGATCACCTCAGCTCTCATCTCGCCCAGTTCATCTACCTCTGCATAATTGGCTGTAACGTGGTTGGGTGGGACTGAGTGCGCTGCTCAAACCGTATCAAACGCTCTAGAAATCCATCTTCACATTATGAAGTGAAAGATCAGGATATATTATACAGCATATGGTTCCCAGAACACCTGTGGTTTAGTACGGTTTAGAGTGGCCTGCTCATGCACTAGGATGTGTGTGTGTGTGTGTGTGTGTGTGCGGGTGTACATGCATGCGTGTGGCGTCCTTTCAAGGCCAACTGGTCCACAGCAGGCGTTCTTTTACTGTGTTACTTAAACGCTGCAAATCCCTATGTGCAAACCTTTTACATGCATGCGCACACAAACAAGCAATTAACACCTCTGTGTCCCCCTGGTATGCAGCAATCGAGGCAGATATCTTTAATCACAAATGCTCACACCCATTCCTATCCAGTATGAACACGCATACCGAAGATAAACACGCACATGTAGCAGATATGTACAGTTTCAGTGATCTGAAGTAATGTGATCAAATAATTAACTAGTTTCAGTGATTAGTCTGATACACACTTAGCCTCTAGCCCGAGCAAACTCATTTATCACCCTTTGCACAGACAATGTCATGGGTTGGAAACAGCAAGGTAAGCACAGTTAAGGGACAATTTTTAATGATGCCACCTGCCTTGTGTTTATTTCAGTGTTGTACTTGAGTCAATCAAATGCACATCTGAGTGTCGTGCACAACTGTGCTCTTACAATTATCTTTCAGGATTTTGAATGAGCTCCTCCTGCTTCTCTAACAGAACTTTTTTCTAACTATTCACCCTCTACAAATATCACCCACGCTGCTTCCCATTCTGCTCAGCAAACTACAGCTATGTGTAATTGTTAGCTAGTTGGGAGCTAAAGTAAATCACATCACCACGATTGTGTCTATGAGATAAGACGTGAAGAAATTTAAATTGACAATGTGAAATCAGAGAAATTAAAAAAAGTGTGAAGAAGAATCAAGGATGGAAGGGGATGGCAAAATAAAAAGACTGAACAAAAAGCCAGTGTATTTTTCTTATCTCATCCCCATGCACTCAGCGCAGCTTGGCTCAAAAACCACAGCAATTAATTACCTGCAGGCACATTACAGACACCTGCAATGATTTATGAGGCCCCTTATGGAGATGTATGACACTGATAGGTTAAGTTCAGGATACAAAACAAGAACTGAGAAAACGAAAGACAGATCATTCAAAAGAACAAAAGCCCCCACCCCAAAAAACGTCCATTTCATTTAACGTGCATTAGGTACAGCTGTAGTTTGCTTCACTGAAAATCTGCCATGAAAATCTACACACAGACAGACTAACACAGACACAAACACAGACACACAGATGCTAGCCTACATTGGACTGTTGCACTGCTTGGTGCATGTTTTGTTACTTGTGCCCATGGGCTCTTTTCTCCCTCTGTTCTCTTCATCCCCAGCAGAGAGAGAGAAAAAACTCATCTTCATTATTTTATGTTGAGCAGAACTTCACTGTATCCATTATGTCTGTGCGAGAGATTTTTTTCTGGCAGACAATACATGCGCAAAAAAAAAACAAACGCCTCTATGATTTCAAAAGCATGTGCTCACTTTTCCTTTTGCAAGTATAGAGATTTGGCTGAGACTGTCACCTACAGAAAAGTGGAGCAGGTAACACTGCTTCAGCGTGTTGCTCAAGGACACATAAAGAAGGACACGTGGCTGTTGGTGGAAACAGTGTCTGCTGTGGGGAACAAGCCTGTTACTGTCAGCCGGGACATGCTTCCCCAGGCTAATATCAGCCTGCCAAAAAGATGATGTTCACTGGAGTTTTTAAAGGACTGTGAGGAAAAGATGTGTATGGTCCATATTGAGGTTTATGCTAGGATATTGCTACAAGTTTAGTGAGTTAGATATCGTTTTGTTAAACAAACAGTTGGAATCCCAGCCATGGGCTATCTGTTCTAGGCTTATGTAAGTAATAAAGTTATATAACCAAAAAAATGTAATCCAATGTTACCACTGGTTTCCATTTTATACCTAATAACGAGGAAAACTCTCGAACTAAAGAAACTGGTAGGAAACTCGACTGAATAAACAGAGAAAGCGAGATGATATGTTCTTGGCTCAGTATCCAAGGAAATAAGGCAGAAAGATTTGAGGTTTCAACAAGGCTAAACTGGTTGAATAAAGGTTAAATGAATAAAGACTAAAAAACATTATTTTTAAGTATAATTCCTGATTTGTGTCCTGGATTGGGTTATTACAGGCTAATGAAATCACAGGCCTATGACTGTAGCGCAGTATGACAAATGAAAAGGTCTGTAACTGTGTTGGAGGTGACGGTGAGAAGGTTAAAGTCAATCTGTATAACTTTAAAGCTCTTAGTGATATTACACCCAGAGGGTTGTAATCACACAACCAGAACAGATCAATACAATCACATCACATCCACAAAGTGTATGAGACAGCACTAAATGACACATGGAGACAACGGAGTCCCACACCATGGACGTTTGTGTCGTGGTTTCAGCATCAGTGTCAGAAATGTTACGTTTACTAGAAATGTGGTTGCAATTTGCATTCCCTCCATAAATGTACACGTTCAAATACGTGGGCCCTGATTTACAAAGACCCTACATAGTTGGCACTAAACTGCGTGACAGTTGCGCATTTCGTTTGTAGGCAGGCAATCGACTAAATCGACGGTGCGATTGACAGGTGGAGGCGTATTTAAATGAGTAATTTGTGTGTTTCATAAATCCACCATGGAGAGTTTGGAGAGTGACGAGTGTAAACACAGGAGGAAATTGGATCCTGAAGAATAAAAGCTGTTAGCGATACAGGCTAATAATCACTTTGATGAACTACAGCAGTGACATCTCAGTCTTACAGGAAGACATTCTTTATGAAAAGGTCGCTCTCTTAACTCTTGTGTGTGTTGACTTTCAGGTTAAGTCCTTCTCAACAACTAGATGAGCTACATAGGACTTTCTTTCACATCACTCATTTCACAGTCGCAGTTCTCAGTGCAGATTGCAGGTTTTATTAAGTCTGCACATGATTCAGTCCATGCAAACCCTTAGCAGGGCTTCATTTTTAGGAGACATGGTTGAGCTGAGTCTTTTAGTGATTGCCTCAGCGGATCAGCAGCTTCCATCATCTCTACTCCAAAGTGTCACTGGTACAATATACTCCACTAAATCAGTCTGCTGCAGTGAGTACGTGATCTACAACATAAATGTGTGGAACATGTGTTGTTTATTTATGTGTGAGACAGAATGTGTACATGTAAGAATGGCTTCGTTGCAAGCACTTAGAAATTCTGAGAAGAAACTGTTGGTCTATGCCTTACAAACACAACCTGTTGTGCATTTGAAAGATTTTAAACGGAGGGGGGCAGGGCTCACACACCCACCCCCACCCCCCCACACACACCCACACCATTCTCATAAAGACACAGATGACAAGGTAAGCTTTTTGTTTCTCTCTCGATTGAGATTTCCCCTGTGGTGAATTAGAATCTCAGCGTTATTTGAAACCAGACACCACACACATGGAGAATGTTTTGGGCTACAGGGACCAATGACCCACTTAACTTTATTACTGACATTACAGCTAGACACAGTGGGAAGACGGATTACATAACACATGCAGACACACACAAAACAATATGAATATTATGGCCCACATGTACATATACACAGTATAAAACCGTGTGATTAGTAAATTAATATTAACTGAAAGTTACCAACACGTCCTACGAACACACACACACCGCATGCACACACAGCTGAAGGGGATACATCTGTGGTTCATTTAAAGTTTTGGCTTCTACAATGAGACATTAAGAGTGAATTGGCCTGTTATTCATAACCCCACTCATTTTTAAACAAATAAACAAACAGAAGCTCTTTTCTCATTACCCAACATTAAACTTGTAGCACTAGCGATTTTAGATAAAGATCAAGATAGATTTGTTTTTTAGTTCTTAGCACGACATAAGAGGTTATTATTAGGGTATCTTAGTAGTTTTACCACATGGCATTCACACAGTTTTGGGGGCAGATGATTTGTGTCCCTGTTAACTGGCTGGTTTAAGAACCTCTATGAGTCTTAAGCAGGCAGACACTGCAACCTGTCTGTGGCTGTGGGTTAGAAAAAAGACTAATGACGGGGCCAAATAAGCATCAAGGGTCTATGCTTCCAGCCTTATTATCCCTTTCTGGATTGTCTGCTACAAAGTAAATATGATTTTGTTTAATACTGTTTGGTCAGAGATACAGGTGTGTTTGAGAGCACTTAACTTTCCTGCCAGGACACCAGCATGTCCTTGGATCAGTCGTCCACTGAAGACAACTGTTTTGCCTTCAGCCTGTCCTTGATATGAGGTTTTAATTGAGCTTTCACTGCAGTCAGAGTCTGTAGGAGATTTCTAATGTCAGAACAACAGTAATTAATGCTGAGTTTTCCCACGGTGAGCTAATTTGTGATAAATAGCTAGTGTAGGGGCCCCAAGACTAAGCTTCTAACTTGCAATTTGATTGAGCATGCTTACCGTATTTACAAAAGTCTGTGTTAACGCTTGTGTCAGTTGTAGGTCTTACACCCTTTTTCTCCCCAAGATAAAAGAAAAAAGTATAGACAGCAGGTGTAATGATGTTTAATGTTGCTGTAGCCATTGTGGCTGGGTTATTTGTTGCATGAGGTATACAGAGTTTTCAAATGAGGCCCTGTTTACTCATTTCCCTTTTCTCCCTCCCATCTCTCCTCCTCCTGTCCCTTCTTTCTGCCTTCCTTACACCATCAGCAGACATCAACAAGCTGCCATCAATCCTCAGCGAGTGGCATCACAAATCCATTAACCAAAACAATGCGAAACATTTTATCCCTGCATCCATTCATCCATCTCTTTCTTCCAGTACTCAGTTTCATCTGTCTTTCATGTCCTGTCACCATCACTCTTTAAACTGAGTCATGCATCAGATTCCATTATTGTCCTTACACGACAACAATGGACAGACAAGGTGTGCCACAGGAGGGCAACTTAACGAGACATGCACACGTACAGGACCAGCTTATTTTAAAGTTTTCCAATTATTACAGTACACTTTTATCGATTTTTACCTTGCACAGAGGTTGACGATCTTTCCCAAATTTAGCTTTAACACACTGATGTAAGATTTCGAAAACCTTAACAATCCCAACACAAGGAGTTATGAAAATAAATTTACTAAGAAAGTTGAGCTTGACTGCGCATTGAAATTACAGTTTGGCAGTGTCCCAAAGTGCTGTCAGTCTAGGATACAAATGTGGAAATAAAAAGCTGCAGGGAGTGGCCCTGAGCCTGGGTCAATATTAACAGGGCCTAGTGGTTAGACCTCCACAGGCTCATTAAATTTCTGTGAAATAAAATGAACAGCCATGAAACGCCCCTGACACTTCAGTAGAGGAGCTTTTTAAATCCTCTTTTCAATTACATTTGTACAGTTTATGTGAATGTGACTACTGCTCCCTGAAGGCCGTCATAAGGTGTTTGTGGTTAACAAGTGTGTGTAGCTTTAAGCTAAAGGATTATTGGCACAGAGTAGAAGAAAATATTTACATAATTAACTAGCACAGAGGAAACCCATACCATAAATGTGTGAGTTACCTGCAGGTAAAAAGTGTGCAGCATGTGGGATAATATATAAACAGTAAAAAGTGAGTGTACAATATGCATTGTCAACAAAGTCCTTGTTTCATAATTCATTACAACAGCCTCAGAAAATATCCCTACAGTTCAGATCAGATTAGCACAAGTAAATGAAAAACACTTTCACCTTGCTGCACTAAGACAAAAGAGCAACTAAACATTTTAAAGGCTGCTTTTACCAACAGCAGGGGCTTAGTTAATGCACTACAACAACAGTTACCGTTTATCTATCGATACTCGTTTGGGATTCTTTCGCATCATTTTCTTGTTAAAACTGTGCTGCCAGCTCAGAGAACAGGACTACCTGATTTAATTTGCTTCTTGGTTTAATGCTTTGGGAACAAGTGATGTCAGTGAGTGATGTCGATGGCATCATCTTCAGTGACTACATTACAGGAGTGGAACTGCTCACACATGAAACACACTGATCCATGATGATTGTAGCATATTTTAAAAGTCCCACCGTCCCTGCTCCATGGTATGGGAGTGGGACCGGAGGTTGGCAAGGATTGCACAGGCATCAGTCATTATCATTTTGGTATTATTACGGTACTATTATTACTTGCATCAAGTGTTGTTACCACAGTGTAGTTTTCAACCTGAATTTAAAATGATTTATCTGTGAGACTTCTTGACCTATGCACAAACACCAGAACTGATGTTAACTGTGAGCAGGGTGTGGCAGCTAATCAGAAAATTTGAGAGAGATGGTGTTATGTAGTGGGTTTAGGAGCCCAAAACAGATGGCCAGTTAGGGACTGGTGCAGCATTAAAAAAATAACCTCCTGAGGATAAAGCCAGTTAATCAGACATTTCGCTACCAGGCAGCGTGCAACACTAATACTGACTTTGTGCTGGTGCTCCCTAAAATATCCACTAAGGAGCACCAGTGCTACTAGTGGAATAAGTTAGTCTGGCTCCCTGTATTAGCTGTAAAAGTACTTGGAGCACCAAAAACAAACAAACAAAAAAATATTTATTTCTATACTATTACAGTTTTTATTTGAATTTTTAAGAATCTTACATGTTTTTATGATCATATGTTTTAAACCTAATAAGATGAATAGTTTGAATGTAATCATTTGAATTACTTTATGTAGTGCTGTTCAGCCTGTGAATGTAACAGCAGTGATCAATAAAGTGTTATTATACTGTAATTTGTATTATTTATCCAGTTCTGAAAATAAGTAACAACAGTAACTGTCTTCTGCTATAAAGATGCATGTCTGTTACATTTTTAAATTATCCTCAATTTGGTAATAAGCGTATCTGAATTTAGAGCCTACTGTGAATAAATTCATCTGCTTTTATAGCACACATGGCGAACTAACCAGTAATATCTCATTTAAAAGGAAGTGTGATGGCGTTCAGCCTTCAAAGGCTCTTCTTAAGACGAGGGTCTTTTGTGTGAGCAGACCATTGAGAGGAAGCTGGAGCGAGCTAAACCGCAGTACTTTGATCCCTTTCTCGCCCTAATAATCAGACCTATTTCTTCTTTCCTTTAAAGTAGTTGAGAATAATTATAAGTATAGTTGGCTGGGTGTGTGCATGTGTGCGTGAGTCTGAAGTAGACAGGTTTAAAGACACCCACCAGCTGGATGTATGTGGTGAAGAGCAGCGTCTGATGGAAAAACACTTGTGGACTAAGGCACACTCAGAATGGACACACACACACAAGCAGGGACGGCCAGGGGGCAGCTGACCGTGCCAATTGTTTGTCTCCCAGAATCAAATGGGAGGTGATTTTCTGAGAACTAAAGGGGAGAATGGAAAATGACATAATAAACGAGTGCACTTTTCTCGCTCTTCTTTCTTCCATCTGTCCCCCCACTGAAGAGGAATGATCTGACACAGTCTCTTTTTCGAGCTGGCTGACACAACCACTCACTGTGCTCCCTCTCTGTCTCTCTCTCTACCACACACAGACACAAACACACACACACACACACACACACACCGATTTCCTCTGCACCACTGTGTTTGGACCACAGTGTTGTTGACTCTGGGAATGATCTGATGAATGACACCCCCGTTTCAATTATTGCCTCTTCTTCATGCTTCTGGCTATCTCTCAGGTCAACAACAATCGAGAAATTAAATCTAATGAGGTGTCCGCACTCATCACAGGATGGCTAGGTAACTGAACTGGAGTCTCAGTGAAAATGATGACGAGTAAATTCTAGTTGGTCCTCTTTGGTCTCACGATTTCAACCCAGATGAAGGAGGAAAGAAAGATGGGATGAAGAGAAGACTCAGCAACAAATCACCACAACGGTATGATTTTGGCTCTTTAGCAGTCGATGACGACGTAACTCGGCCTGTAACTCATTTTAAACAGTTGAATTGTAATAACATAACGCATATCTTCATTTGACCAGGTGTTTTTTTTTGTCTGTTTAAATGTGGGACCTGGTGTCGCTACTTACATTTTACAGTGTTTTAATAAAAAGTGAATGGCTAAAGGGAGAGATTCCGCGAGAGCATCATGTGTCATGGCGTTTAGTCATTTTCTAAGACAGCGGGCTTGGGGGCTCCTCTGCACTCAGTTTACTTGTAAGTGCATCAACTCAAAAAACAACCTTTGTCTCTTGCAGACCTTCACAATAAATAAGCAACACTGACATTAAAGGATATTACCGTAAAGCCCAGCTTTCGGTGTTGAGACAGTCACTGACCCTAGTGGTCAACACACAGACATAAAGTCTTATTTGATTTTAACATCATTTCAACCCAGACCATAAACTTTCCCTAAACGTAACCACTCACCAACATTCACTGTAGTATTGTCACAACTACAAGCATTCAGGTGATACTGCAATGTGTCATATCAGGGACTACATCGGTTTTAGGTACATTTTACTAACTATAAAGATAAGTCTGTGAAGATTCTCAGTCATCCAGGTAAAGTTGTCTGAAGATTGAGTCATGGCAACTGGACTTCTTTCT
>JAUYWH010000026.1:16513941-16534008 GCA_034779795.1 Ctenopoma multispine
CTTCTCTATCCAGTATTTGTACATTTTGGTCCATGAATGAGTGTCCTTTGTCCTTCAGATGAAGGTACACCGCTGATATAAAGATAAGTAGAGTGTGCTGTTTTTTTACACTGGGGCTGAACCATTTCTTTTTCTTTCAAATTGATACTACAGTTTAACAGAACGTGATTTTCAAACTACAAGGTTGTTATTCACAGATTCTAAATAATCAGATGCGTCTTCATGCAGATTCGCCTGCAGTCCTCGGTAAGAGAGAGCGGTGCGGGCCGACGAGGTGCACGAGGTGCAGCATCAGATTCTAAGTTTAAAATCCGAAAGTGAAGAGTTTGAAAAGGCTGGAATGAGAAATATCCAATTACTGTAGGTGGTCAGAAATAGGAAATGGGGATAAGTCAAAAGATCAGTAGTAAGAATGACTATTTGTTTAAGAATTAAATTATACATGAAGGTGAAAAATAGATATGGAATGTTTCACTATACTGTACTCTAGAAGGAGATACAGAAATGTAAGGCATGAGGAAAGGAAAGAAGGAATGTGGCAGATGGTAAATGTAGCTCTAGCCCAAATGGTATCTTGGTGCTCTGTTGGACACACACACACCTCCACAAAGTCAAATATGCAAAAGTGTACAAGGTCAGTAAAGACATACACAACATAAAGGCTTCTCTGGCATTACTGACAAGTGGGCACATGAGACTTACAAAACAAAGAAGGCCAAAACTTTTCCCTTTTTTTCATAGGAAGCATTATAGGACACAGACTGAAAAAGCAGCTTTGATGTAGATACTTTGAATCTACAAATTACATCCATGCGCACATGCTCAGCTTACAGCACTCATCCCCGTTGGGCACGCCAGTGAACTATAGAACCTTAGTGTGTGGTCATTGGTTTTATGGTTTTGCAGCTTCATGATTAAAAAAACTCATTTATTTTTGAATATGCAGTAACTAGTGGTCGTTCGATTTTTTTTTTTTTAATGGCAGCCACTGATCTTTTTTATAGAGCGGCGGAGTCGGTTGATGATGTGTAATATTTCTTTCTCATTTTGCACCAGATAAAATCAACAATTACAAATCTGAGATAAGAATGGTGCTCTTAAATGAGGATTTAAACTTAAATTATGTCAGGTATTTCAAAACTTTTTCTGAAAGTTTGTCTGAACTCCTCATTAGTGCGGGTGCTGTGAGGAACGTTCATGCTACACGGTGTACTCCTGTGCACGGTAGGCCCAGAAATGACCAGAAAAGGGGAAATATTTGATAAGCTAATATAATATGATATATTTTGCAGACGTCAGAGTCGCTGTTAAAATGTGCAACACCACTAGTACTTCTGGGAGATGTGAGATGATTGCAACTAGGTATTTTAATCCAACCTTTTTATTGGCTTTTTCCTCACTTTTAACATACGTATAGTTGTGAACTAGTCTCATGTCACCTCGGCTTCCTATGTTCACCTGCCTGCTGTCCGCTTTGTGTGGGGGAGATGAGCTCTGCCCTCAGACACAGAGAGGAGAGGCTGCAGCACTAATGTCCTGACTGTATTTTACTCACTGCTTTCTCAAGTGCAAATAAAAATGCATCCTTGTGAGTAACTTGCACTGGTGCACCCAAATAATGTTGCACATTCATACGTGATAATTTACAGGCTGAAAATGCTGCCAGTAGACGCTCCAGATGTGTCTGCAGATGATTTTTAATAATCGGCCCACACAAGCGCAGACATTGACCAAAGCTGTGTAATTAAAAATGCCAAAGATCAACTAGATGTTAAATGGGCTGGTTGCTTTCATGTATGGTTAGGCATGAAGCCTGGTGTGCATTTTGTGAATTTTGACAGGACAACAAACCTTGTGAATGGTGAAGTTTTATTCTAGTCGCTCTACAGAGAGAGAGATAGAAAGAGAGAGAGAGATAGAGAAACGGTGCCACTGTACAGAAGAGCTCCTGTGAAATTCACACAAAAAATATTGTTTTTACTCTTTATCATTTATAATTCTCCATGATGATGTTTTTCAGTATGAATTTACAAGCGATGTATACAGGTGTCATTTCTAAATATATTCAAAATAGTTCCTTAAAAGTCTTTGAGGAAGTATTAGTTTAAAAAAAAAAAAAGCTCTATTCTTACAGCAAACCATAAAGAAAGAGGTCTTGTATCTTTGGAGGGATAGCAGACTCAAAGTAGTGGGTTGCCTTTTTTTTCTTTTATCTTCTTTACAGTTGAAGTCCTGACTATACATGAAGGAGGGAAGAGAGAAGCAGAGCTGGTGATACAGTAATTCTCACCTGCCATTGGAGGAAGAGCAAGGATGTCCTGCCACACCAAGCCAAGTCCTGACCTGCGACCCCACTGGACAAAACACAGTCTGATAACGACCTGTCAGCCAATGAGGAAGGTACACTAAAGGCCAGGTTCTCGCCTTCTCCCCCAAAACAGCAGCATCTTCATCATGTTAAACATAGATCATTTTTTTCTCTCAAATATGTATATACTCACACCTGGTTACAAAGCATTAGTGATCATAACATCATAACAGAAAAAAACTAACAAAAATAAAAGAAACAACAAAAAACATTTAAATTGTTACATCAGGGGTTGCATGCCATCACCTCATTATTTATCATTAAATGTAATTAAAATACATTTTTGCCATTAAAAAGAGCAGGGTTGTCATCACAAGGGTGTGTCTGTGTGTATGTGTGTGTCTGCGTGTGTGCGTTTGAACATAAAATAGCAATAGTTTACATGACAGTTCTGTAAAAAGGAGAACAAATAGAACAAATTGTCATGAGTTCGTAAAACGCTAGGGTGCTGTTTGATACTTTTACATGTGCATATTCTTCACTCGTCAGCTCACGCAAGCAGCATGTGGAGATAAATATGATAATAATAAATATGCAGATAAGATGCAAAAAAGGACACATGTTGCTTGTCAGTCAGCATTGGGTAAACTGATTGGGAAGCAAGGAGAGGTTCACTGCAGTATTCCAAGAGTACAAAAGGGCGATATGACTGTTAAAGATGGAGCTTCAATTGAAACACAGTGGCAAATGCATTTCACTGCTTTTAAAAACCACTGAGAGAAAACAGAGAGATTCCTGTCTTAATATTCCATGTAAGGGTAGATTTCGGATGCTTGTTTCACATCCTCCATTCTGTTAAGGGCGCTCAGTTTGACTAGAGGTGGAGCTGCGAGCAACACACCCCTCACTGAGCAAAACGATCTGAGCACCCTACTGCCATTCCTCCTTTCCCTCCTTCTCTTCCTCTTCTCTCTTGGGTTGCTCGGGAAGAGAGCCGAACTGGAAGACCTTGGACTGGTAAACATCAAAAGGAGTGAAGTTTGATTCCGCTTCGCAGTCGCTATAAATTGTGTTGTTTTTGTTTCTTTATTTTTTCTTTGTCTTTTTTTTTTTCTACAAAAAAACTCTGCGCCGCATCGTGTTCTGTTGCTACGGTTGAAGCTCCCCCAAAATGCACAGAATCATCCTGAGGTATTTTATTACATACAATTTGGCTTTGTGAATCCAATCTAACAAGCAAATCAGTTAAAATGGTTACATATTTTTCTTCGAACTGTACAATTTGATAGTATAATGCTACAAAAAAGTATTATGTGGGCACGCGTGTACAAGGAAGCATGTGCAATTCTGTTCTCTTAAGTGTTAACAAAAATTATAGTCAAAAAACAAATTAAAGCATAAACAACCAGATCAGGAACCAAATGTTCTTGTTAAGACTTCAGGCCTACAGAGGTTCTGCCATGCACACACATGATTTAGTTCACACTAAGATGGATTCTTGATTGATGAGCACATTGCAGTGGAGCCCTCTTGGTCCCATCTCTCTCCATCTCGTCCCGCCCGCCCCAATCCACATCTCCACCCAAAATCCCCCATGTTAAACAAAAGATTAATCTGAAGTAGTCCTCAGATTAATAAGAGCCCTAGTTAATTGTGGATCACCAGTAACTGATGATCAATAATTCCGAACACAACCCCCATTTAGACTGTAATGGTTAATGTAAAGCACAACCAAAGTTAAATTTTACAAAAACCCTAAAAAAAAAAAAAGACATGTTTATAAAATTTTCTAACACTCTAATGATGTGTCATGTTGATCAAGGAAGGGAAGAAGGAAGGAATCGTCAGTGGTTTTCATAGTTAATACCCTGTTTCTCAGTGGCAGATCAAAAGACAAAAGCACATCGGCATGCACCCCCTTCCCAGTTCAGACAAGGGGGTGGTGAACATATTTGTCATTTCATCCTTTCTCCCTTGTTATCTCCTCTTTGCTCTCTTCCCTTCCACATTTCTCTTGGTCTTTTGCAGCAGGAGCCACACTAATTTACTAAGCACAAAGGTCAAGGATCAAGGTTTTCGATTATACAAGTATCCATCCACCATATCTAGAGAGACAGTCCCTTTTTACAAACTGTAAAGTATGTGTATTTTCTTCTCTCTGACACAGAAAGAAAAATCAAGACATGCAAAATAATATACTACTCTTCGTGTTTTTTCAGAAAGGTATGCATATTTCAAAAGCAAATGTGGGAGAAAGTTTTTTAAACTAATGGCTATTGTGCTACCAAATAAGCAAACACTAAAATCCTACATAGAGGGATCCAGATGCCAGAATCCCTAATAAATCTTATAGTTTCATATAATAAAAAAAGCAATATTTCGCAAATATTTTTATATGTGCAGTGCCACAAATGAAATGCCCATCAATTGCCTTGGGTTGCCCTGCTTGTCTCTTCTTTTCTATCAGTCATTTTGTCAGTCTGTAAACATTATTCATTGTTAGCACCTACATTATTCTCAACTTCTCACGACTACTGTGTCTCTTAGCGTTGGTTTAACAAATAAAACCAAATTGTGACCAAACATACCTAACTGCCAAAAACAACTAGATCAGAACTGTGCCATTTAACCAATCATCTCCTTCCTCTCTCTGTCTCCTCTTGCACTGCCAGGTGTCTCTCAGTGGCCATATTTGTCAGAGTAACAAGCAGCAGACCGTTGGACTAGCTCACTGTGACGCCCGTACCCTCCTGGGACACCTCCATGTCTGGCGGTGACATCTAACGTGCCCATCTGGTCTTCCTGTCAAGCCTCTTCTCCTCAACTAGTGAGCCTTAAGCTTGACAGTGGACACGGAGAGGAAAAAGTAAAGAAGAAGGTAGGGTTGAAAGAGAGGTCATCTCTCGCTCCCTCTATAATTCCCCTCTCATATCATTTATCCCATCCTCCTCACTACGTCCATGCACATTTCAAACACAAATCAACTGACACTTTTCCAGATCAATTCTCAAAGGAGTCCTCCATTACTGTAACTCGGGCCTTCTCCGTCCCACTAATGGGACTATGCTATTTCCTACCCTTTTTCAGAACTTAGAGGGTTAATGATTCCCCTAACCTTTACATCTGGATACCTTATCGCAAAGTACCTGCCGTAACGCCAGCTCAGATGGCAGGGAATGGACAGCAATGGTGATATCATCTGCAAAGAGAGTACTAGTAGTACTATCATACCAAGTTCTTTTGGATTACAATGTTGAAGAGAAGAAGAAAAATGTAGTGTGCCTATGGCATCCCTTAGTGGATAACATAGTTGATAAATTATAATACAAACCCAGAGAGGAGTAAGGAGGAGAGAAAACATTATTTCTTATAGCAACTAAACATCAGACTCCAAACTGGGGATTTTTTTATAAACCCGTCTATTGCTAAACTGGGCTGAGTTTAGGACGCCACGTGGGGCTGGGTATGCACTAGTCTTATTGGCTGAGTAAGGCATCACATGCTCTTTATTGTACATGTCATTAACTATTCGCCCGTCCCGTGAGCAGTATGAAGTGGTGGATTTAACTGAAGAGCGGAGATTGTTCGCATCATTGCGTGTTTTGACGGTGGCCGCTCCAAGGACTGCTGCAGGCGAGGCCACCGCCAGCTGTTTGTAAATATCAGAGGAGCTACGCCCATGTACCAGTCTGCTGCTGGTGTCATCCCTCAGCGAGTGGCTGAGGAAAGGATTATCTGAGCCATGGATTGGGTACAGGGACTTGCTCCTCTTGCTTTCCTCGAGGTTGTGGTTAAACAGCATCGACTTGGATCCAGTCCCAAATAGTCTGCCGGAGTAGGGACGCATGCCGAAGAGGTTAGCATAGTGCGAGTCAGATGCAGAGTCCAGGAAGCGATCCTTCTCCTTTAGGCTGACGCTGCGTGCTGGTCGCCCCAGGTCTACATCCTTGGGCTTTTCTAGCATGATGTTATCAAAGGAGTGCTGTCGACTCAGCCTCAAGCGATTTCTCTTTTGAACATGTGGGCCATCCGTTTGTGGCCAATACAGACCAAACATTTCGTCGGGTTGCTGCTGCTGTTGGTGGTGCATGGTGGGACTGACCAAGGTGTCTGCGAGGAGCTGGTCCTCACTAATGTCATACAGGTTAGCTGTGTGGAGGCATGCTTCACACCGATTGTAAGGTGAGCGTGTTGCAGAAGCTGAGGCAGAGGCAGAAGGTGTGTACGGCCCTCCCGGTGGGTAGTTAGCGGTCACTTTGGACAAGCAGGAACGGCAGTGTGTCTGTTTATAGCGATCAATAGATTCATGTGGGGAAAGAGTGATGTTTTTCTCTTTCAGGCTATAATGTTTAGAGTAGGCTGGGTCTGGTAGAAGATCTGAGTCAGTGTGATGTAAAGGCGAAGAGTTCAGATGAATGATGGGCTGCTCACACTTTCTATAGTTGTCACTGTGGTCAGAATAGATCTCAGGGTAATCCAAATCGTCAGCAGCAAGGCCACGACTCTCACGGTAGTGAACAGGGTCTGAGTGCAGACTCAGTTCTCGGTCTGAGTCGATAGTGTAGATTTTCTCTCCTCCTCCTCTCCCGGTTTGGTTGGTTCCGCCGCTGACCTGCTTAGTCTTTAAGTAGGACAGCTCCACCTCACTGCAGTCCCTTGGGTATTTTGACGTCACCGATCTTTTTTTTAAGTTGTCCTTGGGCTTCAGGTGCTTGTTGTTTTCTGGGTCCTTGTAGGAGGCTGCCCTGCTGGAACAGTCAGAGATGTCAGAGTGGGCTGTGTCCTCGGGGAGGTAACGCTGTGTCTTCATCGACATTCGTGGGTCTGGCATCAGCATGTCAGGCATCGGAGGGGGCCCAGGTGGCACCGAACGGAGCGTGTCCACTGACTTCTTCCACAGCGTGCGGGGTGGCTTGGCGTTGGTCTGAACTGCATCAGCACTTACTGCCACCTCTACTGTGTTAGGATTGGCATCATTCAGAGTCAGAGGATGCTGGCCTCCCTGGAAGATGTAATTGTTAAGGTGGTCTTTATGGCGGTTAGCAAGATAAGCCTGCAAATCACCTGAGTCCCCATAGATCATGTCTTTGGGAGCATAGCTTCGGTTGTCAGCATATATAAAGTTGCCCTTCTCTGCCATCATGTCCATGATCATTGGGCCAGCTGAGTGCATGAATTCACGTTTGGGTGAGTTCATGTGGGAGCCACCCAGGTTAGACATGTTTGTCATCTGTTTGGCTGACTTGATGAGCTTAAGCATTTTGTCCTGCGGGCTGAAGTCAAGATCTGTCTTTTTCTTCATATCAATGTGGACTCCATGGATGCAACTCCAGATTCCCTGCATGAAGAAATATGGAAGAACAAATGGAAAGGAGGAGAGAAAGGGGGAAAGATAAATGACAAACAACAAAGAAACACAGGAAGATTAGAGGAAGAGAGGAGTAAGAGAGTGAAAGAAGTAAAATGAAAAGAGGGAGGGAGAACAGAACATAGAGGGATTGACACAGAAATGGAGAAAGACAAACAGAATAATGATTACTAATCTACCGTGGTCTAACATATTTGTATTCTGTATATTTAACTGAAATTTATTAAATTGGCAGTGACTCTGAAAATAACAGAACATTGAATCAACGCAGTATTTTATCATCATTATTACAACCTTGGAAGTAAACTGAATTAGGCTCATCGCTCATTTTCTCTAAGACATGTTCAGTTTATAAAGAAAATTTGTGCCCCTCAGTAAAGACAACAATCAGTTTTATTTATTTTCTTAATATTGTATAATTTATATAAGAGGGTGGTGTGGTAAACATAATAATTTAAGATGTACTTAAGTATAAAGCATTCAGAATTAATCAACACACACATAGAACATTCCTCAAAAAATAATCTAACCAAGGCCGTTTCTAACCACACTGGCAACACGAGAATTTGTTGCCAGATAGTGATCACTGATTGTGTGGTATTTGATATCAACACGTCATTATATTAACAGCCCACAGTCTTTGAAACACCTATAGGTCCTGATTCAGATCTAACAGTTGATCTTAATGTATTGACATCATATAAACATTTTAAGTAAATTAAGTGAGTTAAATTTAGTTGTTAACTAATGAAAGATCTGCTGATGATTTTACAAGAAAAGGGGTCTCGCCACAGAGATACTCAGTCCACTCTCATTGTTCAGAGGTGTTACAAAGTGATACATCTTACCTTATACAATCTTTGGCAACAGACAGGGGCATTCAAAAGAAATTATATATCATTTTGAAGAAGTTAAAACTGTGATTCTAACGTCTAAAAGCGGTGCCATTGAGCTCTCAATCAGTGGTTAAGTCTATTTCTCAGATGACAATTTCATCCAAAAAAGCATTTATCAAATGGAGCCCATCAACTTGATAGGCCAGTAAGGATGACTTTCAAACCTAAATAACTCTTGAGAATGCCATCTGTTTTTTTTCCCAGGAACCTCACTAGCTTCTCGAAGTTGTTCTCTCTTTCCTAACCCCTCAGTTCACTTTGGAAAAGGAGACACACTCAGCCTCAAAAATAGTGCAGAGACACTGCAGTGGTTTTAGGGATGCACGTCCATGTCTTCTGTTCTCACACATAACAAGGGAGAATGCTGACCTTTTAACAGAATGAGAGAGAATAGATTGATTTAACGTGGGTTGCCATCATTTCACCCAAAAACATGCTGCAATTAGGGTCTATTTTTGTTCCTATTCAGGGCTGCCTCGTGATCCCCCCCTCCTGTCTCATCCTTCCCTCCTGCTTTTTGCAGCCCCCCCTCCTTTTCCCTTGTTTGACTCAGTTTCTTACTTCAGCAGTAGCTCTCTTTCAATACGTGTGTGTGTGAGCATGCTTGCTCTGCTCCCTTATCCTACTAATAGAAAACTTGACATTAGTTCCTAACCCCAATAAAATGACATTAGCCCACCTTATAGTTGCAGTGATTTCCTTTAATTTACAAGTGTACTTTATAGCCCTGAACTCAACCACTGTTGATCCAGTCAGGCCACCTCAAGACTAGATATCTACACTGTCACATACACAGGCACACTAGTTGACGACTGGGCCAATTCAAGACTGTTGTTCCAATGTGTCATCTTCTGATAAAAATATAATTCTGTGTAAACTTTTAGCAGGTTGATCTCCCAAATCACAAAAACTGGCTAAAAGATGCTTGTAGAACATGCATGCAGATAGAAACATGCAACTCCTATACACAAACCAGTCCTTACCCGGCTAATGGAGAAAAGAAGACCTGGTCTACCAGAGCAGACCCCTGTGAAACAGTATCTAAGCCTCCAATAGAAGAGATGCTCAGAGACAAAGGTGATGAGGGAGAGTCCCATCGCTGTGGCCAGCATGTAGAAGACCCCAGCCATGTTGTCCACATCCAGCTGACTGGACATCACCTCGTTCTTCTCATTGTGGCAAATTCCTGTCAGCCACTGTGCCTCTAATTCCTCCATTTCACCTGAAAAGCAGAACAGAGAGAGGCTAATCCAGATCCTGCATTACATGATACAGAAACTTGCAGGTCTGCGGTGACAATCTGTACTTAGTGTTACCTTAAAAGCAGCTGTAATGAGAGCTTTAGAGATTTATAATCTCTGCTTTTGGGCATATGTAGTTAGAAGTGTGTCACCTTATGAGATAAATGCTAATACATTTATTTAATTGGTTTTGCAGGTAATGCTGTTTGTAAAGTAAATTTGTTTGGTCATCAGTCAACGGCTTCCAGTCCAACGTTGCCTGATAGGGCAACGAGATTATTTCTTTAGGTTTAATGAAAGAACGGTAGAAAGCAACGAAGACCTTATCTTTTCTCATTCCTCACTCTGTGTTCCCAGCTTTCTGCCCCCCACCCTCACCCTCTCCGGCTTCCTCTGTGACATTTGGCGTGTGGCTAATCCAATCTGTGTCATTCAGGGCTAGATAACTAAGGCTGCTAGTGGGGAAAGACAAATATCATGGTGGTGTTCATCTAGATGTCTTGGGGCTGCAGACTCACTAAACCCTTTAAGACAATTGAGCAGATTTTGCCTCCTGAGAGATTTGCAAATATACTAATAGATGGAGCCACTGTAAATCTTTTTTATAACATGCTTTATCTTTTATTATGGCTTGCTTGAAATTGGATGTAGCTGTAGAGAGGAGAAGGGAACTACTGCGTGCTCTGCTGCTCTGACTCCAGAGGGAAGTATTGCTGAAATTCAAATGTTCTCTTTTCAACAGTCAGACAATTCAAACAATAGTCTGGTGGCCATTCAGTTGGAACACAAGTCTTTACAAGTTTCATCCTCACTTTCAGAACTTTTAAAAGTGCTTTAGTTTACAGCAGCTATGGTTGATTAAAAACACAAAACATTTATTTTAAGATGTGAGTCTAGTAACAAGTATTTTACAGAAAGCTTGTCTTTAAAAAACACTTTAAAATTGCCCCATAACATAAACAGTTGAGCATAATTAGTTCCTGTTCTTGACTGGATGATAAATTAGGTCTAACAGATTACAATCTTTCTGTGAAAAATCCTAAAGTTGGACTATTGCTGCAACATCAGAATAATAAATTTGAGAAAAAAATTTGGACACAAACACAAATTTGGTGCATTTTCATACTATCGCCAAATGAGTACTGCGAAGACAGCAGGATATTACAGCAAAGTATTATCATTATATGTGAGTTTTCATTAGCCTTCAAGACAAAATGTGACCTACAGCCGGCTCAGCGATGTCTGCACCAGCCCACATGTTTCCAGACAGCCTGTTTTGTCTCTCTCTCTGTCCGTTTGTCCTTCACCTTCCTCCAACAGATCTTCTCTTCATCTCCTTCCTTTTCGTGAAAAGCCATATGCTCCCCACCCACATTATGTCTATCCGATCAAGCAGCATCTGCCAGGACACCGACTCACTGTCATCTATCAAGGAACTGCACTCCTCTCACTCCCCATCTCTCTGTACCTGACACACTCTTTTATTGTCTTCCTCTCATCCTGTGCTCCCTCTTTGACCTATCTCTAGCTTTCACATGCACACACACTGTCTCTATGTTTTTCTATCTCTCTTATCACTCTCTGCCTCAGTGTGTTTCCGCTTTCTCTACCTTTGTCACACACTATCTATGTATCTCCTTCTCCCTATGCATATCCTTTTGTGTCACCATTTCTTTTCTTGACTTTTATGTTTTTCTACAGAACAGCACAACTCTTGAGTCGTGGTGCAAAGATGATGCTGATTTTACATATCCTTAGTATTTTTGCATTAAATAATTCTGCAACAAGTATAAAAAGATTGGATAGGATTTGTGATTGCGAGAAGAAACAAAAGCACATCCTTGTTTTTGTAAAAAAAAAAAAATCCAGGCATTAAAAATGACGGAATGTAGCCAGCATGAACCCCCTGATAAGATTTGGTTGGAGAAGATTATTGTGACACCAATGCTCATTTAATCAACTTCAGTGCACTTAATGTGAGTGGCTGTGAACACTTGCGTCAGCAAAATGCTTTCGATGTAAAATGTAAATGAATCTGTCACTAGGAGCTCGGGCTGTCTCACTTTTTTCTGTTTTGCAGCAGGAAAATTGTTTATGTAAGAACTTCTGAGGCTACTTTAATAAAGGAATGTGGTGATTCAGACACAGTAATGCACACACACACACACAGATCTGGTGTTGCAGAGAAGAATATATTAGAATAACTTACACACTGTGCCCTGTGTTTAGAGCAGCCTTTTGTGTCCAGAATAACATCAAAGGACTATTTATACTTCACTGCTTTCCCTTTGTGCTGTCAGCAGACAAGACAGCAGAGATGCGTGTGTGTGTGTGAGGTGTTTGTGTGCGCAAATTACAGTGCAGTGTAACCTTTTGCCTTCGCAGATAGTGTCATGCACTTTGAATTTGTACATGAGAATGATGTATGAGTGTGTTTCTCACCATCTCCGATAATAGCCAGGATAGCCAAATCCACCTGTCGTTTCCAGTAGGAACCCTTCTGGAGAGCAATGCCGTAGCCAGTCGTAGCAAAGATGTATCTGAGCGTAAGCAGGTCCAAACACACACACACACACACACGCGCACATGGAAAACGCATATTATAACCTTTAAACAAACATTTTAACCTTTATTTCTTCAGATGGTGTCACTGTGATTAAAAACATCTTTAAGGAGATACCGCATGCATAATGATGCACAGAAATGTGACGACCTGGAGATGCAGGTCAAAGATATTTAGTCATGTCACAAAAACGGTTAACATTCATTATTGGGTAGGACAAGCAGTTTTGGGGCGGCTGCCTTAAAGTTACATATGTAACTTTCAAGATAACACACATGACTACTAGTAAGTAAGCTTCTTTTGGCTGCTCCCTTTCCGGGTCACCACAGCGGATCATCTGCCTCTGCATATTTGATTTTGCAAGGATTTTACGCCAGATGCCCTTCTTGACACAACCTTTCCATTTATCCGGGCTTGGGACTGGGGAGGGAGTGGGATGAAAACCACCAACAGTTAATGGCTGACTGCCCTACCTACCGTGCCACCAAATTGGAGAACCCACGCAGACCTTTTCCACCAATTTACACAGGTTTTTAGTTTTTGACAGTCTGAAGGGAGCACACATCTTCTGACTGTTTATGTATGTTTAAGAGGTATTTTTATGAGAATGGGCAGCAGTGACCTGATCCGAAGAACTCTGCAGATCATCGTCGTCATGCTCACATCACATTCATAATTAAGTCAACAGCACCAATGCAACCAACCTACATGACTCTACAAGTACAGAAAACTACATAATTGTAAGTAAAATTGTGATACAACTGTTCTGTGTCTGGTGAAAAACCAAATGTAATGCTTGCATGAAGATCTGTATTATTTAATAACACAGTACTTTCAACTCGAGCTTGGTTTACTATATTCCTTGTGAGAAAAATGTCACTTGACCTTACAGTGCAGCATGTGGTAGCACCAGATGACACCTGCACAATATTGCTGTAAATCTCTTGTTTCCGAATAATGAATACCACCTGTTTGTGAAGAGGTGCATGTTTCTACCGAAGAGAAAAGTTGAAGTAACACTGGTAAATGCCACAAATTCTCTTAAATGTGTAATTTATATGACTGATTCTTGCATAAAGCCCATTGTTCTGGTAAAATGTGGGAATGTAAAGTAAATGCAAGGCAAACAGTGGCATTTAATAACGACCTGTTAGAAATGAAACAACAAAAAAACAAGTTAATTTGCAGCATGGACTGATTGTCACATTGTCTGTAGTACATCAAGGAAAATCTGACATTTTGGAAATCATACTTCTTTGCTTTTTGCTGACAGTTAAAATGACATATAAAATGATCAATACAGTCAGTAAGCTTAGTTTTAGCATAAGGACTGGAAAAGGGGGCAAACATCTAGACTGGCTCTTTTAAGAGAAAACAAAATACACACAAGCACCTCTAAAGTCCAGTCATTAACACTTTGTATGATCTCATTTGTCTAACTGTACTAAAACTAAGGTGGAGAATAAAAAGGTCTTACAGCAGACATACATTACTGGTTCAGAATAGAACTGCTTAGTAGTTTTACCTGACCTACAATTATTCCAGCATATTCAAGATCCAAAAAGAAAGACCTTTATTTATCCTGATGAGAAAAAGAGTTTCAGGTGGTTAAAATGGTAACAACTTAATTCATAGTTGTCAACAGAGACCTAATTGTTCAAGAAGTTGCATATTGATACTTCCCACGGCCATTAGACTCCTAAACCACTGACTGGAGTTTATATTCACGGTCCACCTCATTCTATCTTACTCATACAACCGTATTTGATTCGTGAACATTATAGTTGGCACATGAGCATTTGCACTCCAAATGCTGTCTATTGCACATGCACATTTTACACAAACACATAACGCACACACTTACCTGCACCTTATACAATTTATACTTCGTCTGTATCTTTTTTTTTCATTGTGTGGCATATGGTGTGGACAGCAAAGGAAGAATTTCATTGTACAGGGAAATTGTTTCCTAAATGCACACATGACAAGAAACCCTCTAAATCTTGAAACTTAATACAGTTTTATTTATCAAGCTGTTATTTTAACCCCGAACCACAATTTATCTATAAACTGTACCACCTTTTTGTACCTATACTTACCTATACCTATACCTTTTATTACTGTAACCACGCTAAGGATGAGGTCCTGCAAGACTGCATAATAATAGTCTACTCAGCCAAGGAGGTGGAGCAGGGGCTAAATACGTAAGGTTCCAAAAGCAACTGATAATTGTCCAATAGAAGAGGTTGCTTGTTTCCCATCGTGACCTAAACTAAGTTGGTCGGCTGCTGATACAACTCTGTCTCCAAAAATGACATTCTTATGAAAGGAAACAAAGGCGATTATGTGCAGTATCAGCATACTTGTGACTTTCCACTTACATTAATTATCAACATATCCTCATTATGCTGGTAAAAAATGTAATCTGGTTGCAGTTATATTCCTTACAAAAAAAAAATTTGTTTTGGTTTTGGTTATCGTAGGTAATTTACATTGACTGCAAAGAAATAAAAGTGATATCAAAATTTTCAATGAACTCACAGCAAGAAAGAAAACAAACATCTCATAAAGTCATATACAAGCTGTCAAAATTCATGTGACTTGAATGTGAAGGACAACATGTGTACAAACTTTATATTAATAATTTCTTTATATTTTTATTCAAATTGCAACAGTAGTTACCCGCTGCCAATGGTGACCAGCTTACATCCCTCATCTCTGCCGGCCATGTAGTTCAACACGGCAGCATCGTAGATGAAGGCATCCAGTTTACTGCACATGTGAAGAAAAACAAAAAAAAGAGAAAGGAGAAAGGGATAAAGGCAAAGCAGAAGAGATTTCAGTTTTTTTTTAAAAAGAGAATGAGTGAGAGGTGCACAGGTGGTGACAGAAAGCAGTAGAGGAGCTTATTTTTCCAAATGTGTTGTTTGTGGATCAGTTCTAAAGTGTTAAATCATCTTCAATAGAGCTGCAATCCAAGCGTAACCATACACACAAGGGACACAGTGGGGAGTGGCTGCGGTTCAATACAGCACGCTTCACTGATGATGGGACCTTGGAGGCCCATGGATGACCTAAACAAACTTTAGATAGACACAAACATTTACACTGTCTCTGTTCTGCCTCAAACTCTCTCACATGCACACACACACACACAGAGACACACTCACTCACAAATAAGCAGGTTGCAAAGTGGAAAGTAAAAGATCCCAGACTCAGACTGACATTTTCAATGTAATTGATGCCGTCACTAGCTACTGCTCTCGCACTCTCTCTGTATCCATACACACACACACACACACACACACACACACACACACACACACACAAACCTACAAATACACACAGCACTGCTAATAGTGCAGTGGCTGGATGGCATTTACTGAATGTCAGATCCAGCCCTCTAACGGAGGCTCACAGCCGATAGTTTAGCTATGTAATTAGCTTAACCCAGCACTGGCTCCATCCACACGCAGGCTATGTGCCCAAACATGGGGAACAAGGAGTGTGCGAGGGTGCATATACTTCAGTATGTGTGTGATTAGGCAGATGTGACTGTGCACTAGTGCATGTCTGTGAGCATGGATGTGTACATGCATATTTGTAGATGGTAGCCAGACATATTGTAGCTCTAATGGTTTGGAAAAGGATTCTGCCATCACTGATGTGTCACACCTTTTTTTTGGGTGAATAAAATGTTGTCAGCACAGATTTTCTTGCCACAATTCATAAATTCTTTTCAATGTCATCTTTAAACTTAGCAAAATGACTATTTAGTGTGACTCTGAATCTTATTTTACATCACTACAGGGCAACTCTTTAGTATAGTATATAAAATTAAAATTCTTGAAAAAACTTTGTGGAAATGTGTAAAATTGTTGCCACAATGTCAAACTAACAAACATTCCAGAACAAACTATTACATCTAGATCTGTTACATGTCTTAAGTCTGAGGTAAAACGTAAGAAAAGGCTGTGTCCTAAAAACTGAAGGGACTGCATTTGGCTACTAGCTACTGGAGAGAAGGTGAAATGCAAGCAGGTTGAAGTCTCATGAGATGCTTAGACTCTTTGGATTGAGGGAGGTGATTGTATAACTTTGCAAAGGTACCACAACAGTAACCTCCATGCTCTGTGTTTCCAAAAAACATATTGCACATATTTGCTGTGCTGCTGGATAGCTTTAAAGCCACCCTCTTTTGTCAGACAATCTTGCACTGGTATTGCCAGAGCCCTTTACTTTGGTATCCATGCTGTGCCAACTCAGTGGTTTCACTGAAATGATTGAAGATGCTGAAGATGTTTTTTCTCTTCCCACACAGTTCTAGTGTAAGTTTGTGTACTGCAGCACTGTGCAAAACAGACAGGAATGCAACAGTTTAATGTCATTAAAAAATGTAAACTTAATCACTACTGTGAGTCCCAAAATGCAGTCAAATGAATTCTACAGTTCTCCCCTGTGCATAGTTTTAGTTATTGTGGCAGTAACAGATTTTACATGTAAAGCCTGTCAGCATTATGTATGATCACAGTTAATCCAGCTATTGAGACTCAAACTGCTCATCTGCTAATACCACAGAACAGAATTATCAATGAGGGTATTATTGACTGTGCATACCTGCAGCTAGCTTTGTGTGCAAAGAAATACATGAGCATGCATGTTTTTATTTGTGTACTTGCTATTAGATTACTGAGATATTAGTATGACTGTGTTTACACATGTACTGTATGCTAATGCAACAGTACAGACCAGAGCAACAGAGTATTAAAGATGCTGGAGTGGTTTAAGCCTTCTTTATGTGTTTATCGACAGGTATTTATGGTGGATGAGGGAGAATGAGCTTAAAGACAGAACTGTATACAAAATAAATGATATCCTCATATTTGTTGTTTGTGTGTATTTTTCATTAGTTTCTTTTCCTCTCAGCTTCCTCTCTGAGAGGCTGTCTGTCCTTCGGTTTGAGAACTCTTATTGTATCCAACCCATTCAATAACCAATCAGACAAAAGCTTCATATATTATCATATTGTTTATTGTCCCCTTTCTCTGTCTCTCTCTCTCCTTTCCCACACTACTCTCATCTTTATTTTTACATTCTTTTCTTTTCTGATATTTTGCACTTGTACTCCTAATCCACGCCTTTCCTCTTTTTTTCCCCAAGCCATGTGATGAGAGTTTATCTGATGCCTATCCTATCTGCCTAACCTTTTCACCGTCATTACCAACGTTTTTCTTTGCATGCAACCTTTTCCTCATTGAGGCTTGTCCTTGGTGAGCTTTGTACTAACCCCAACCCTTCTGACACACCATCACTATATACAGACCAGTAGTGAAAATAGATGTTCCTAGTGAGGAAGCCCATCCATTCCCACTCTCAGAGGAGCTGACACAGACACAAACACACACATATGGTTACATGTGATGGCAAATAACATACTGTACATGAAACTACACACGCCTTTATGTGTAGATGCACTCTATAAATTTCTTTAAGGTTGACAAGTGAATATTTTGCTTTTGTGAATTAGAATTTTATTAAGTGTCAGTGTGACTGATTTCAAAAATCCAAGCAGAGTTTTCTTACCCTGTTTTGAGGCTCACAAGTGCATCCTGGACTCCAGTTTGATGGTATTTTACCATGTACTGGTGCATGGCAGGATAATTCTTCCTGATGTTCCTCTCGGTAGATCCATTAGGAACCGTCCCAAAACGAAATGGTGGCGAGTATGCATATGGGTTTTGAAACTGTGGGGCAGGAAAGAAGAAGAACAGAAGGAAAAGGATAAACAAAAAAATAAGCTGAGAGAGACAAAATATTTTCCAAATGTGAGTGTTGTTTGCATACTGTATTTTGTGAATAATGTCCCAAATTATATAACTACAGAGTGGAAAGGCAGTATGCTATTAGATGTATAATTAAATATTCATGACAGTTAAATGCACTGTAATATGCAGGTTTCAGTAAATTCTGTATTGTACATCACAGCAGCAACTAAAATAGAGTGGAAAACTATGTGCATGTGGTCTTTTTTCTATACAGTGTTTACTGCAAACTAACCACAGCCACTCCTTCCTTCTTCCCCTTTATTTAAACCACTCCACTTCATCTCTTTCTCTCATGTTTTCTTCAGTGTTCTCACTGAGTAAACATTTACAATATATTCCACTTGTGGTACTTTTACTCTGATCTCTCCACTGACCCTCTTTTTTATCTTTTATTCTTTTTTAAACTTCTATTTATTTCTTTAGTTAATTAGCTTTACTGTATATGTTATGAACCACCAGTTTCTCTCACTTTTCTCCCTTCCTATATCAGATCCTCTTTTGCTTTTCAAATTCTACTATCATCCGTTTCTCTCAGTTATAATCTACTCAGTGTACAGGTCAAGGGTTTTGCAGTGCACTTCTAACTGAGATAACAACCTACTCCACAGAGGTAGATATCTGCCCTCAGACACAGATTAACTATCAGTTAGTGAGCAATTATGAGCTCCACTTTAACCACATAGTGTGTGCGTGTGTGAGTATGTGTGTAAAGTAATATTTCATGTGATTTCCATGTTTCGACACTGTTGGCCTCTGCTTAGAATATATGTTCTCTTGTGGTCCTTAAAAGATCAATAGACCTGAACTTTTAGGGTCCTAAATATAATTTTGATATATCTTTTAAACCTATGGAACACATATAGGTTAAGTTAATTATTTTAAGATGTCTTCATTACTTAATGCTACATTCATTCATACATAGTGCCACTTAATAGCTTCGTTAGCACTGTCTTTCAGGGCAAAATCTAGAGCATTGGTTCTCAAACATTTTACACTAGGTACCACCTCAAAAAATATTTAGTTCTCCAAGTAGCACCATTATGAGCAGAGCTGAGTAGTAACTAGTTACATTTACTATGTTAGATCTACTCAAGTAACTTTTTGAAACTAAATTACTTCTAAGAGTAGTTTTATTGCACTACACGTTTTACTTGTACTTGAGTAGTATTGTGAAGAATTAACACTTCTTACTCCGCTACACTGGACAACACTCAACTTGTTACTTTTGTTTTTTACCATTTACTCTACACATTAGTTTCACCAATCAGACATAGCAACAATGATTCCATTTCACCACTGGTAACAACATCTCTAAATTGACTGAACCTGGTTCTCGTTGACGTGCAGAAGGCAGACAGCTGTACAGCTGTGTGCAAATGCGCACACTTCACCTATAAATTCACCCATTAGCTCACTCTGGATTTAGAAATAAGTGATACACCATCACATCCTGATCAACCGACAGACTTCAGCGACTAGACTTCAGCGATGTCAATGATTAAGGCTGTTTCCGTCCATGTGACCGTGCATAAAAAATAGCCTGAGAGATAAACGGGTCAAGTGTGCGCACACAGCTGTACAGCTGTCTTCCATCTGTGTGTCAGCGGGAGCCAACTTCAATCAATTTAGCTTCCTGTGTTTTGGGAATGTGTCTGAATTAAACGTCTACAATACAACTGGACGTTTACAATTTATTACAGACATCAAGATACCAAATTTTGCCTACAACATCATGTGAATGAAAACAGTATGGTCAATTTCGGCTAACACTTGTAATTTGAGATGCCTTGTTCAATTCAATTCAATTCAACTTTATTTATATAGCGCCAATTTACAACATAAGTCATCTCAGGGCACTTCACAGTG
>JAUYWH010000026.1:16534108-16549859 GCA_034779795.1 Ctenopoma multispine
AACCCTGCGGAACTCCGTATCTAACCTGCGTGTGCATGGAAGATTCATCATTAACATGAACAAATTGGGATCTATCTAATAGATAAGATTTAAACCAGCTTAGTGCTGTTCCTTTAATCCACTGTGTTGTGACTCTTATGCTGTTAATAATGTTTATGGAGATGCAACGTGTATAAAAGTCTGACAGTAAGACGTTGTCCAGTGAGCGGTAACAATTCCCCTGTAAACTATGATTACTTTGTGGCTTTATTTGAGCTGCCAGAGAGGAACGCACCGGGCCCCAAAGCTGCTGCATGACAAATTTAGTAATCCGTACTATCGATTTATTAATCAACAGTCTTCAGTGTGTAGATTTCAGCAATTTCTGTGAATAAGGGTGTTTCTGTCCATGTGACTCTGCGTAAAAACAGCCTGAGAGATCGAGACAAGGTTTTGTGACTCTAATGCTGTTAATAATGTTTATGGAGATGTAAAATGTATAAAAGTCGGACGTTGACCAGTGAGCAGAGACAGTTCACCTGTAAACTATAGCAGTGTTTTTAATGTTATTATTAAATTTTCGTCTAAAATTCTCAGGTGTTCCTGCGTACCACTAGAGGGAACCTGCGTACCACAAGTGGTACGTGTACCATAGTTTGAGAACCACTGATCTAGAGGGTAGGTTTAAATGTGTTTGTGTCTGTGACAGCATCAGTCACCTGTGTTAATACATCAATGCACAAGCAAAATCACTTCGTTTCTTTATCAACAGCTTTTATGTACAGAGGTATAAATTATACTAAATAATTCACTGAAATAAAGTACTTTTACTATGGTGAAATTGTACTCAAGTAAAATAAAATTTAAAAAAATCATATATTTATAAAAAGCTGAACAAAGCACAAAAATAAAATTAAAGAGTAACTAATTTCAAAATAAATCTTTCTTCATATCTTTAATTCTGTTTTTATATTCTGTGCGGATATAAAATAGGCATTACATTACATGCAAAGTTGCTTAAAATCTTAGAAAGTTGTAAATTTGACTTGACTTGAATTAGACCTGCAGTAACTCTGGAATAGTGACTAATCATACACCTGTAGGCACAGAACTGTCAATGTACAGTAAACTATGTAGATCACAAGTGTAGTACATTAAGAGATATTTATATGCACTGTATCTGCCTGCACATGTGCATCTCTGTTGTGTAATCAGATCAGGGTGAGAGCGTGTTAAGTCAAACTCTACTGTCTATGTGCATGTGATAGTGGTGATGTCACACAATGTGTGTGTCAGCATCGCAGGCCCTCAGGAGACTAGCAGATACCAGTCAAATGTAGCTTAAAAGTGAAGGGCTTTTGAGAACTGCACAGCTGCTGCCAATGAGCTCATAAAAGCTTGATGCAGGGATGCTGAGGACATGAAACTGCAGGAGAGGCTTTGTGCTGTAGACAGGTAAAGATAAGAGCGCTCACTGCCCTGCTACAGGGCCGTGACCGACAGTAAGGTACTCACACACCATTACGACTACAATGTGATGTAAATCAATTCCAGATCGCTTCTACCAAGAAATCAAGTGTAGCAAGAGCTTCCAAATATATACTTGGACACATAATAAACAAATGGAAATATATATCAGCCTGAGAAATCTCTCACACATCTTTGTGGTTGTCATGTGACTCCCTTTGGGATCCTAGTGCTGTAAGTTTAAGCACGGTCTCCTTGTTGTGTATTTACCTAAGCTCATCTACCTTTATCTTCTTTGCTCATGTTCTTTTCCATGTCTCTTTTGTTGCTACTCTTCCTCTTCATTCTTCTCCCATTCTATTTGCTTATTATGCAAGGTCTGCTGTTATATAATCCTTTGTCTGTATGTGTGTAACAGTTTCTTGATGTGTTTTGTGTATGTCTGTAGGCGTGATGAGCTCTCCCATTCCTGTTCTCCTATCCATCTCTTTCTACATATCTCCTGTGTCGTTCTCAAAGCAGGAATTTTTAATGGTTTCTAAGCCACATTACAAAGTGTTGACATGTCTGTTGGCTTGCAGACTTTTTCCATCTCAGTAAGACTCTTTGTATATCCACAAACTTTGAAGCCGTCTCCGACTTTGCAAGGGGGTTTAAGAGTTTAAAATTAAATGTAAGAGCTTTAAAGTTTCTTTAAAGATCAAACTGTACTGTAGATAAGTGGTTAAACCCCAGCCAATAAAAAAGCATTCGTAGGTGGTTCCTCTTAAATTCATGGCTATTATATTAATTATTTTCATATCAGCAAGATAACCTGTTTTAACTCCCTGAATCACCACCAACGTTATACATTTTGTATTGTACTGTACTGTACTGTGTGAAGTGCCTTATGATGATCTTTGCTGTATTTTGGTGCTATATAAATAAACTGAACTGAACCCAATTGAATTGGAATTAACTTCAAAAACGTTAATGATGGCAGGGTTGATGGCTCCTCAAGCTTCTCCAGTCTACGTGTGAAGCTATTTTCTGGAGCCAAAGAATCAAGCTCATTTTGCTTACTATGTATAGTATGTGCATGGGGAAAATGCACAATAAGTTGCTTCAGACAAAGGCATTAGCTGAATGTAATGTTTTCACAGATGAAGAAACGTCCAATCCAATTAGGTTTTGTAAACAGGATTAAAGCCACAATGTGAAAATACTACACAATGACAATGCTTAAGTCACGGCAATATTTTGTATGGTTTGTGTGACCTACCCAGAGCTAAATATTAATAAATAAATAAATTAATAGTCTTATATTTCTGTGAAAAAACAACCTCTGTGTGATGGATATGCTGCTGTGTGTCTACTAGCATGTTAGTCTGTAGTTTGTTTTGTATCCTCTCAGCCTCCCTAATGGTCCAGAACCACTTAAAACTGTATAGCAGAAAAAAGTTGCACACTTGGTTATCAGTGGGGAATTTTCCTAATCAGCTGGCTGGTAACAGTTGACTAGATGCTCAGCCTAGCTCAGCACATCTTTCTGAATGCCCATTTACCCTTTTTGTCTGGTTCCTTTTCTCCCTGAGCCTCTCTGTCTTTCCATATCTCTCTTACTTTTTCCGTCCTCGTGCCATTCCTTTCTCCCTACCTCAGCCGTCAGCCTGGCCCATATCTGTCTGCCTGTTGTCTTGTACCATCTTGTGTCTTTGTCTCTCGCTATTTCTCTGTCACCCTCCTGCCAGTTGCTGTACCCCTTCTCCCTTCCCACCCTCCCTCTCTCCTTCTGTATGTTGTCAAAACCCTCTACATCATTCTCAAATACTTTCTCCTTGGTACAACTCAACATCTGCCTCCGTCTCTTCAGGAATGCTGCCCTCTCTATCCTTTTTTATTCTTCTTTTATCCTTCTTTTTAATCATTTTTTTAAATTCTCAGCATTTGACTTTAACTTTAATCTTCCTCTTCCCACATCACTTTTCATATTCTTCTACAATGTTTACGTTTTTTTTATGTTTCAGATCATCAAACACATTTAAATATTAGAGAAAGATAACCCAAGTAAACATAAAATGCTGTTTTTAAGTGGTGATTGTGTTTATTAGGAAAACAAAAATTCAAACCTACATACATCCTATGTGAAAAAGTAATTGCCCCTTATTAAATCATGAAGTAACTGTGGTTACTCGCATTTTGTGGACAGCTGAGTTCAACTTCATAAACCTGATTAGTGCCAGATCTGTTGAGAGACATTATCCACAAATGGAGAAAACGGGGTTAACCTTCCCAGGGGTGGCTCACCCACAAAAATTACCCTAAGAGCACACCAATGACTCATCCAAGAGGTCATAAAAAAACCCAGAAGAACATCTAAAGAACTGCAGGCCTTATTTGCCTCAGTTAAGGTCAGTCTCCATGACTCAACCATAACAAAGAGACTGGGCGAAAGCAAAAACCACTGGTGACCAAAAAGAACAGATGGCTTGTCTGACTTTTGCCAAAAAATATCTTGATGATCCCGACGGTTGGGAACATATTCTCCTGTGGACTCACATAACATACTTTTTGGAAGGTGTGCATCCCGTTACATCTGGTGTAAATGTCAGACAGCATTTCATAAAAAGAACATCATATCAACTGTGAAACATGGTGGTGGTAGTGTGATGGCCTGGGGCTGCTTTGCTGCAGGACTTGGACAAGATGCTGTGATTGATGGAACCATGAATTCTGCTCTCTACAAAAAAGTCCTGAAAGAGAATGTCCGGCCATCAGTTTGGGACCTCTAGCTGAAGCATACCTGGGATGTGCTGCAGGACAGGCTTAATCCAATTGAGATGCTGTGGCATGACCTTAAAAAGGTGGATCATGCACAGAAACCCTTCAGTGTGGCTGAATTAAAACAATTCTGCAAAGAAGAGTGGAGCAAAATTTCTCCACAGCAATGTAAAAGACTCATTGCCTCTTATTGCAAACACTTGACTGGAGTTGCTGCTGCTAAGTTATTAGTTGCTGCAACTAGTTATTAGGTTTAGGGGGGAATTACTTTTTCCAAAAGGCCCATGCATGTTTGGACAGTTTTTTTCCTTAAAAAAATTAAATCATCACCTAAAAACTGCATTTTTGTTTATTTGGGTTAACTTTGTCTAACATTTAAAATTGTCTGATGATCTGAATAATTTAAATGTGACAAATATGCAGAAACATAAAAAAATCAAGAAGGGGGCAAATACTTTTTCACAGCACTGTATTTATGTATTCTTACATTTCAGTGCATATTATCACAGTTATGCATTTCTACAACATTGTGTATATACTCTGTTGATGTGATCAGAGTGTACCCCTGCCTTTTCACCCAGTCTGAGCTGGCAATGGCTCCAGCACCCCTGGAATCCTTAACAGAATTTTCAGAAAGTGGTTTAGAGGATAGATGGATGGAGCTCAGACCCACTTTGAAATAGGCCTAAGTTTATATTTCTAAACAAGTAACAACCCACTTTCTTTCATTTCTTCTCCATTACCTTGTTGTCAGAAAGCCCGGTGACTTGGTCAACAAACTCTTCCTGGATCATGAAGGCGGCCAGGTTGGCAGTGTAGGAGGCCAGGAAGATGACAGCAAAGAAGGCCCACACAGACACAATGAACTTACTGGTGGTTCCTTTTGGGTTTTGCACTGGCACAGAGTTGTTAAAGACCAGACCCCACAGCAGCCACACAGCCTTGCCCATGGTAAAGGAAGGGCCATGGGGATCTGACAGAAAAAACAGGGGCGAGAATGACAGATGGTTTTGAAAAAAGTACATCTAGAAATTAATACTCCAGCAGAACAATATCCTGAACATAAACCCTTTTTCTTGTTAATTTTAATGCTCACCTTTTCCTTGTGCCAGGTTTCTGTTGAAGCCTAGAGGACTGATGTACTCAAACATGAAGACAGCCATTGCAGTCACCAGTAGGAGCATCACAAACATCATCACCCACACTGATGCACTGAATGGCTCTGACAGAAAGAAATAAGAAGACAGAGATGAAGTATTAACATGTGTTATCTTGCAGTTTTACATCATAACACGTTCTTTTGGCTTCGTGATTACTCCCTTTGAACTCTGTTTCCCTGTGAACTGAATAAATAAATCAATTGTATACATACACATGGACACACATAGAGAGGAAATAACTGCAGGGATAACAAGCTGACTCCTGCATGTTCACAGTGCCCCCTCGCAACATGCACGCACGCACGCACACACACACACACACACACACACACACACACACACACACACACACAATAAACTTGTACATACACAGGAACACCTCCTATTTGACAGTGTGAGGAGGCGTACACTATAAGGAAGCCCTAGTGTCAGCACTCCTGTCCTCTCTCTGAGCTCCCAGCACTACCGCAGAGATTAAATGCTGCTCTAATGTATGGGAGAGCACTGCTGGCACAGAGTTGTGTGTGTGTGTAGGTGTGTGCATGCTGGCAAGCAGTCGTCATGAGTTTTCCTGCTAAGTCATTATAATTGCCACTTTCGCGGCAGTGACTGTGTACTGCATACATGTCAGTGTGTGTACCTGCATGTGCGCATTGTACCTGTATATTCTGGTGTGTGCATGCACTTTTATGTGTTCTTGCTGACTATTTGTGCTAGTTTGTGCCTTTGTATGCATATTTTCTTACATGTGAGAGCAGCAGCTTAAATGTTGATGCTAAAGTGCCATGCATCAAATGAACGTGACTGAGCAGCCATATCAGGGATATCCATGGTCACTCAGGTTAAAATCCTGTGGTTAAATCCCTTTCAGGTAAGTGAGAGTCATTGAAGAAGGAAGCAGTTGTTGAACTAAATCCCTCTGATGAAAGAGCAAGTATTGACAGCTGTGTAACAGAACTGAATTGTGTTGTCATCTCTGCATCAGGAAACACACATACACACACAAGCACACAAAACAAATATGTTTTACACTCACACAATCAGGAAAAGCAAACAAGACAGATCTTCCTGACTATCTTCTCCTGAGTCCAACTACAAAGGAACAGTTAGTCAGTGACAGTTACCAAGGAAGGCTGACGGTGAGACGGTTCCGTTGCTACGGGAGACCATGACGCTGATCCCGGTTTCCACGAACGGGACGGAGAAATCGATGACCTCAGAACGCTCCTCATTGATCGTCAGAGATCCGACGGCCATGACGGCTTTCTTATAGACCACCTTTGAGGGGCAGAGGAAGGAGGAATGTGAGGTAAAATGGAGGTAAAATAGGATAATTTCCCCTGCTTCACCTGTACAGTTACTAATACTAACTACTGCAAATTAACTTTATCCACTGAAAACTAAAGCACAAATAAATGCAAATACCTGCATATCAATAAAGTCTTCTGCCTCAGGCTAAACCTTAAATAATATTAATGTAAAAGCAGGATTCACTGCTAAGTAAGATGAACGTCAGATGAAATGCAGCTCAGTGAATAAAGTGTGCCATAAAAAATAGAGAGTTCTATAAAGTTTACCGTCTTTTATTTAATTAACTCTGGGACTTTGCCTTCCATTTGATGCTGGTAATTAAAGATATGCAAAATAGTTTTCTGCAGGAGTAGCTAATATTTGTTTACTTTCTGAGCATTTAGAGTCGGTGCCAAAGCCTCATAGCTGAATGTTTTGTTTTTTATCCGTTAAAAGTTAAGTCAACACTTAAAGCTCAGTTTGGAACATAAAGAACAGGAATATTGTTAATACAGCCACTACCGATTTCCTAGCAGCTTCTGTTTGCGTTATTAATTCACAAATGCACTGCAAACTTAAGGTGAAGACCAACTGGTCACCATGCATCTGTCTTTTATGATCAACTCAGCGATCATCAAGCAGGAACATTTTATCTGAAGGTCCACATGTTCCACTTACCTCTCCCACCATCCCATTCCAGACATTGTTGATCTTCTTGCCATGCTTGCCATTGGTCACCAGGTACAGGTCATAAGTGAATTTGACATACTTGGCAATCTTTTTCAAAATATCAATGCAGAAGCCTTTGCAGCACTTCTTAATGTACGTCCCACCAGCCTCTGTTGTGTTGCTGCAGAAACACAAAGAAACACAAAGACCATTAGATGTTTGAACCTTGCAATGATTTTACACAGAAGCTGCTTCAACTGATTATGACCTGTGGTTAGGTTTGTGACGGGAAATGAGAGAAAAGGCAGGAAGCATGACGTTGCAATGAATCTGCACTGAACATAAACCTGTTGTGCTCACTAGCAGAACGATGGTCTAATTGCATGAAAAACGACTGATTGTGTAAATCCAGATGGATGCTTTGTATTTAAATTTAAACTTTGATATCCACCTTTATTTATGTTGTACTATATGAATTCCAAATTCTTTTTGCTCCAAAAACATACAAAACATGGTTGTTTTTCTTTCCATCCTACTTGTTAAATTTATATGAATGCGCCAATGAACAAATTTCACCTTGGGACATTTTCATCTTCAGGTTCAGGGTGTTCTATTTAGGAATGACATCAGAAGACTTGAAAAATATGCCCCTATCTCTCCTTCTACCTCTCCGTCTCTCTAGAGAAGGGGGTTTATGACGGCACTGCATCTGCAAGCCTTGTACCATCTGCGTGTATGAATTTGAGAGCAGGAGAGTTCAAACAGTGTTCACGCACACATAACAGTGAACATCAACTTTCAGCCACCTGGGACTTTCATTTAACTTTTAGATATGTGCTAATTAGGAGAATATAACCTCATCCTTTAGTTTAACAACAACCTGGACACAAACTTAACGGAAAGTGAGGGAAAAAAAACTCTGCAGTTGCCTTTGGAGCTCAAACTCTGTCACTTTGGCAGCATTCTTTTGCGTTGTTTTGCCTGAAGTGAAAACTCCTGTGTTACCCTCACTTGTCGCCATTGACCTGTCAGACGAATGTCACCCTAAATTGACTTCTTTCCTGTCTTCAAACTGGAAAGGAATTTCCCTTTTTATGGTCTAATAGTTTTCACAGAAGGACAGAAAGGGTTCATTTGAAAAAGCGAGGCACTGGCTGATCTGTCAGCATTAGTGAATGACTTTTTGTGAAATGTTGCACAATAACCCAGGGTGATTTTCTACCCATGTTACCAGAGATTATCTATAACAGCTGTTAGAGCTCATTTAAAATCAAATAAATATGCTAATTTGCATCTAAATGCTCCAACAATCCTTGCATCTGCCAATAAAATCAGTCAAATTTATTACCAGAGAAGCAATATGGGTTTTGTTTCCTCATCAATCTAAAATAATAACTTTTGTAACAACTTACACTCTTTCTGTAATGCAATATGTATTTGTCTAAATCTTCTAGCGTAACATTCTTAAGCCGTCCAGTGGCCTACAATTTAGCACGCAGCAATAATAGTGAAAAGGACAATGTTAACAATGAAAAACGAAGCTGCTATTATCTTTTTTTGGGGTTTGAATTTCAATTGATTTCTTTTTCATGTTCAACTTCAGTCGCAACTGAATGTGATTTGGATTCTTATTTACTGGGGTCTGCATGAGTGTCCATTTCTTTACTTTAGTTTTTTTTTAACAGAAACAATTTAGATTGTAGCAAAATAATTATTGGAAAATAATGGAAAATAAACATTAACGTTTTGAAGTAGACAAAAATCAACCTTGTTAAAGGAACAAGAGTAAATGTAAATGTTTAGTACTTACATCTCTGTGTAATAAATGGATGGATAAACTTGTCATGTGTGACTTAAAGAAGTCTAAAATAATTTACACATTGTCTTCATTGTACATGTATTGTAAGAAGCACGTCCTCCCCTCACTAGGCCAGTGACTAAGGAAAGAAATTTGAAACAGAAATCCATGCTTGTACTGAAAGCATGGCTGCTTTAAGCATAAGAAACTGCATTTGCTATGAAGTACATAGCTGTAGCCATGTTGCTGTACGGTAACTACATGATAATGTGCTACTGGGAGGGAGGAGGAATCGTGCTGGGAATGGGATCTGTGATAATAATAATAGAAACAAGGACAGCTAAGTCAACTTTCTGGCAGGTTCAGCTGGTGGGGGTAGTGAAAGAGCAAGCATATAGGCCAGAACTGTAGTAGCTGCATTCATGAACACAGTGTACCCATTTAGGCAGGCCATACAGTAGTACAATCCAAGCAAGAGCATGTGATGTTATGGGGCTGTTTGTGAAGTTGCCAGGCCAACTTGATATAGAAACACTACAAGGCCTGAGGGGTCTCCAGAGAGGGCAGTGTGGGTTTATGTGTGATTGTGTGTCTTAGTGTCAGTATGGCTTGTTTTTAGGCCCAGCCCGGGTGAGTGAATTTGTAGTTCTGCATGCATGGATAGTCCTCTAACCCCCTAATTCAACCCCTCCACCACTCCCCTCTTCTGCCTCTTTCCTTCCCTTCATCTATCCATCTATCCCTCTTTCTCCAAATGGACACTACGGATGCTTGAGTGGGAATTGCACTGCGGGAGGGAGGAACACACCCAAATGAACTGGCCTGTGAGTGAGTGGACATGTGGCAACAGAGAGTGTATATGCTTTTGTGTGCGTGTGCGTATGTTTGTATCCCTCCTTGGAGATGCTTTATCCTCCGCCCTACTTCACAGTCATTCTGGATGAAAATCTCTGTTGGCCTCTTCCCTGGAACCCTATTACTGCTTAATCAACTCTGCTTGTTTGTGCATGTGTGTCCATGAGTGTATGTGTTGGAATTATAGACAGTTACTTTATATATTAATGTAGTGATAAAAGTGACACACAATGTGTGTTAATAAAGTCCAGTAAATAAAAAATTATATTAAATTATTTGCAAACCAATTACATGATGTTATTTTGTAGCACTTTGAGAACACAGTACACTGAAATGCTAGCAGAATTGGTGCATTAGAAATAAAAATGGTTAGGAAGCAATGAAATTGCTGAGTTCAGCAGTAGTTTCCATTTTCAGGGGGAGGAAAGAAGTTGCTGCATAGATTGCACACTGCGCCTCGCGCCATGCTCTTGAGACAAAAGAGGGAATGAGAACACAGCCAGAATGGAAAACGGAAAATGGATGATCTAATTTTCATCATCTTCTGATTATCAAATACGCGTATGTAAAATGAACGCAATTTTTCGCAATGCTTATCCCACTTCTCATACACAGAATTACCTGTCACTCAGTTAATTAGCACACTACAAACTCGAGTCAGTCAGTGTCAGTAGCCAACCTCTTGAACTCGTAATAGCATGTGTATGTGATTTGTGTAATTTTTCAGATCTATGTTGTTGAAATATTTTTAAAATTATTTCATCATGCTCCATTAAATGTTTTAAGCTCATAGTTGATTAGCATTGTAAATGTGTAGTTGGCTGCATCTAGCTAAGGTTAATGTAGCATTATGCAGAGGGCAATGGGGATGAAAAAGCATTAAATAATGATAAATAGTGTTTGTTATTATTTCAAAGTGATACAATATTTACGTTACTTTGACTGTTAGGGTATCTATTAGCTGGATAACTAGGTAATTAGCTAATTATCAACATAGCTAGTTGCTAGATAGCGAGGAAATTAGCTAATTATCTAAGTAGCTAGTAGCTGTATAACTAATTAGCTAATTATCTAGCTAGCTGGTAGCTAGATAGCAAGCTAATTAGCTAGATAGCTAGATAGATGACTTACTCTTTGATATGCTTCCTGCAGGGCACAGAGTTCCTCATGCAGGTACCAGTGAGTCTCTCTACGTCCTCCACTATAACAAAAGGTTTCTCCTCTAAAGTGACAATGGACAGGTGGTTGTCATCAAGCTCCGCATCACCAAAGGAGTTAAAGCGCGGCCACACCGGGTACTTCAGTGTCAGGCTGCCATTGTCCAGTTTCCCCATCTGAAAGGTAGGAGCAGAGAATAACAATGAGATGATGAATGAACTACGCCATTTACATTTTAGGCATTTTATACAGGGTGTGGATCTCATCCTCTGTTTTTAGTGAGTAGGTTGGGACTCAGCATCTGCACAAGACATTTTATGTAACAACTAATTTTCAGTTATCTTCAGATCAAATACTGTAGTTAAAAACTGTTGCTTAATAAGTCCAAGTAAATAAGAAATTGAGCTGTTTGCAAATGTAGAAACGTGTTACATACAGTATGTGATAATTACGTTTTCTTCGCAGATCATTGTAAATTTACTGTTTTTACTTGGTACTCGTTGTGTCATGTGTTGTCTGTAAGAAAAAAAACATCCCCCAGAGAAATATATGTGCTTATCAACGCAAACAAAGAGTGAGGAGAGGGGGTGACGATAGCGCAGTGACTCTGCATAGGCAAAGTTTTCAGAACTGCAGTGTCCCCTATGGATATTTTTTACCCACCCACACCTATCTAAATGCATGCGTGTAAGTATAGTTTTTACGCATGTTTTTGTCAGACAGGAGGCAGACAGAAAGAGACAGACAGCAGCAGGCAACAAGGCTTTGCTCAACTCTAAATTATTAATGTTACAGGAGACAGAAAATGGCAAAGTCTCACTCAATCTTTCCCCCATTTCAGAAGTTGTTCTCTTTTCTCTCCTGCGACTCTCTTCTACAGCTGTTGTGTAGAACGGATTGGCTGACTTTACAGTCATATGCTGCACATATAAACACATGCTCAGCAACACACGTTCAAGGCGTAAATGCCCTTGAATGTGGATTTCTAAACCATGAAGAAATGCAAACATAAAACACATACAGCACAATAACATTACCATCTTAACCCCTGTTACTGTGGAATCAGAGTAGGACCAGGGTGGTCACCCGCAGACAGATACTACCCACACACATGTTGCTTAGACCAAATACCTGGATAAGTCATTATCAGGCGTGCAGAAAGGATGAAGGGAAATTTGCATTTTAATTGTTTTGCTCTGAGTGGTTTTCTGTCTTCTGACAGGAATTAGAGTCTTCTCTCCACTTGCTGTCAGCTACATCGCTCAAGTTTGTGTGTAGGCATTTGTGTTGGGGCAGAGCGATGGTAAACTGCGGTAAGATGTGCGTGGTGTGTCACTTTCACACTCCTGGGGGTGGCCTCATTTGTCCATCTGTCTCACGCCAGCTCTGTTGCATTTCGCTTGGAAGTAAGTGTGGTGAAAGTGTCTGCGCACAGACGTCTATCTGTGTGTCTGTTAAAGGGATGGGGAGGTAAAGTTGGGTGGGGTTTTATGTGAAAGGAAGACATGTAGATAAGTTGGTGGAGGAGAGGAAGAAAAAACCTGTAAACACACAACTCAGATCTGCTTGATACATTCAATCATTAATATACGCTGTTGAAGAGCAGCCCTGATTAGTTAGATGAGTTCTACTCAGAAAACTGTTAAAAAAAAAAGAGGAAAAAGAGGCGGTGAGGAAGAACAAGCTGACTTCAGCAGCTCAGCTGATTTCTTTCCTGTCCTCCTGCTCTCCTCTTCTCTCTTCCTCTTCATCTCTCCTCACTAATTAAAGAAAGAGGGGTTATAAATTAATGCCCGGAGAGAAGTGAGGATCCTCTTTATTGACCGGCCAGGCAGCAGACTGCTGAATCTCCCCATATGAAATAACACATATTATACTCACGCGATACATAGGAAGAAGTGTGTGTGTGGGTGTGTGTGTGTGTGTGTGTGTGTGTGTAATGTGACCAGGCCTGCTAGGCCAGCAGGAGGTTAGGATGATAGGGCCCACGGGAGTTATAACAAACCACTGCAACAATCCTATCACATCATCATCCTGTGACGGATTTAGATCCACTTGGTGATGAGACGGCTTTCTGCCCCAGAAGACTAGAGTTTTTTTTTTTTTTTGTTTATTTTGTTTTATCTACTGTTCCTTCTTTAGTCACCTCAAACCACCCTTTGCTCTTTCCTGCTTTATCTTCCTCTTTTTTTACTATCTTCATTTTGTAAGGCTATGCCCTTTGTACATACATGCTTTGCTCTCTCTTCTATCTACACTATTACACTATCTCCAACTCTTTCTTTCACACTGTGCTCGACCCCCACCATGTACACACACACACACACACACACACACACACACACACAATCAGACACACTCGAGGGCTACAATCAGCAAGAACACGGCTGAACAAATAAGACAGAATGATAAAAAAATAAAGAAAAACATGGGTCATGGCTCTTACCCTCAGCACCTTCTCTGTGCCACTCTCACAGGGAGAGTTATCGCTGTGGCAAGTTGCATTATGGGAGAATGAGTTCCTAATGGCGTGGAGAAACCCATTCAGTCATAAAACAGTATCTGTCACTCCTGTCAGACAAAATTATGTCGGGAAAATGGATTCTGCTCTCCCTCTCTTACGTTAGCTCCGTTTATGTAGTGAATGTAAGTGTGTGCGTGCATGTGTGAATGTGTGCGTGTGTGGGAGTCTTTGCGTGTGTGCGCGCGCCTGTGTGTGTGTATGTATGTGTGAGAAAACAAGGACAGGGAGAAAGATGATGACAGAGTGGAAGAGCATGATAAAAGTGCATCTCAGATGTTTGCTTATAGTGGAGCACTGTTATGAAGATTGAGGAAATAGTGATGGCTGTATGTGTTTGTGTGTCAATTTTGAAGTGTGTGTGTGAGTGTGAGAATGCATTTGGGCTTTTGTGTGTATCTGCTTTCCATATTGTGACTCTCCAAGCACAAATCCCATGCTGTCTGTAATAATTATTTTGTGAACTGGCTGCTAACACTGCAGCAGTTCCTGAAGCAATTTACACACTCCATCTACCCAGCAGGAATAAAACATAACATCCTGGTTCTGATCGGTAAATACACTTTTCTCATTCAGTCTGTAAAGCTATAGTTTAACTCTGAATTCACCATTATTCATTGAAATGTCGCTGGTTATGGAGACACACCAGGTATTTTCAGGAGACAGTAAAAAACAAACTGTTTATTATTATTTAAAGAAATGACCCTGATCTTTCTTTAACCTTAACCAAAGTACTCACCACTGGAGTCAAACTTATTCTCATGAGACATAATATGTATGTGTTTGACAAAGAAAGGTCTCTACCCAAGTTAAAACCAAACCCACACCGTCACCTGTGCGTGTGTGTTTGTGTGAGTAGCCTTTATCCTAAAAGCGAAATAATCTTTTTGAACTTTTTGATTCTAGAAAAAGTTGAATAAATATATTTGTACAAGCATAGCACATTAATGTAAGATGTGTGCTTAAGTCTGCCACTAGTGGCAAAGCGACACCCTCCTCAGATGTAATGATTTCTTGCTAAAATATCTGTTCAGTTCTCTAATTTTGCATAAACCCCCATAAGATCACTCTGGATCCAGCGAGATACCGTGCAGTACCCGTATCCCCTGTTGCAACCTGTGCTTCTTTTGTATAACACAGTAATTCAGTGGTAATGACATATACGTCTTAAGGAAAAAAAACACCAAAACCAGCAACAGCCAGCAAAATAGCTCTAGCTACTACTACCACAATTTCAAAATATGCCACCTGCACGTGTGTTGCACGGAACAGCAGGTGTGGATTCATAGATAACCTGAGTGCTAAACACCTGTAGTAGGTGAAAAAAACAAAAACGTGCACATGGTGGAAGCTCGGTGTCTTTCTCTGTTCCCCTCTCTTTCTCTTTGTCTCTTTTCTCACGCTTATTTGCTCTCGCTACCTAGGCCCATCTGTCTCTATCGCTTGACGATTTCAGTATCACTCCATCATCCCTTGTCTCTTCCTCCTCTGCCCCAAAGGGGACACATTTTATATTTTGTGTGCATATTCATGTTGAATTTTTATCTCTTGATCATCAAGGAAGTCTCTCTCTCTCTCTCTCTCTCTCTCTCTCTGTGTGCAGCTGATTTCTGGTGCATGGGTGGGACGGTTGCACCAGACTGGGAGTGAGAGGGAGAGAGCAAGGGAAAGAGGGAGAGCTCCCAATTATGTTTCCACTTTGGGTCCCAGCGTCTCTCTCTCTCCTCTTTCTCTGCACCACAGTGAAGTGGTACTGATCAATTCCATGGGCTCCCTGTTTACACACATTACAACAACAAACTCTAGCTCCCCTCAGCATATCAATAAAGAATCTTTTGTGCGACTGCGGTGGGGGTGTGTGTCAGTGTGTAATGTGAAAAAGCTGGTCTTAGAGATTGAGTGGAGAGTGTGTGGATTGCGGCAAACTAAAACAAATACTGTTTCATACAGAGATGTGACCTGAATAAAAACCAGATTGGTCTCAAACATTGCCTGTCAATAAAGAATGTGGAAGGGTAAACACACACACACACACACACACACACACACACACACACACACACACACACACACACACACACACACACACAAACA
>JAUYWH010000026.1:16549959-16578452 GCA_034779795.1 Ctenopoma multispine
ACACACACACACACACACACACACACACACACACACACACACACACACACACACACACACACACACACACACGCGAGAGCACTGACCTACTGCCACACCAATAACTGAGGTCTCTGGTTTTGATTAACTGTGGTTTGAGGTGCTATCAGATTCCACAACAGCAGCACAAAGTGCACCTCCTCAAGACCATACAGTTCAGTGAACAATCCTATAAAACAGTTTGAACAAAATACTGAACATCCTCACCTGCAAGTAGGGAGCATGTATTACATGTTGTATTAGAATTAGTTATTAGCATATAGTAAAAACACATGCACAAACTAACCCAGATTGACACACAAATGTGACTACCTTTTCCCATTCTCTCTCCTTGTTGAGAACAATGACCACCAGCTTTGGGTTTTCTTGGTAGCCGTCTTCTGTGAATGACAAGTCTCTTCCATCCCATGTCACATTCATCATGTACCTGAAAGCGAGAGGAGGAGGGGGTGGGATGAAGAGTAGTGGGACAGAGGGCGATACAAAGCAAGAGAGAGAGATAAGGAGGAAAACAGTAGGGAGATGGGAAAAAAATGACAAAATGAGATATCGAAAGAAATTAACGTAGGTGAAGCGAAACACAGAGGGGGATATTAAATTATATTAGCATGAGAAAAAGTCAATTTACATCTACTAGAATTACTAAGCTGAAACATTCACACACAATCTTTTGTATTAGTTGTTGTAAAGTCATATTTGATTCACATGGATTGAATTATGATTAAATTTCAGAAATAAAAAAACCCCTAGACAAAGATTAAAAGTTTATTTAAAAAAAAGAAACTTAATTTTTTTAGCTTAATTTAAATCCTACAAAAAATAAGCAGCCAACATACCTTGAAATGTGAATAGAAGTCACATATAGACACTGCATACACACATTCACACACACAATGTAATGTGTGACCTGTATGGCAGGTCACATTAGCTAAGATGGAGGGCAATGGGAAGATATTCTTGGGTCCACACAGCCTCCACATTAATCATGGCTGTCCTTCCCCACTCTGTCTCACTCACTCCTTCTGTCGGCGATCATGTACAACACAGGAGAGACGACTCCTCTTTTCTACTTTTTCTACTTCTGGGAGTGCGTGTGATGACAGGGCAGATCTGTAAGTGGAACGTGTGGCCGCGTGGTGTGTCTCTGAAAAGCCATAGCAGAGAGCTCTGCAGGTGAGGTCACGTTTTGTCACATTTTATTCACACTGCTGTAACGCCGTACGTAATATGCTCCAAAACATAAGTTAATGCTGTGAGATGCTGTCAAAGGCTCATTCAACTGCACTGCAAGATATTTCTTCTAAAAAGTTTTGAACCCTTTCTTTAACCCCTTTCTAAAGACTCACAGAAGTTTTGCTCATTTTTGGAGAACTCCAATTTAATATAATTTCTTAACAAAGACCATCTGAAGTGCTGGTATGACTAACAGAGCAGTGAGAGGAAAGAGTGGGTGGGGTGGAGTATATTGATCTCAAGTATCTAGCACTAGCGGAAGTTGTGTATATTGTACCTTTAACGAACATGATCTGCCAAACGTAACTGTGATTGTAAATTTACAGTACTGTAGCTAAATTATGTTTAAATTTTATTATCTGAGCTGTTATATACAAAGTCAAACGTTAGACAAGCCAGCTGTCAATTATACCAGATCAATTATACCACTGTATATAAAACATGATGACAAAGCTAGTGGAGAAAAGGCTGTGTAATGTGTGCTATATTTCTGTGTGTATGGTGGGATTTCACACACCTACATGTCCCTTTAAATTGCTGTAACACACACACACACACCCACACACAGTCACTCAATACCCAGATGAAATCAGCCCGAGATAAGGGGATTGAGCGGGTTTCGTGATTAAAATAATCTGATTGGCCTGCGAGCAACCAGGTGAGTGTTATTAAGCCATTTGATTGGACATGGGATGCAGTGCTGAACCCAATTATGTGTGACTACGGCTCAGAAAGAGGTGCTGGAATCAATACCAGCGCCTGGGCTGCTCTTTTAGACAACAGCCCATTCTGCACGATGCAGCCATTTATCTGGCAAAGAGGCAGACACGCTCACATGCACACAGTGGAAGCCTTTGCTATTTTTTCCCTCCTCTTACTGTACAATTAGCTCTTCTTTGGTTTATTTTTTTCCTTGCTCATTGTCTTTTGACACAAGTGTTATTTACAGCACCAATAGAACTGATCTGACATACTCTATATTATACAACAACATAGAAACTTGTTTAATATTATGGGATGTTAGAAGACAGCGTGACTAGTGAGACTATGTGAGTGGGACATGACGTCAGTTAAATAAATCATTAAAAAAAGTCAATATTGGTTTAATGGAACAGACATCATACAAACTCATTTAATTAATCCTCCTGCACCTTGACACCTGATGTTTGGGACAACCTTCTGTATTCGTTGTTTTAAACAGATTTCCACGAGAAAAAAAAAAAAAAACTTTATAAACTTAATGGTTTAAATGTTTGACTATGAATAGAACAAAGGTTCACACATTTGTGTTTGTAACCATGAACAGGATGCAGACAGGACAGGCAGATTGCACGCGTGTGTGTGTGTGTGTGTGTCTGAAAGTATGTTTGGGCTGACGCCCATCGAACAGGTGGGCCTGATATGCCGTTGCTAGGATACGGACAGAGACTGGAGTGTATTCACTGGAAGATGACCCTAAACAACCCTGAATGAATATCCTTTCCCAAACACAGACAATTACTTTGCCCACCTCAACAATTCTCCACGTAATGTTTCCTCTCCCCTGTACCACTGAGAATCACACTAAAGCGATCCAATTTCTCTCACTTTCCAGCCTCCATTATATCAGTAATCTCTCTATTCATTAGTGGGGACGAAGGGAAGGGAGCTGAGGTGGGGAGACAGCCGAGAAGGGGCAGCCAAAAAAAAAAGTGAGAGAGCGTATAAAGATAACAGAGATTGAGTGAGAGAGGTGGGTAGCGGCGGCGTGAGAGGAAGAGGACTAAGTCTCGACAGAGTTAGGATAAAAATATCTTTGGTGTTATTTTTTCCTCCTTTCCTGTATTTTGGAGAAAAAGGGGGTTGCGGTGGGTGGGCATTGCACCAGATTCAGCAAACACTACACATTAACTGCAGCACACATAAGAGCATCTTTATTAATCCTCCCCTCAGTGAGCATTATTTGATCCTCAATATGATTTTATTTTGCACATACCACAACAGCTGTCTCCTCTGGTAACAGCCCTGCCCTTTAAAAGTGCTCTTGACACAAAAGGAACAACATCTGAAGTGCTAAGCTATTCTTTGGATCTCTGCATGTTTATAAAGGTCTTATTGTGAGAAGGACTCTGCTATTTATCTGAAGAGGTTTTACTGCAGGGAAAAGGGTCTCGACGAAGACGTTTACATTAACTGTATAATGCTGAGTGGGTGTTAAAGACAGAGACATTTATCCTCAGTCAAGACAAGGACCAGACAAAGCAATGATGTATGATGTCAGAGCACTGAGGGTGTAAATAAATAAATGCACACACACACACACACACACACACACACACACACACACACCGTGCTTGCAAGAGTCAAGACGTGTGGTGGAGAAGCCTGAAGAGAAGATGGGATGTAATATCAATGCTGATTTAGATCTTTTAAGAGGACCCAGGGGTGGGTAGTCACTTGAAAACACATACTCAGCCTCAGGTCGCGTGTGTTAAGTGTGGCATGAATGATGACTGCATGAGGTGAAGGAGATGTTTGCTCAGTAGTGCCTTTGCCCCTCCTGTTGTCCCTGGTGTGTTTGAGTTTGTGCAGTTATTTTTCTGTGTGAGTTTCAGAAGCACAAGATTAATGCTAACAATAACATTTGTATTTTCCAAGCTTACAGCGGCACAACAAAATGCAACACATGCCCACACAGCTACTTCAGCAGGATATCTTTTGTTGCACAAAATAGGATTTATGTGTGTATTGGCTTTGGAATCTTTATACTTCAGCTCAGTTGGGATATCAAACTGAGCTTTTCTCCAATATGCAAATCACTTTTTAGAACAAGAATCCCTTCAAAGCACTGGAGCACTTTTCTTCGATACCATCCCTTCCGATAAAAAAATAAGGAACTTCATTTGTGATGGGATTAGCATTAGTTAAGTTTGCCAACTGCCCCATAAAATATGGAATTATCCTGTACTTGGAAACGTATAGGGCTGTTCTAACCATAGACTATTGATTATTGACAAGTTGATTTGTGTGAGATAAAAGGAAGCTCTCTCTCTCTTTTCTAGCCTTAACCACATGCTCTACTACTCGTGACCAATGAGAAAAGGGGAATGTGAAAGTCAATATTATTGGCTAAGTAACAATCACATAAAGAAAATGGGAGGAGGAGCATTTAGTTTTTATAGGAATGTTTTTCTTAATAGTACAGTTCTGTTGAAAATTTACTAATCAGACAGAACTAAGATCTAAGTTTGTCCCATCTAGTCATCTGCTGCCTGGAAAAGCGTGAAAGTGCACAAAATTTTAGGTCGTATGTGACGCAGTAATAAGTAAGGCACATCATTAATTCAGTGATATAAAGAGCTAGAAAATATCAAACATACTACATGTAAGCAATTTTGAACAATATGTTAACACAGCTTCAGTATTAAAATTTTAGTAGTCTACTTGTAACTTACTTACTGTGTGACATGCATCTTTTAAATTCTCAGTTCTATTGTATTGTGTGTAAATACAATATGTCTTTGCGCGGCTCACATGACAACTGCCCCAGGATTCAGTTTGTGTGTGCAATGTGTATGTGCCTACGTGTGTGTTTCCTGAGTTCTGACCGTGATATATCAGGGCTTGAGACTGAAATTACCTGTCAGAACAAACTACTACCACCACGCCTTTTACACACACACACACACAGCCTCACACTCACACTGATAAATAAGTGCTAAAGTCTTTTAAGGCATACTGTTCACCACAGTAAGGTGAGCAGCGCACTGTAAATCTGTCATGACAGAACATTCTCTTCAGGGGGGGATATTTCTAACATGCACGCGCACAAGCGCAGACACACAAAAACCCATGCACATGCACACACCATATTTTATATGGAACACAAGTTGTCACTTGGTCTGATTGCTGCACTGGCCAGCGCTCGTAGTTGGTCATTTGTCACCTGTTTTTATTTAATTTTATTTTTCTATTACTCTGCAAAACATATTCATCTTGGATGTGTCACAGTGGATTTATATCACAGCTCTAACAGCACTAAAGTGAGTGAGGTAAAACTTCACTGAAAACCCAGGCTGCACAGTGGTATAATCACCTGAACTACAGACTCTTCTGAGATTCCAGCAAACACTAATATTATGCTCTATTGTGACATGTTTTTGGCTCACTTGAGAATGAAAGCAGCATCCTCTGTAAATCAAACTGCTATCGAGTCTGAACGGCATTCAAAATAAAACGTACATTTTAAATTGAATGGTAGCCAGATACTGCTGATAAGATGCTGCTGCTACTGAAATCTTACTTACAACAATACACCCACAGAAGTCATTACCCATCGTAAATATAGTCAAATATGTCAAACTGGTGCCCAGGACCATCTGCCCGCCTCTGTCTATGTCTTCGCTCTCCACGTCCTCCTATCTCCCCTATCAGCCATTGATGGTCTAACAGCTCACACTGGCACATCGCCATGGCCTCGCCTTGACCAATCATGTTTCTCGTGTCCTGGCCCAGAAACCCTATTGGCTGAACTTTCTCACCCACAACGGAGCCATCTGTGGCTACTCATCACCTGGGTAACAATCTGAAGCAGCAGAGCATGCTGGGAATGAAGTCAGCTGGCTCAGGTAAATCTCTTGGTGCGCGTGTGTGTGTGCTCTCTGACAAAATGATAGTTATATTAGTGTTGAACTGGTATTTAAAGTCCCACTGAGGTTATTAAAGATGCCATCAGTCATACTTTACTGTCTCTGCAGAAAATGACCATAATTTGTGGAAGTTCATAAATGTTCAGAGCGACTTTCTCCCCTGTTACCTCAGTGACTAAAGAAATTTCAAGCTGTTTAAACACGCAGAGTCAACCCAGTCCTATTTTTTTTTTCAGTGAATGCTCTAATCTGCCAGGCTCTCTTAAATACCCACAGTGCACAATGCACTAGTTAGGTTTCGTCAGAAATGAAATAAAATAACACAAGGAGTTTGTGAGTTTCAGGCAAAAATGATTTTCAATACTGATGTAAAGTAGGCATTGCATTTCATGCATTGGCCATATAAGCCAAAGTAGTTTACTGATGAACAATGTGAAAATGCTTCAGGACTATACAAATAAATAAAGAAATCCTGTTAACTGATCTCAGAAGAAAATAGGGCTCAATTTTGACTTCTTATACTATAACTTACTGTTACCTTTGTCTTTATGTCTTTTCCTTCTTTGAAATTTAGCCTCTTTTTCTAGATATTGTCATATAACATCATTAGAGTTGCTAAATATGCTCCAGTTTCATTATCTTAATTGTAAAGTGCACAAAAAGAGCACATTTGACATTCATCATTTATAAAATTTGCAACATGTTTTTCCAAATAAAATTTAAATGTTATTCAAACTTCAGTAGAAAAAAAAAATGTAGGGATGTAAACACAGGTTGTGTGCGTCTTTCCCTTCACTGCCAGATGGAAAGCTAGACTGAGCTGGCAAGACCTGCAACATCTCCCACTGGCTGCTAGGGAGCGAGCGCATGATGAGGAGGAGAGCAATAGCAAGTGAATGAGAGATGGAGAAATAAATGAGAAGAGGAACAGAAGGACTCATCAAGGAGCTCTTCAGTTTTGGAGAGCACTCATTTGTAGCGACTTCCCGCTGTTACCCAAGTCTCAATTTATTCCCTTCACTCTTTCTTCGCTACCTAAATCACAAACTCCCTCCTTCACTTCCATTCAGCTTATTCATTCCCCTCTCTGACTCCTACACTTCTTCTATTCTCTTAGCTCTAACCCTCAACTCATTGGTTTTTGTTTTTTTAAACAGTAATTGCGTCTTTCTTCAGTCTAAATCCTTAACGCAGACTTTGTGGAAACTTGTAGAAGTCTCTAATTACTAAAGAGAGGGATGAAATCAAAATGACTCTGGCAGACACACACACATGCACGCAAACACACAGTAACACAGCTACTGTCTTAGATGTTATAAAAATAAAACACCAATATAACAAAGATGTTTCTATTTTTCCTATGATATAAAATATACAGCTCACTGTATTTCTTACTAATCACTACACCCATATATGTCAACAAACACTTCTTTGCTCACTTATGTAGTGCACTGGGTGGCAACTTGGTTGTCTTTTCCATCTGTCCGTAACAGGATGTCTTGGCTTCCGGGATGTCACCATACTCCTCCAACATCGCTGCTGCTGCTGACGTTATGATCCCTAGGCCATCACGAACTCTCGCTTCCAAAGGGTAGTCCCAGTCATCATATGACACTGAAATCATTCCTGATGGAAACTCATCAGGCGTTATTTCCGGGTTGCCAGTGGTGAGTGACGGCACTATCCAGATGTATCCAAATCCGGTGAGACCCAGAGATCGAGCCTCCTCCAGGATGTAGATTGCCTCATCCTTGGAGCAGTAGAGCAGAACCACTGGAGATTGGACCTTCTTGAGCATGATCTGAGACCGGCTGTCTTCCTCCACCGCGTCCAGAGTGATGATATTCTGCAGGTCCCAGCCCACAAAACTAAAGTAAGAGTAACAAGGACAGGAGTAAAATGTTAATATTAAGCTAATAGACTATTAACTTTGCTTGGGTGCTGCCAAGGGCAGTTATAATTGTCCATTATAATTAATATCATTGTTAAGTGTGACATGAATGCTAATAGGTGTAAATTGCTTATTGTAAGAGGAAACACATTAAGGCTAAATACAATGCAAATGCTAAAGCTGGTCTTGTATAATGATACTCCGTAGGTTCCAGCCCACACAAATAAAGGATAAAACTCTGTCCTGTGAAAAGAGCTGACGCGCTGTCTGTGGTCAGTTTGCTAATTGGTGGCTAAAAGTTATCAACAGGTATCAGAAAATAGTACTGTAAGAGAAGCCAGCAACTGTGAGCATCTGTTACACATTTTGCACAAAATCAGGTTCATTAATATTGCATTGCACCTGCAAAACTATGTGGCTGAATATAAATGTTTTATAAGGATAATTTTGCCCTCCCGAGTGTTGAGTCTGTGATGCTATTGTGCAGGAAAACATATAATGATAAGATTCCAAGGGAAATATTTAATCCAGTTCTGTAACCAGTTAGCCAAAATGGGCAGAGTGAAAAGCAACACATGTTCATTAAAAAGATAATGCAATTGGAGAGTATCTTTTTCATCCAGTGGGAACTGGTGGCTCGTTTTCAGATTGTTCAGAGTGATAATATTCTGCAGATCCCAATACACAAAGCTAAAGAGCAGTAGAAACACCAGAAATGGCAAGAAATGTTAGCAATTAAAGAACACAATATGCCACAAACTGACAAGTGTCAAGGGTATAGGTCCTTGACAGAGTTGGCCTGGGAATGATGTGAACACACACACACACACACACACACACACACACACACACACACACACGCAGGAGGCACAGAAGTGTGTGACGCACAGCAGGGAAAAGAGGAAAGCATTTAAACATTGTGTAAGAATCCAACAATAGACAAGCTGCGTAACATGAGAGTGATTTGGGAGGTCTTGTCCTCCTCTTGCTGTCTAAAGTGATGATGGTCTACAAGTCCCGGATGACAAAAGTAGTAAAGAGATGATAATAGACAAAGACACATTCACAAAGAAAGAAAGAAAAAAAGAAAGAAAGAAAGAGAGACAGCACGGGTCAGAACAGTTATGAAAGGATGTAATACTGCTACTGTATGTTAAAAAAAAGGAAAGAGAAAATACAGTTCCCATTTTCCCACCATGATGTCAGTGTTTGCTTTGTGCCACAATGACCACCCATCTTCAAAATATCATAAACAATGATACACTTCTGGAAACTGATTTAAAATGTGCTTCTCTCCAGCACAGTCTCTATTTGCACACATATTATCTCATATGTTTGGGACATTATACTTTTGGCACTGTAACCACCATTTCTGGTGTCCCCTTTACTCTACAGGTTATACTAACAGACAGATCACATACCTGCCAATCATACACAAAATATATTCCCTCATTATTTACCGGCGTATTTCTGAGCCTACTGCAAGTTTCTGTTATGAGTGATGAAAGTTCATCGGTATTAAAACTGTCTGCCCATGACTAAGTGTGAAATCGACAATGGGTAATTGCCGGTAATTGGCCTTATTATTTCTTGTTTCATGAATGATAGGCTATTATTTAAACACTGAGCTCAACATCACGTCTGGAGGGTATGAATATTGACACTAGTGTGATAAGTAATATTTCTTCATTACAAATCTCTGAGCACAACAGCTCTACCTTTCACTAAGGTATTATAAATACATTTACATGGGGTGGATATTGATGTTACAATAGCTAATGATGATCTAGAAAACCATAATCCAGTGGGCTTGGATTGCTGTAACCTGGCAGTGGAAACACGTAGAATATGATTCATACGTAGCTCAAACTGTTTGATGATGCATGTCTTCTAAGGCAAAAGCTGTAATAACTTATGTCCTAAAAAAAGAAAACACAATAAAAAGAAACAGTGCAATGGGAAGTTGTTACAGCCAGTTAATTAAGTAACTTCTGTTTTAGTTTATTTCCGTCAAAACAATTTGAATGATGCTAATTTCTTTACTTAATGTAGCATCTGCTTTTAATGTTGTATCTGTATCTACAGGTGTATTTCCCAGATTAGCATGTCAAACATAAACAGAACTGTCATGACAGTTTAAGATGGTTTGGGCATGTGCAGGGGAGGGATCCGGAGCAGCCAGACAGGAGGAGAAGAGGAAGAACAACAGAAGAGGAGGTTCGTGGATGTTGTGAAGGAGGATATGCGAGAGGCAGGTGGTGACAGAGGAAGGCGCTGAGAACAGTGAGATGGAGTCGGATGATCTGCTGCGGTGAACCCTAAAGGGAGCTGCAGTAAGACAAAGAAGAAAAGATATTTGGGGAGATTGAACTATTAAGATAAAACATCAACAAATAGAAAATCAGCACAGGCAGGGAGTTTTTGAAACCCTTTTGGGTTTGATATAAAGACTAACTGCTAATGAGCTTCTATACTGTATTTCAGAGGTACAGACATCAGCCCTGGCTACAGTACATTTATCATTAATTTGACATTTTTATCAGAAATATTGCTTGTTGTAGGGTTTTTTTTACTCTCTCACCTGTACTGTAGGTATAGCTCATACCTACAGTACAGGTGACGCAAACAGCAAAGCCACTACCTGTCATATACATTAATTTTAAGAACGATGATGAAATCCCTCTAGTCTGTCTTTGAAGTCCACACTGAATGAGTGGAGATGAAAAACACAAGGCTGAAACACTGTGTGAAGTAACTCTTCCAGAAAGTAAACTTGCACATTCTCTGGGGAAATTTGCAGTGATAATGGAGAAGATTACAGACAACATGGACAAATGGGCTTGGAGAAATGCCCACAGTAATAACTCTTTGGGGAACGTACCTACAGTGCTTGTAATTTGCAGTTTTTGTTAGTATAACTTCTTGGACCTGGGAACGATTTTGGTTGATGACCCCAAAAGGGTAAATGTGCTCTATTATTGTTAGAAACAATATTTTCAATATGTCATTTTGAAGTTGTGTATCATCACTGTAAGTTAATATGCTGAAAGCCAAATTTGACTGGGAATAGCTAGTTTATCTATTCATACCCTGTGTGACAATACAGTACAACGGCCTTTTTTGGCCTCAATTTGGATAATTTTATTTCTTCATAACATCAAGATACTTTCTATTGCAACTATTATAATTGTTTACCCTGATACAGTGTCAGTAAATGGATGATTACATTTCAGGTGTATGTTTTTGGTTCTGAGTGAAATGCCGTGACAGATTTGGCCAAAGATGTGGACTGGAGAGATCGTCATTGAATGTAGTCTTTATACATGCAAACAAACTGAGTTTATTGCAAAAAGTTCCTACTTTTTCCACAGGTTCTACATAAACCAACACGATAAAATACTAATGGGAAAGTGCAAGGGATGTTCGCATTGGTCATGTGTACAATGCTCTAAGATGTTCGATGTCTTTGTTGTACAGAATTTATTTGTTGTCAGTTTGAAAACTTTGATGAGCATAAAACCATAACATGTGCACAATACTACTAATATGCGGATGTTAGAGCATCACAGTAGATTCTTAGTCTCACGGCCTCTTCTCCTGGAGGTGAGTTTCTTTATATCAGTTCCATATCCAGAGCTTCTCCAAATAAAACGGAGGTTTGCCGCATTGTTGCCAGCTGGCAGGTCACAGCTGTCAGCAGACACATCCACGTAAGGATTAATAAAGTACAGCAGCAATGTGATGTCATTATGAGTGCCTTTGTGCTGCTGCATTATCTTGTTGGCCATCGTTATAAAATTTAGTCATAATCTGATTCAGAACTTAATGTAAGAACATTTGAATTTGGAGAAATGCCCAAAGTAATGAATCGTACCTGTTGTCCACCGTCGTTTTTAGGATGTTGATGAACTCCTGGTAGCCCGGAAACTTAGACGTAACAATGGAGAATATGTGCCAGTCATACTCCTCCATAATATTCAGCATCAGCAGAGCCTCCTGCTGGATGGAGGCACCGAACTGGAAGAACGTTGACTTCACATCCTGAAGAGAACAGGAGAGAAAAATGGAGAGTAAGAAAAGAGAAGAAAGCATAAAACGTAGGAGGGAAGAAAAGACTTAACAGTAGCTGAAGATGTTTTTGATTTTTGTTCCTTTAGGTTTACTCTCAGTATTAGTCCAGCAGCTTAAGTACATCTCAGAAATATCAATCAGCAACAGAGCATTCAAGATTTGGCACATTATGAGTACACAAACACACTCTCCTCTACTGTTTCTCACACACCCATATACACTATATACACACACACACACACACACACACACACACACACACACACACACACAGATCGAGAGTAAAAAGCTTCTCGTGGAGGAAATATATGGATGAGGGGCTCAGAACAATTCAATTAAGCTCAAATTGGATTGGTGCAGTACAGGCAGGCTGCAGAACTCTGTGGGCTTGGTTCTGGGGGGAACGAGGGTTACATTCACTCTGAGGCACTCATATTCACTCCATTAAACCTGACTCAGAATCATTTGCCACTTAATTCAGCCAAACTGAGACATGGACTTGGACAGAGCAGACAAGTACTATTATAGGTGAACAAATCAGCTCTTTTCATTTATGTTGGGGGGTTAGTTTTAAATGATTTATTTGAGCATCGACTACTAATGAAGTGAAATGAGACGAGCGAGGAAGAAAAAGTGTCTAGCACCACAAATGTGTAGACTGACGAGGTCTCAGCCTTTGTTTGGTTGTTTATTGCATGATTTGTTGTGTGTGAATGTCTGGGTGGACGTCTGTTACCTTGAAATGTCAGAGTTCACACATGGATTATTTTGACACCACTTGTCTTTGGCACTGTAATCCTGATAGACTTACAGGTTAGTGTGTGCTCATGTTTTCTCTGTGCATGTGCGTGTGTGTGAATCTGAGACCTGACACGTAAAGGGAAAAAAAAAAAAAAACAGAAGGACAGAGAGAGACAGAACAAAAGCCTGGCACGAGAGATTAGCTCGAATTAAATAAAAAGATGGGTGTCACCTTTTAAGATCACACCTGCTCTCAAAATGTACACACTTGCTACTATATCTACACTAACTTATCCGCATTGTGATGTGTACAATGAAACAGGAATGATAACTTTGTAGTGTAATACCAGCTAGCATTAGCCACCAAGGTTAAGGGTCAAAATACCTCTTGAAAAGGTATTAGAAGTATGTCTTTATTGCCAATTTTGAATATCACTTAAATCTTCACCACTACTGCTCACTTAGCATTTGAACTAGCCCTGCCTCCAGCGTGCACTCCGCTCGCTGATTACAATCAGCCATGTGTTCGCTGATTGAACCAAAGTCGGCTTCAGTGAGAGACCTGTGGAAATGTCAGCCAAAAACTTAAGGCACACACTTCCAGCAAACTGATTCAGAAAGATGGCTGAAAAAGTTGTTGCAAAGTGTTGACACATAATGTGCCTAAGCAGATTAAGAAATGTCAAAGTATAGACTTTTCTTTTTTGCGTGTATGCTGGCTTATTGCTGTAAAATGTCACAGTACAGTGGATTAATGTTGAAGAAAAGAAAAGAACACTTTACAAACTGTCTCAATTTCCAACTTCTAAAACACAGAGTGAGTTTAAGAGGTCAATAAAGGCATGTATGCAGCCTTCTCACTACTTGCATAAATTTTGCAATTTGCAATTTCTGACTCTGAGCAACATACTTTCACATATTCACTGCTGGTATTATTTGTGTTAGCGTGTATGTCCTCATCATTTTCCCTTTCTATCAAAACTCTTGAGTGCTCTTTAATGGTACTGTATCTGTGAGTATGGTTCACTTGATACTCAAGATCAAACGCTCTTCAGAGGCTCTCTGTGTAGCAGTGTGTGTTCTAACAGCGCATAAACTGCAGCAAACGCATGATCATGGTGGGTCAGGAGGGAGGTTATTCTATAAGACATGTCACTTCCTGTCCTCATCACAGCAGCTCCCACTCTACACCCACGCGTTTAAGCAATATACGGAGGAGTGTGACAAAAAAGTAACAAGTTGTCATGGTATATTAAATGTGCTAGTGCAAGTGTGTCGCGAGATATGGAACAGTATACAGAATGGCGGAATAAGTGTTTTATTTTAAGTGTTGTCCTCAGGTATTTAAGTCCTGACATCATCAGAACTACTGGCTCATGTGCCGTAAGTGTCTTCTTGAATTTTATTAATTCAAAGGTTTATATTATTAATTTTGGCATATTTTAATAACATTTTATGGCTATTGGTGCATACTACCCACAGCAACATCCTTGTAATGTTGCTCTGCACTGTTTGTAGGAATGTGTCTGTACCCAGGCACACAGACTGAGGAAGCTGAAGGCTACCACTGAGCAAAATGGAAGATTCACTTTTACAAGAATAATTGCTCTTCTCTGGTCTAGAATGAGACTGGTTGCATGCCTGTGCTCATATGTGCAGGCCTTTGTTTTCAGTGTTTGTCATCACATCAAACCAGTCCAGCTGGAATGAAGAGATTTGGTTCAGTTTAGGCTAAATATTCACATTTTATACTAGCGCATAATTTGAAACACTGCTTGGAGTCAGGTTGGCATTTTGTCTCAAAGATGGGCAGTTTAGGGTTCCCAACCCATAATTTTCAGACCAGAATTCAATTGAACAATTGACTGCAGCATATGGCAACACACTGACAGCAAAGGTCTGAAATAAGGTTGTGCTCTGCCGCCGAAGGAGAGAAGACAATCACACCTTCTATTCCTCTGTCCTCTGGTGGCTCTCTCTTGTTCAATTTTCACTTTGAAAGATACAGTATACACAGAAATACATGTAAAAATGTTCTTTGCTTATATTTCATATCTGACATTTGTTTTATTGTGTACTATCACTAAAGAATCTTGTGATTATTAAGAATTAGTGAGAGAAACGCTATAAGATTATTAGCTTGACAGTGACAGGCAGGAAACTTTCACACAGACATGGAATCAGAGACAAAGAAGGAAGGGATTTGCATACAGGAGAGATCAAGAGAAAAAAAAGAGAAATGGGTAGAGCAGTGGAGAAAGACTGATGGAGTGACTAAGCAGTGTATGATTGTTTCTAATGGGGACGGCTCACAATCCATGACATCAGAAAACAGTCAATCATATCCTCTCATTTCACCCTTGTCAAGGACGACATGTCTCTGCTTTGTACTCGCACCTCCAGCTAGCAACATCAACACACATTCACATACCTACAGAAACACACAGACTGCCATTCACAGCTCTTCCCTCCTTGCTCCGTCTATCACATTCACAGGCTCTCGCTCTCAAATTTCCCAGTCTGTTGCATACACACGATCACGTTGACATGAGCACACACACACAACGCGCACCTGCCCTGTGGGGCAGGACAGTGTGTCTAAGTTGAGATAGAGGGGAGTTATAAATAGTAGTCTTCATATCCTTTGCTGCTGATAGCATCATGCACTGTCTAGTCTGATAGTGTGACACGTGTACACACAAATTGCACACATACACACAAACAGATGAGTGTATAGTGAGTTGTGCGTTGCACAGTCACCAAGATAAAGGCTTAATAGCACACATGCATGCAAAAACCTGCATATATTTGTCATATACGGATGTCATATACAGTATATCCATATACATCATTTCTATCTGCCACAGATCTCCTGTCATCTGCTGGGTTTAACAGCTCCGCAGTGTCCAGTGGAGAAGAAACACACTCATATGACAAAGATTCCTCGGTGGCCAGTTACTAAAAATAGACAGACAGAAATAAAAATAGCTGCAGCAAAACAAGAGAACTCAAAATGTCTGTGGAAACAAACTGAAATTCCAAACAAGCAACACTGACCATATGGACCACACAGAAGTCATCCCTACGCATATACGTGCTCTGAGTCTGCTATAATTAGACTCATTTTGAGCCAATATTATGTTGTAATGAGAAATCATAAAAATAAATCAGATACTTCATACGCCAGAAGCCAAAGTAATCAATAACACAATTTTGTGTAATAATAACATATTTTATGGCTGTAGGCAAATATGCAATATCAATTTCAAAAAGCTAATTTATGTGTGGGCACCAGAATGCAAAGTTATTTTGTGTATCTTTGGATGCTTGGTGTCAAAATGATTATGGTGGTTATATAATGTCGACTCATTAGATGCTATATGGTATCAGATATACTGAATCTGCCTTTGTAGCCTGGATGCACTGTAACAGTTTTTAATTTTGTACAAAAACAGGTGTAGAGGAAGTGTCCCTATGACTATAGGGTTGGATTAACACGGATCCAATATGAGATAGAGACGTGCTAAATACCCCTGAATGTAGAAAATGTATACACAAATTCTAAATGTACACAAAGTGCCAACTGATGGGCTGACAGCTCCTTCTGCCTCCCACCTAAAGGAAAACAAGCCAACTAGAAAAGTTAAAACTTGAATTAAGGGCTCCATCATGAGCTAAATGAATAATTAAAGACACAAGCCGTATTCAAGAGTTTCCCTAGGTATATTTTGCATGTTTGCCAGATAATCAAGACATCATTAAACTGACAATTTTCAGCAGGATTACGTGATTTTATCACCTATATTAAAAGAAAGTGTAAACGGCCCACTGTTGGCACTAAGACTGCATTTTATTTCCAACAAGTGGTGATCTCTTTTTAATATCCTCAGTCAAATCCAGACAAAAGAGACGTAGATAATCTATAAAGAGTAAGTTTGAAGAAACACTTTAAATAAATGACACATTTTTCTAACTGCTACTGTGGAGCAGTGTGTCTCTGTCTGTGGTGCTGAAAGGTCTACTACAGGAATAGAGTGGGATAGTGAGGGCAGGAAATCTCAAACTTCAAATTGCACTTAAATGCAACTCTGCAGCACTTATTCCAATGCAGAATGTAAAGGCTGATATGCTGAAGCACCGCATGGTAAGTCATTGGAAGGCTGATAGAGGGAAGCATATACAAAACCAAATCTGTAGACCTGCATACAAATTTCCATGCAGTTATTCTTACTTACAGTATACAACAAGCATGCCTCCTTATGTTTTTCTTTTCCCTCTGATCATGACCAAAAAGAATCTAATTGCCCTAAATAGATTAGAGTCTTTTACTTACACCATATTATGGGAGTTTACCGCACTCCTCTGCAAATGGCTCTGACAGGATCTTATGAAACTGTGGAAGCCTGTTCAGCCTTTACTAGATTACAGTGTTTTAAAACAATAAGCACATCTTATTGTTCCATCTTGTGGCGGAACTGTGAATATGTTTGTTCTTTAAATGTGTTTATGTGTTGTGGAGTGTTAAATAGCTAGTTGGTGTGAACAGAGATCAGATATACTTTGTTTGTGTTAGATAATTATAAGGAAACAGTGGCCTTCGACTGCAATAAAGGACACACACACACAGATTGTTAAACAAGGCTGTGTTTGGCGTCACAGTATAATAATTTTGGCATGAATGCAGCCCATTTTAGATAACAGACACAGAGGGAGGAAGAGACCTATTCAAAGTTTATCACACAGACGCAGTGTCTGTTAGTGTGTGTGTGTGCTATTGCTGTGGTTCCTCTGTCAGGACTTTTTAACAAGCAGTCGAGCCCCCACGGGGAAACACTGACAAAATAACATCATCCCTCTCTCTCTGTCTCTATCTTTGTCGCTCTCTTTGTGTTTACTCTCGTCTCCCATTCACTCTCTTTTCTAATAAGTCCTACATCTTCCTCTCTGTCTTAGTGTTTTTCCGTTAACTCTCTATCCAGGGGCTCTGGCTTTTCTCGCCTCCCTCTATCCATCTTGCCTTCTCCCTCCCACTCTGTTTCTTCTAATAAGGACAGAATTCTGCTACATTCCTCTGGGACCCAATCTTGAACCTAGGCAGAAGCAGGGATAGTTGTTAGTGACGGGAGCATAACTTGACCATTTACTCCCAAATCACATCAATAAAAACAAACCACCAAATAAAATAAGTCTCAGAGCATAAATTGATGAAACCCAACCCCCACACCCCCAACAAAATATTAATATTACTCTCCGAGTAATTAATTTTAAGAAATACAGCCAGCCAACTTTAGATTTACCATACCCAAGAGGGATGGAGAAGATACATCTGACAGACTGCAGGAAGATTAGCATAAAAGGATAGTCGTAGTATAAAGCTGTGCACATTTTGCCTCTTTCTTTTGTTTTGTTGTTGTTTGTTGTCTTTCTTAGGTGAATGGATCACAACTGGTAGAGTTTTCTAGGCATCATTTAATCATCATCACAACAGTGAAGTTACAACAAAAAATATGAAAAAGACCCTTTTAAACGCCACCAAATTCTGGTAAACCGATTATTACTCTGTACCTACACCACCTTGCTTGTTAGTTATCACTGTAATATTACACCTGCCTTCCCTAGACTGGCATATTGTGCATTTCACACCTGTCACATCCACAGAAATTGTTGGTATCATCATTATATCCTCCACTGTAATAATAGAGTCATCATTATGAAAATTGCCATCACTGTCGATACTGCCATCATAACCATCATTATTTTTCTTCTGCATCTTTGCTGTCCTACCCATCACCATTTCCCAATTCCATTCTTTTTCTCTTCATTCCTTCCAGCTCTCTTTCTATTTTTACCTCCTTATTTCTCATTCTCTAGTCTTTTTCCTGTCCTTCTTCCTTGTTTATACCCTTCAATTATCATTTTCTCCTCCCCTAGTGACTCTCTTTGTCCCACCTCACGTCATACTTTGGCAAGATTTTGAATGAACACAAAAGAGTGAAAAAAATCCTACTGGATGAGTAAATGTGTGTTATAACAACAAAATGGCACTTTTAATTAGAAATCACTGCACAACTTGATCCTCAACATGGTGGTGCTGATATTTCAACAACAGACCTCTTGTTATTTCGGGCACCATGATGTAGACAGATGAACTATTAATTAGGAGAAATGATGCAGCACAACTTAGACACACACTGTTCACATGCACATATACTTTGATTTACATGAAAACATGCACATTAATTCAAACATAAAGTCACAAATAAGTCACACGCATGAAAAGAAAAAGGCTAGTAAATGTGGTCATGCTGTGATGCTTTTATGCATCACAGCACATTCTCTACTCAAAGTTAAAAGAATTTTTAAATCTCGTGTGTGTGCCAGAGGGCTGTCTATCATGCTGAGTTCATTCCAGATACCCCAAAAAACTACCCAGGAAAAAACAAGACAATCAAGATCTCAAAGGCCAAATTTACACAGATCAAAAACACCTAGAGCTACATTTATGGAGTTGTAAAGCAGCCCAGAACAATGGCCTGAGTGACATGAGGGAGCATGAGCACTGGTGTCAAATCATTTTTATGTTAACGTCACATTTTCAGGAACAACATCTGAGTATCTCAACTGATGCTTCTGTACAGCACAGCAATGAGAAGCTGAGTTTGATCTTTCAGCAAGCATACTGTACTTAGGAAATAAAAAGAGAAGGAAACAATGGCAGAGAAAAGAAAAAAGAACAATAAATGAAAACTACAAATCAGTGCAAATCAGCTTAGCCAGGTCAACACAGCTGGAAACACTTTCATGTTGAATAGACTGTCTGAAAAAGCCTGAGCACCTCCTCCAAGTTGAGTTGGCACTTTTTTTACCTGCACTTCACTGAAACTAATTATCTTTTTGATAACTCACTATTAAATACTGTATTTTCTAATGTGTATTAGTGTGTATTTTACTGGGTCAACATATCATATCACACATTTTCTGTGCATTTAGGTTTTAGGCTTTTAAACCTGGCCACCTTCAGCATGTCGCTAGCTGTCATATTATTGCAGAAACTGTGCAGGAAATTGTGCATAGGGTGACTCACTCCAGTGAGTTTTGCTCAGGTGCTGAAAGAGTATTGCTAACTCAAGAGTAAATCATTTGAAATCATGTAGCAGTATTCACTGTTTAGCAAGCACGTTGACAGGACTGTCCAGTCAGGAAGTCAAGGCCCTGCAGTTTTCAACTACAAACTACAATTTGGAATGAGTGGGAATGAGTGGTTAGCACCCCCTCCTCACATGCTCTGAGGTTTGGATTTGAACCCACAGGCCTGTTGTGGTATTTCTGTGGGGGCTCCATACATGTATGCTTGTATGGGTTTTCCCCAGGTACTTTGGTTTCCTCCCACAATGTAAAGACATGCAGTTAGGTTGGCAAATCGAGATGTGAATGATTGTCTGTCTTCCTGGCAATCTGTCCAGGGTGTACCCCGCCTCTCACCCAATGACAGCTGGGATTGGCTCCACCCCCCACATCCAGATAAGTGGTATAAAATAGATAGATGGATGAAAATTAACTTTTGGTTAAAAGAAAATATCACAAATCAGCTAATTTGCTTTATACCCAAGAGTTAGTGTCTGTCTCTTCAATATGTCAGGTGACAGTCAGGAGATGATTAGCTTAGCATAGCATAAAAAAAAGAAAGTAAAAACCCACTGTCACAGCTCAAAGTAAAAAAAAAAGATCCATCTACCACATCAACAAAACACTAATAAAAAGCTAATCACATGATGAACTACAGAATTATAAACCAAATGAGACAAATGTGAGACTTGTACTGTATTAGTCTTCTCACAAACTTTGAAGGTAATCTTTGAAGACAATTGTTTTTCCTGAAACATTTTATCTAATGACTAAAAACATTTCGGTTGTCAAAGGGTGACACTGATTTTTCTCTAGCTTTAACCATTTTTTTAAAAATCTTTCTACATAATTGGTTTAGGTAACTGTGAGTCAGTTTCCCCCCTAATTCCTTATGTGAAAGTGTCGCTAGACAAGACACTGAATCCTGAAACCTTGGTGCCTTGAGGGGGCTGCCGGTCCACAAGAATATCCCCAAGGTGAATAATAAAGCATATATTATCATTATTAATTATATTACGTTTTAGCTGCAGAGTAAATTAGTGTTTTTCCCTGATTTTCTTCACCCAGTACAGAGCCAGAAGTTAAAACCATATTAGAGTACAAAAGACCTGCCATACCCCATCCTATTACCCCCTGGTTATACTCTGACATACAACTGTGTTGGGGCAAATCAATACTGCATAATGTGCTGATAGTTTCCCCCGCATAGATGCATTAGTCAGCTGTTATGGTCATCACTAACTACGCTGGCAGTATGCGTGATTCATCATCACTGCCACTCACAGACAACCACTGACACTGAGAGACCTACTTTGAAAAGGACGAAACAGAGAGTTGTGAGCAGGGGGGGAGGTTGGGTGGAGCTAATGCATGGTAAAAAGGCTGATGAGGAAAAGGCAGGGAGCAGTGTCAGAGAACAAGAGTAGGGAACAAAAGAAATAAAGGGAAGATGATAAAGAGGTGAGCATAGAGGGAACAATAAGAGGGGCAATGTGTATGGTAGTATTGAAGGAATAATAATTACAATTATTTGCCGTCTTTTCAAATGAGATGACAAAATATTTATCTACAGTATGTGCTGCCTTTGTGAGTCAGTAAGTGTTAAGCTAAATTTAAAGAATTGTTTAAAGCAGCGGAAAACAAGCCTGATTCTGATCAATGATAAAAACCAACACATCTTAAACTCTCAAATAAATGAGCTGTAGATCATGTAATTAGTTCATATGCAAACTTTCTGTCTCTAGGTAGAGCCAACATTGCCACTGCACAGCAAAGAAAGAGGCAAACTGCAAAGAAGGAGACAACGAGTGCAAGATCAGCTCCTGTATGTGGAAATATATGTTCATGCACAGACTTTCCTTCACATTAGCAAAGTGTAATATAAGTGCTATGCTCCAAGCCCCATCGTCATCTCTAAGCTTTCCTATTTCCATTTGATTGGCTGCCAGCAAGGCCTGCAGAGTAATTGGCTGTATTTCATTGGCCAAGCAGACGGACAGCACCCCTGAGACGAGTCCATCAGGTGAATATCTGTTAACAACATGCACAGACCCAAAGAGTTTTACACACGCAGGACTGGAGGGGAACTCCCTAATGCCTAATGTACCTTTTGCTATCACAGATGGGTCACTTACATTAGTAGGCATAAGAGTGATGGAGTGACAAAAAAAATGTGGAGTGGAAAAGATTGGAGGACAGGGAGCAGCAGGAAAGGTGTGGATAACTGTATAAAATGAGAGAAGAAGGGGTGAAGAAGCCGGGGAACAGAGATCAAAAACCGCTACAGCTATATTTTTAAAAAATCCCTCCATCATCCAAAGTTTTTGGGACTTCAGTTGGCCCTTATTAGCAGAAGTATGGCTGATTTAACACATTGAATCAGCATCAGAGGACATGGTTGACAGAATGAGCTGTGTAATCAGGTAATCGGCCTATTGAAACAGTAATTTCACACATCCAGCGTTACTATGAAGGCATGTTCCCCTTTGAGCTTCAATCTAGATCTTGGAACAACGAAGATTGAAGAACATATTTACAGATTACTGGAGAATATTGCCCCCAGATTCCCTGACATGCATATGTCATTTTTGGACCTTAAGATACAGAACCTACAGAGCTTTTTATATGTAGGCTAATTGTGGTACAAAAGGAGACATTTCAGTGTGTTGCTTTTGACTCTGGGAAATTATGAATGTGCATTTTCTTTGTGTCTGACATTTGACGGACAAGAAAAACGACATAAAAAAAAAACACATCAATCAAGAATTTAAATAACTGAGAGACTGAATAATTATTAGTTGTCGCCCCAGACCTCAAACAGTGACAGAGCAAACAGACATAATGCTGGTTTGTCCACTGTCAGCCGTATCCTTGGCAACATATCCTAGAAGAGTTTAAGAGAATACATGCAGTGACGCAGTGTTTGGTGAGTTGACTTATATGGTTAGCTGAGGGCAATCGAAGGCTTTTGTTTGGTTTGAATGGGACGTTTTTATACTTGAATGTATTGAAAGATAAAAAAAGATTACAAAGAACAACAAGCAGTCTGTTAATTATAGGGAACATAAAGAAAGTGCAAACAGTCACATACTTAACAGCTAAGTGTGACGGAAAACAAAAATGAGTCATCTGTGACGTTGGTTAGAGGCTGACAAACATCTTGGAGGATCAGGGTCGTCCTCGCGGGACCTTGCTGTGGTATCTTGTATGAGGACCAAGGACAGTAATACTATCTGACTTGAGTCATGAGGAGAGAGGAGCATCTGTGGATCACTGCTCACAGAAGAGAGGAGGAGAGACTCAATTGGGTCACAAATACATTTGTACAGCAAGGTTTGATGAACACAGCTTTTTAAAAACAAATGTTTTCTGGAGCTCATTTACAGGGATTTTGTGTCCCCCCCCCCATAATTTGATTCTTGAGAAAGTGGTAAAGCATTTGAAACAGCATTTCTACTCTTACATATGCCTCCAAGATTACTGCTGAAAGTCAAATTAAGGTAATTTCTCTTTGGGCGAATAAGGAGAGGAGAGGAGAGGAAGTTACTGACCCACTTTGTAGCTCTCAAAGTTTCAAATCCTCTTTAAAGAGTGAGTTGTGGCCTAGAATTTGGCAAGACACAAGACATACTCAAACAAATCGCACATATACAAACACACCCAAATAACACGTGCCTGTGACACCCCAGACATCACGAATAATCGATCAAATGCTGCTTTTATTGAACACCACATTAGCTCCTTACATCACCTAATAACGGCAGCACTGAACCACTCTAAAGCGCACGCGTGCACGCAAACACATTTCTAGTAGTGCTCGATACGCTTTGTTAGTTTTCTCATTTGACTTGGTCTATTTTAGTCCTGCAATACTCTCTTTCTCATTCCTCTTCTCTCTGATCCTCCTTCCATTGTTTCTCTTTTTTATCCTAGCTTTTCTTTTCTTCATCTTCTCAGTTTTTTTGTCACTTGTCTTGCTCTCAATACACCTCTCTTGGAATATTTTTTTTGTTCTTTCTCACTCCATCTGCCCCGTCTCTATCTCTCTCTCTCTCTCTCTCTCCCTGTCTCCCCGAGCATTTTGTTGGTGTCAGTGTTAAGATCGGCATGTGATTGGCTGGGCCAGATAAGAGATAAGGCTGTGATTTGTTTAGGGAGCTTTTCTCTTCACATCACACTTCTGCAGAGTGCAGAGATATTAATGAATATACACACACACAGGCACATACACTTTGTGTGAGGAGATTGAAGATTGAAGAATGGGGATGGGGAATAAGAAAGAAGTGAGAAAAAGAGAGAGATAGATAGATCGGATACAGTGATGGTAAAAACAGTTGACCTAATTTATAAATCACACACGATTGTGTTTATAGCCAAATCAGCCAAAGAACAAATATTTCTGTCTTTCCTTCGCCCATGTTGGTAAAATCCTGTTATATTAAATTATTTTTATTCTAGTGGTCAAAATGGTTCAGTTTCGACAGATATTTTTTCTTTAATAGTGGATATATTGACATTTGACACAATGATCATCTGTGCCTCTATATGTATTTCTTATCCACATTGTTCTTTACTGTGCTCTTCTTTAGAACCATGGTACTATGATGATGCTTACAGTCACTAACATCACAATCAGTTGGCAATTATTGGGTTGTTTACTTATGCTGTCTGGCAGACAGCGATGCCAAATAAAATGTATTAAACTAAACCAAATTGACACAGTTTTTGCCTTTGCCTTTAGTTATTTCTTATTTAATTACAACTTATCCAGTTTGAGGATCGAAGGACAGAGGATACCATATGTTGTACAGATTGTAAAGCCCCTTGAGGGAAATTTGTGATATCAAGCAACATACAGAAAACTTAATATGACTATGAATATGAATTTTGACCAACATAATAAACAGTAGATAACTGCAAGTGAGAGCAAAATGCAATCTACTGTACAGATAATGTATGTAGAGGAAACCTAAGAAAGTTATAGTCACTATCACCAAAAGCAATGTGGACTCCCGCATTGCTAGATAAAGATTTCTAATTTTTCATTTCCCTTCACTGTTTCATCTCGATCAACAGTAAACGTGCACTTTTTGTTTGCAAGTATGAAGTGCGATTAAAATGAGTTGTCATATGTGGGAACAATGGGCTTAAAAAAGAAGAGTCCCACACCTGAGTCGTGTAGAACCCCACTGTGATGTCTACTTAAGATGGATTCCTGGGATAGCATTAGAGTCAGCTCACTTCTGGGTCAGAGGTACCCACCCAGTGCTTCGGGCATTCAATTAAAACTGCATGATCAGCTGTGTTAACAGTGCAGTTAGCAGGATTATGATTGAACTTTCTAATGTATATGCTTTGAAAGAAGGAAACTGATTACTGTTAAAGCGTCTGTCTACAAAAATGTAATGATCTCACTCTTTGTCTGTCTATATCCCTTTTTCCACTGCACAGCAACTGTTTATCACTTGTCTTACTCTCAGGCAGCAATCCCAGAAATGCAGATGTGCGAGGCACATTAGGTTGGTAGGATGACAGACAGTGTTGAATAATTAAAAGATGGTAATTCAACACCTTGCGGTGACAGAGTAACAGTTTTAGAAACTTCTAAAGTGCCCCAGAGGAAGAGCAGTTAACCATTGTACAGTAAGTTTTATATATACACTCACAAGTACTAAAAGCAGAGAACATAATTCTGGTCGTGCATCACGCTGAACGTGATGACGTTAATGCATGTAGCCTTCATTGGGGTTTGTGCACAGCTCTTTGGTTTCCGGAAGCATCTAACCTTGCACCTGCAGCATACAGCTCTCAGCGAAGTTTGTAGCGTGTAGACTTGTCATAGTGAGAATAAACCCCAACTTGTTTGTGGGCAACTTTGGCCTGTCAGTTTTCCTTTGAAGATGATACAGTCTCCTCTGTTTTCCAGATAGTGGTCCTCATTCACTAGACATCTACATCCAAACACTAGACTCACTCCTCTGCTTTAACAATGCGGTGGAAATTTACAGAAGATCATCTTGACAAAATCCCTTGAATGTGCCCTCCAATGTGGAAATTACAACAAACTACTGCAGTGGTAAATCTGACGTGTGTGTTAAACATAGTTACATAAGCAGTAATTGATTCCTGACTATCCGTGCTTATGTATGTCTGTCTCTGTCTCCCTCCGTACAATGCCCCCTCCCCTCCGTTCCCTCTGCAGTACAGTCTTTATCCTATTATGGCGTCCTTGCTTCTGTGGAACAGTTTCAGTTGTAGACACAATGAAAACTGGCAGGATACATTACTTAGCACTGCATTCCTCCCACCCTCTCTGGTTCTCCCACCCCACCTTCCTCCTCTCTTCACTCACACTTTCAACAATGAATACAGTTTGTTCATCACTCTTTCTTTAGCTTTTCTGTGCACATTGACTTTCCTTTTCTACAGTTGCAAGTACCTGTCTGCCAGGGACCATTAATCCTAACCATTCATCTGTCTCTTCACATAGCTGTATGTTGTGTGTTTGCATCCATTCTGTAACGTTTTTATTTCCTTGTAATGAGGCTTTCAAGACTCTTATTTGTAACACCAACAAAAAATGACCAATACATATGTATTACTGTTTGATAGCGTCTACTGGCTGCAATAAACATTACACAGGCACCGAATACTGTATTTATATCCTCAAACATCATGTAAGGTAGAGGAATCATTTTAAAGGCAAACATTGGACATTTTTCCTAAGCCTAACCAAGTTTATTTAGATCCCTAAACCTAAACCAAGTGTCTTTGTGCCTAATCCCAACTCAAAATCACTTTGTTTGCAGAGTTGTTGTCTAGCATTTAGACTGTTTAGGGTAAAATAATTGTTACACCAGCAGCTATGTTAGTGCAACAGTACAAGACCCTTACCAAACGCTCCTACGGGTCGAATAAGAGGGCGGGTACTATATACATATTATGTGCATTAAGGTTGGAGGACTTCTTTGAATCTTGAATTTGGTTTATAATTTTTACTGATTTCCAGGAATGAGCACAAGTCAGATCTGAGAAGTTGGTATGTTGATCCTGAGTTAGCACCTACTATAATTTCAGCGAGTTAAATAGAGTCATTGTTGTATCAGCTGTGGCTGATGCATTGCATTGGTAATAATCAGCAACCACTGAGTTGAATATTAAAGCAAATGCAGAATTCATTTTTCACGAAAAAGTCTAACTGCTCTGAAAAGCACTGATGTAAAGTAATTATTTTCCACAAAATACTCAATAACTAGCATCACATATTTTAGGTGATTTTGAGAAAACAAACTGAAAGGTCAAATCATTATGCTTCTAATTGTCCAATCAATATGATTTATGTATGAATGTCATTTAAAGTCAACATGCCAGTGATAAATTTCACAAAATTTTTGCTGAATTTTGATAGGTGTGCACTAGAGCTCTAAATTGATGTATATTCTGATGTATTCCAACCTCGTCACACCCTCACTCTGTCAGGTGCTTTTGGTAGCTTGGCGGGGAACCAGAGGACTCCCTACCGATGGGAAGTACTCTGAATAAAGCAGGATTTATGTGTAGAGGCCTGAATGGTGACCCGATGGCCAACTGGAATGCTCCCAGGGAGTGAAAGCTGATCTCTTTATCTGTCCACCCTGTATCCTATTAGACTATCACCTTCCATCACACCCTCCACTGAAAGGATGGAAACCGCTTTTACTAAGCCGCACCCTCTCTTTACCTCACCTCTCACCTTCACTTGCCACCCATTCCTTTTCTCTCTTCTCGCCTCAACCTTTCAATTTTTAGCAATTTTCACTCTCTTCTCTCACAATTACATCCTCCTCATGTAACAACGTAGGTAGGTCATTGCTTTCCAAAATGACCATGGGCTGTTTACTTATCTGGTTTCCCTTCTGGCAGGTTAAAATAACTGTTAAAAAGTACTCAGAACTTTTGATTGTTTAGTCAAAAAAAACATTTGGTTAAGATCAAGAAAAAACCTCTTAGGCTGCTTTACTTGAAGATCCCAAATAGTGAGTACTAAATTGTGGTGCAATCTTGATAATTGTGCATTTTGCTTGTGGGTATTTTGTAAGTGATCTCTTAAGAAAGGTACAAACATGGTGAAGGCAGCATTTAAATGAGGAATTTGTATGTTTCACTTGTGTCTGTCGTAGACAATTTAGAAAATGACCAGTGTAATCGCAAAGCTGTTAGTGCTGCAAAATCCACAGCATCTATTTTGCTCATTGTGCACTCTCATCATGGGCGTGTGTTTTTTGCTGGTGTTTCCAAGTTTGCATGTGATTTAGTACACACAAACCTTTAGTAAATTAGTGAACAGATGTCTGTAGTGTGCACATCATGTGCTTTGTACACCGAACCACCCACTTTGACCTCCTCCCCGAGAGGCTTTGCAGCGTTATAATGACATCAAGCTACCGCTTCCTTTGCTTCTGGGAGACAACTGACATACAGTAATTCACATGGTCACAAAATGCCCTTGTCAGGTAATTGTAAACATGTCACCACCTGAACAGATGGCCCCTGATGTCATTTCTCTCTTAAGAACAGAGTTTTCTCATTCACTCTCTGCACCACTGTTCTGCCACTCCTTCATTTCTTTTTTGTTGCACTTCTTCCCAACGAACTGCTGAAGCAGCACCGGGTCCACGATTTCTGAAACACCACACAGTCCCCAACAAACAAGTGGTGTCCAAAACTTAGAAGCAGAGAGAGAGAGAGGGAGGGGGGAAGGGGGGGGGGGGGGGGGGGGGGGGGGG
>JAUYWH010000026.1:16592763-16614436 GCA_034779795.1 Ctenopoma multispine
TCAATTGGAGGTGTCGCTCAGACATCCACGCGGATATGTCTGAGAGGCAGGCCGAGATTTTTGTTGAAATAGTGCTAGGATAATATCTGAATGAATCTTAATAATAAATAATAAAACATATTAAATAGGTGTTCGCAATTGAACATTCAGATACAGAACTTTTGATCCTGGATGTTGACGCTATTCAATTAAAATTTTTAACAAGTACTGGTTTATTTATCTACACTGGGTTCAGCAAAAACTAAATATGGACGTGGATCATCTTGTACTTCCAGGTGTCTCTGAAGCTTTTTAAATTATGTGCTTTTTTTGTTCTTTAAGCTCTGAAGAACGAAGTGCCAAAGCATAACGCCTTTGGCACTCTGAATAAAGTCTTCAATGAAAAGCTGTTAAAGTGCTCCTGCCTCTTTGCATGTACTTTGCTTACTGCCGACCATACTTGTAATGTTTGTAATAAAGACCACAATGAAAAAGCTTTCTCAGCTCAAAAGTAACATAATTTCTCCACAACACTGCGTCACTCTACTGGTATTAGTGCACGGGGTCAGGTGGGGACGGCTGTCCTGACTGGTTTGTCACTGCTGAACACCTATTGATCACACTATCATTGATTCTTACATCATTGGAAGCAGTGCAGCCAGGTTTCTCAGTGATGTCCCTGACACTACAACAAGATGCACAGCTGTCATTCACTGATCTATGACATGTTCTGCCTGACCTGATGTAATCTCCCAACAGGGAAATCATCACTGGTAATACATGGAGCGATATGAGCAGACAAACACACATATTAGTATACATGTTTACACAGAACATTTGTCTCACAGAGAGATGATACAGCGTGAGAGAAAAAATGAATAAACACAGCCACTGCGCTTTCACCCTACTCTGTACTTTAAAACCTCATTTCACCCAGATATCAACATTACACCATCTATAATCCACTCAACCATCATGCAGTGAGTAAAGCTCTGATCCCTAGACACAGCTTCTGTGTGTGTGTGCGTGTGTGTGTGTGTTTGTTGGCTTTAAACAAGCTGCTAGTTGGTGGACCCTCTTGTAAAACAATACAAATCTCATCCCTGCAGTTATGCACAAGGAAGAGAGTCAAGACAATTATATGTTTTAAGACTATACAGTACAGTGGTAAGTTTTTGCTTCCTGCTTGACAGCACAATACCATTACTCTCCATCTACAGTAATACATTAAGTAACGCTGTGGCCAGCCAGGAGTTAAAAGCTCATTTAAGAGACAAAAAGTCAAGCTAGCCAAGAAAGAAATCGATGGAGCTAATGTGATTTAATAAGAAGCTCCCTTTTCTCCTGCGATGCTGGTGAGACTTGATAGATATCTTATGCTGCAGCTTTGGCAATTTCATTTGGAACACATTCAGGGTCTTGCAGTGGCTTTAACAACAGTTATGGAGGGAGAGAGAGATACTGAAAGCGCTCATAGCACATTAGTCAGTGAGCTTTGGAGGTATTTTGTTATGCTAAGCTAAGTAGCTGCTGTTTTTTTATGGTCTGTAACATAAAGACATGAGAGTGTTCAATCTTATCATCTAATGCTCAGCAAGAAAGAAAATATGTGTATTTACATGAGTAGGATTTTAATGTGAATACAAAGCCTGAAGAATTATTGTAATGCCAAGTTTTTCCTGAATGAAAATGTACGTTAGTTTGTGTTAGAGCCATGTTAAAATTTTCCCCATTATGGCTTTAAGTTAGCATTTGTGCCAGATGTTCACACTCACGTTCACAAACACACAGAAACACACATAGCGCCGCACATGGAAACGAGCAGCTCCGTGGGGTAATTAACTTACAATGAAGACAAACGAGGGATGCAGGAAGTGGTGCGAGGGGGAGAGAGAGGGGATGGAAGGATTGAAGTACTGAGAGACTGTTAAACTGTCATGCGTTTTACACAGGGTAATGAAATCTCCCCATTGTCCCATTTTGTAAAAGGAAATGGAAAGCAACGCGGTTCCATTCCTGCGAGTGTGTGCGTATGCATCAGTTGGGGCACATGTCTTCACCTTGGTGTGTGGGTATGCGCGTGCCGGCCGTTGTGTGTGCGTTGGTGTCAGACAGAGACTTTGCGTGGGCATGTGCAGCGCATGTGCCAATGAATGAAAATGTATGTGTGTGCTTGTTCAAATAGCAACATCTGCAGTGAATTATTCAACAGCAGAGATGCTGCAATAAAGGCAGATTCAGCAGAAAAACCACAGGATCTCTGTCTGCCAAGAGCTCTGTGTGTGTGTGCGTGTGTGCGTGTTTGTGGAGACACACACAGAGAAGATGGGGGTGCCAACAGGCCTGAGGAACAAAGAGTGGGAGGGGGGTATATAATGAGTAACTGGGCACAAGGTAAACGGTATTGTACGATAATTTTCTGATGTTCTGGGACAAAAACAATGTTTCTATAATTCTATATTCCTACTTTTCTTGTCTTGTTCCTTTAATTTTTGAAAACACCTCCAAAACTCTAATAAAATCTGAAGCCGTCTGGTAGGCATCCAAAGAATCTACATCCCTCTGCCATAAGATCGGGATAAAATGTAGTACATCTTCAGTAAATATTGTAAAAAGAGCTGAACACACAAACATTTAAAATACAAAGTACCAACAACATAATAATCTTTCCAAACAACAACTTTTTCAGTGGGTGCAGAGACACTGCAGCAGCAGCAACAGAAATTCTGCACTGGCTGTGTGTGTGGAAAACATTAAAACTTAGAACGGTTGGGGGACAGGTGTGTGTGTGGGGGGGGAAAGGTGTGTGTGTGGGGGGGCCAGTGGGTGGGTTAAGTAAAGGAATAAAAAGAAAAAACTGAATGCAAACAGATAAACATAGTTACAAAGAAGAGGAGAACATGCCTGGAAAACAGATTCAGTGACAGTGGAAGAGAAGAGACAAATGAAGCTGCAAATATGTATCAAGCTGTTCCAATATCAGACAGAAGGGACATTAACAATTAGAAACAAGAGATGCATAACGTGTGATTTGTAATTTGGTAATCAATTAGCATAATACTACTGAACAGTTTTGGAAATTGTGGCTTGTTTGTTGTGTTGCAATAGATCCTCTGTTTTTTTTTTCAGTCAATGAAGCAGTTTTGTTTTACAATGGAAAGAAGGCAGCAAGAGCAGCACAGACCAACAGACAGGCAGAGGTGTGTCTCCAGCTGTGGTTTTAATGGTGAGTGTGAGCAGAGCAGATGGTGTTGTTAGCTCCCTGGGCCAGCCGCCCAGTCGCTCTCTCAGCTGTATATCACTGACGCACGGCCAAACTCACCTCAGCATTACCTCTGGAATGACCTCAGCTTACATTCAATTCACCAAAATGTATATCTCAGTGTTACTTAGCCTGTGTAATTGTTCACCTCTTGATGGTGCTGTCTCTGTAGAAAAACAGTATAAGTAAACCTCAGTATGCCATTACATTTAGGTAAATACACAGTTAAAAACAAACACTGACCATGAAAGTTACCTGTGGTGGAGAAATTGCACCTCTGCTTCATTTAAAATGGATAGCACCACTATCTGTGCTAGATTGTAGGGGTAGAAAATACCACATACTGATGCCAATTTATCCCACTTGATGAATGTACAGCATGTCAACATGACTAACTCCTACTTGATGGTAGGAGGTGCAAGATGCATGGTGGTGCAAGAATTGAGAAAATATCTTGAATTTATAATTAAGTGCTTTGTAATTATGCAGTTAGTTGATTTGGACCAACAGAGCAATTAAACAGTCCTATATTGGGCACTTTAGTCAAAAAAGTTTATTTTTAATAGGTTTATTGTTTCTACATACAAGAAATTTGTCTTGGTGGGGTGGTCCACAAAAAGAAAATGATATACAAATTGATAAGAAACATGAAACAAAAACTTTAAATACATAAATATAAACAGCATAAATATATAGAGTGATTCGCAGTAAAATGTAAAAAAACGAGCAGTACAGCATCACTAAAGCTGTTGCATTTTGTATCTCTATCTCTATGTTTTTCTCTAAAAATATCTTAATGTTATTGCTGGGATCCATCGAAAAACAGGTCAGTGACCTGAACACTGAAAATCATACTCCGCAAACTTTCATTACTCACCAGCATTACCACACTGCATGACCACCAGTGAGTTACCACAAATTGCATCATAGCCTGTGGCTTTCATGACACGGGCCTATGGTAGTGGTCACCAAATGCACAGCATTACAGTAGCACTGCTTTGTTCACAGCCTAGTGTAGTGTAAAAAAATGAAAAGGATAAATCAAATTAGCATATTGGCAAGGCCATTCACAGAGCGGCTTAATGGTTCTAAAGCCACTGACTGTGGACCCATTTTAGCTATATAGCCAAACAGCCAGGGAGTAAGAGAAAGGAGAGAGACAGGGGAGAAGAGTGAAAGAATAGAAAATGACAGAAATGCAGCCAGATAAATAAAGAGGGAGGGATGGAGGGGAAGGAGGGTAGAACGTGAGCAGGGAGAGGTGAGTAAAGCTCCTTTGTTTCCACCAGAAAGCCATGAGGGACGCATTTGAAAAAGAGAGGAGACAGACAGGGAGACCGCACTTTACACTGCACTGCACCATGCTCCTTTCTCACATTATGAGTCTTTCTCCAACCTCTTTCAAGTCTCTTTTCTACATGAGCATACACACTTAGATGCTCACAAGCACATACTCTCACACACGCTCAGTAGTGAGTCATAGAGATAGATAGCCCTCTAACCATCTCTACAGTGGGACTGGCAGAATCAATTATGGATAGATTTCAAGGGGAAGAGTGCATATGTCTATGAATTATAGACTCGCAGCTACACACTGCACACATCACACCGGAGCAGCGAAGCCAAGCACAGCACATGCAAAAGGCCGGTGTAGTATTGCGCTAAATAGATCAACAACAAGGCAAAGCATTAATAGTTGATCCTGTGTGATGGTAAAGGTGCACTAATGAAACTAGCCTGGATTACACTGTATACATGCTCATCATATTATTGCTATAATTTCTATTCTATGTAAGAAATGGGTGAAAATCCAGCTGTTCTAGTGCAGGTTGTATGTTTGCTGTATACAGGTGAGATCTGCTGCAGTGGCTAAAACTGGATTATGCATTTCCCTGAGGCTCAAACAATCAGTGCAGTGATAGATGGTTCAACATGCCTTTACAGGTCTCACAGAAACAAAAAGAACAGGTATGCTCTTTTAACTGCATCCTTATACACATTTGTTTCCTTTGATCCTCCTTTGTTATAGGTGTATAGTATGCAAAATCACAGTCATAATCCAATTCTACAGTGCCTCCATGCTGCAGAGTCTCTCTAGCATGAACCACAATCTTCCCTCACTGCAAAATATAGCATTTTGCTTATGACTGGCTGGCAGGCACACTCTCTCACGCAGACAAAATGGGCACAGGCAACGTATCCTGCTCAACATTAAAAGCTGAATAAATAAAGAGCAGACCTCATTCCCTCTTCTCCTTCGAATTGGCTACAATTGTAATGTAGCGCAGCATCTCATCCCAACTCAGCCTTAGCCAAGTAAACCAGACACTGGCACAACTGCACAGAGTAAAAGACACCATAGTAAATTATACAAAGGGTAGTTTCAGCTGTTTCAGCTGAGCAATCCGATTGGTGAAAGACTCATTCCAAGTGTGCTCATGACTCCCATAATACTCGCTGTATTTCACTGGTTGCTTTTTTTGTAGTTGTTGTTTTCGCTTGATTGTTATTTTTATGTATGCAAATTATTTTGAAGCAAACTACTCAATTAGTGCACAGTCTTTGGTAACAATTGCATAAAATCCACAGATGTTTCTTTTGTGATGCGTGTTATCATCATCTCATCATCATGGACGTCGTCTTGGGAATTACTGCCGTGTTGTGCTTACTGTATCATTTCAGCACAGCACAGCGTGGCCTGGTTTGGCACTTCTCCTTGCAGAGCTGAACAACTCTGTTCAGTGCATCTAAGCTCTAAATAAACTAGTTTGACCCAGTTCAACTTAAATTGGTCCTATCTGAACTAAACAATGCCGACTGATGATATTCACCATGTTAAGGTACTTGCTTTGCAATGAAAATTTAAATTTTTCATCACTACAGAAAACAGGACCATGTTTCACATTACAAGTAAGAGAATAAGAGTGACTAAGAGGAAAAAGGACAGACAGACAGTATATTTAATTGACAGTAGTGATGGAGGACATGTCAACGCTGTAAAGATGATAAATGGAGAGAGGGGAAAGTGGAGGAAAGAGAGAAGATGTAAAGTTTGACCTTTGCTTGACAAATCACTACAAACTTAATTACATATTCTGATCCATTTTTGTCATTTTAGATATGCTCATCTTGAAATTGAAAAGAGCATGAAGCCCATTCAAGCCTCACTACACCACAGTGATTATTTTGTTTTCTATATTCTTTTTAAACCATATTTTTTTTAAAGCACAGCAGAAAGGCTTTACCATGGCCAAGCTGTAAATGCTCATTTTAGTTTGAACGTGGTCAGATTCAATATATTGCACATGTTAGAGCTACTACCTCACATAGAACATTTATGTTCACTCCATGGGACTTGTGGATCAGACTGATTACAAAACCTGATAAAAAAGACAATCATGAGAACATCTAAATTCTAGTTTATTTCTTCTTTTTGATTGAAAAAGCTCTTGTATGAGCACATACAGTCACCAGCTGGTGTATTATGAACTGCAAGTCTGTATTGTATTTATCCACTGTGAATTTAAAGGAGAGCTAAGTAACAATTCATGTTATATTAAATGTGAACATACAGAAAAATGTTTAAATGTGTGTATGTATATGTGTATAATCTCTGACACACATCTAAGAAAACATCTAAGTGGTTAGTTCAACAGTGAACAACCTACAAAAATTGAATAAGTAGGGTATCCAAAGTGCTTTTAACCAGACAACTACAGACAAAATGTCTGCTGCAGTCAATACCCTAATTAATATACTGACACCACCTGGTCAGTGTTGTGGTAGACAGGGGTTGGCATGGGAAAAAAATTTAATGCTGGCAATGACTGACAGCTGTCAAAACACACGCATCTTGTTGCATATGGGTCTGAGCAGCTGCAGACGGGCCAGAGTGCACATACCACAACCTAAAAACCACATTAATGTTGCAGCTGATCAATGTGCAGTATATTAAGTACAGAACATGGGCAGTGACTTTTTTTTAATAATTCTCTTTTTTTTTTTACAGAATAATAATTCTAGCTTTTACCTGAGAAATTAACTCCTCCATTAAATGCAATCTAAGTCCCTACTGTGGCCTCGCCTGCTTGACATTCTTCCATTGTTCACACTATGCCTTTTCCATCTGCGCACCTCCCCCCTGTCCATTTTGTTTACATTAAAACACTCTGCGTGCCTGTTGCAATCATCCTGAGACATCCATACTCCATCCTGCTATCTTTTCTTTCTTCTACCCCTTTCCTCTCTTTCATTAAATAGGCCCCTTATTCCCTCTCCTTTTAATTGTCCCCTTGTCTCTTTCTCACCCCTGCTGTTCTAAATTGATGAAAGTGTTCACATTGTTGTTCCCTAAACTCAACAGCATTCACACTTTTACACACACACACACCAACCTACCACTGCCTTCACACCCCTGCTGACATGATGGCCAGCAGTGTTTCTCTCTGTGAATCCATTAGCACCAACAGCAGCACCACCATTACACACACACACACACACACACACACTCAAACATAAACAATAAACACAGACTGCACCACCATGTGTTTAAACACAAACGCACACAAAAAAAACCTGAGCACAGACATCACTAACATTTCACAGAGTCCAAACAACGCCTTTTAACACTGCCCCACAGCTAGTGTTGACCTTTGAGTCTTGCACGTAAAAGAACAAACTGAAACTAAATTAGCATACCATGCAACATGGCGCTAGGAACAAAAGTGGCACAGTTTAAACCACAATCTAACACATTTGTTTTATCTATTTTATTAGTTTTATGGTGCCCTTTGGTCACAAAGTGTATTTCCTCTTTTTGAGTATACAGTTTGCTCATTTGCAACATGAAAGTATATATATGTAATATACTGTATGTCGTTGTCCATGTTTTGAAAGCAGAGCTGTGTGTGCCCATTGCCTGAAAAGATTCCCATGGATGCATGGCCATTAACGCCAAGAGCTGAGCCATGTCCCTAGACAGTCTTTGGTCATCATTGTTCCTGCCTGTGATGATTAGCCATTAGGCTCCTGCACCGTGACATGCTGTTGAGGACTTGCTTCTCCAGTTATAATTTTAACAAGGAAGACGAAGAGAAAGATGAAAAGAAGAAAAAAAATGAGGGATTAGTGAGCAGAGGAAGCACTTTCCCTGCCCTTTTTCTTAGGTCCCCAACTAACACTTGTCCAAACATAAAGGGTTTTATCCTCTACTGTGCCCTTTCTTAGTATCTCACACTTCAAAATGTTCAAGTCCTCTAAGTGTGTGTACACCGTGCCAGTTTTTTTCACTTTCTGTCTCTCCCTCTGTGTCTGTCCGGTTAGAGGACTTAGCGGGCTCTCAGAGAGCTGTTGATTTAGCATTATGTGTGTTTATGCAGGAGCCCCGTATGAAAGGACTGCTGACTCCAATACACTTTAAATCTACCACATGCCAATAGATAGGATGACACCTGGACCTCTAGCTGGGACACTGATGAATACATTAAGCAGCCCTCATCTCTACATCGATCTAAATGAACCTGCACTGTGTTTGTGTGCGTGCTAATGTTCACAGTGTAGGGTGGGGAAATGTGGGCACTGTCTGACTGCAAATGTGGGAGGATGGCAATATTTGTATATGAGAAAAGTGAAGGATCTACTTTAAGATGTGTGCATGTGTCCTCTCTGCCCAGGGCTTTATTCCCCATATATCAATTGTCTATCTCTAAGAGCTCACTAGATGTGATAGTGTCTTTAATTTACATGATTAAAAATCAATATTTTTTTCAAACTGTCTCCTCTCCTCTAGTTCTAATATAGATTTAACAGTCAACTTTTAAATGACACACCAATGGAAATATATCCACATTTAATTTACTGTAGTCTTTATGTTACAGATTTCAGATATTTAACATTGCACTTCCATAAAGTTGAGGGACATGTTTTGTAAAGCCTTGTTACAAATGTGTAGTTTCCGAGGCCAAACATAACTTTGAAACTTGAAAAGCACCCTGCAGAGCAACATCCTGAGAAGTACTTGCCATGACAAGTAGACTGTTCTTGAAGTGTAAAATTAGTTTAGTGCTCTAGTAATAACTGTTCTTTTGGTTGTTACCAGGAGCATTTTTCTTATGTGAAAGAACGAAATATGGAAAAAATAACAGGTAAAGACAGACCCTGGACACAATTATTTCAAATATAACCGGCACTGAACATCACGTAAACGCAAATTCAAACCTGTTTAAATATCACAATACGAATGTTGCCACTGTATTAAAGAAATATATGCAAACTATGCTAACATAGCAAAGTGGCCAATGTGGACAAAAGAAAGAACATCTTCAGCTCCCTTGATGGTGAAACAGTAGCATGGGAGCTGTCCATGGTACTTGGTCCTGTACACAGTGCCTGCTGATCAATTCAGGATCAGGACCATGGAAAGCACTGGGATGATGTTAACATTAACATTTTTTTTTGTTTTTACACAGATTAGAATCGGTGAGCTCAAAAACTGAGGAAAAGTGTCATTTTGTACATGTATACACAGCCCTTTGGACTCACCTCACCAGCTCTGAAAAATGCTTGTGAAGTCCTACAAAACTGTCTGGCGGATGTTAAAGGTGTGACCCCTGAACTCAATGTGAAAGGAGAGCTTTGGAAGATAACACATTTCAAAATGTCATCTGTCACCTCCGGATCCCCTGGGAGGGGTTTTGACAGGGTGGCCAAAATGCTATGGTCCAACACCTAAAACAGATAGCTCTGCTTCCTCCTGTAAGTGTTGCATTTTGCACAACAGAGATTGGAGCCATGTGAATCATCATATTCAGTGAATTTAGCTCACTTTTCATCTCAATACAATGAGCCTAAATATAGGCCTAAAAATAGAAACCACCTACAAAAAGGCACCAGAATTGTCTGAGTTTACAATCACTGTCTAGGTGCAGTAAAAAAGAGAAAGAGGGAACGCTGTGAAGTAAGTACCTGGATTCAGAAAAAAATTTAAAACAATTCAGCAAAACAAAATGTAGGACAAACAAATGTGTACACTTTATTATTATGCTCCAGTCTCCCAATAGATCTCTTTATCTTCAGTCATATTTTCTCTTGGTCTTTTTCTGTTCTGAGCTGCTGTTCTGACACCATGCAACTGTACATATGAACTACACATCTGTGTGTACACACAAAAGCACTGTGTGCATGTGCATGCGTGCGTCTGTCACAGTGAAAGAAAACATTTTATTTGCTAGTGAGATCGAGAAAAACAACCTAATAATCATACAGTCGCTGTTAATGCATGCGTATGCACTTAGGATGTCAACATGAAGACTCAAGAATATTTTGACAGTTGTGTGCACGACTGTGTGTGTGTGTGTGTGTGTGGTGACGTAACACAACCTAGATGTTCCCCCTTCCTATGTGGGTCTGTATTTGTATGTGTGCACTTCACAGCCTCCGAGTGATACTATTCAGCGTGTCATCGCAGTGACTCAAACGGATGTACTGTACTTGCGTGTGTGTTTGTGTGTGTCATTTGTTCTTGCATATGTGATGAACAAACAATTGTGCACTTGTGCAGTCATTTTGTTCTGCGTAAACTATGTGTGCATTTTTTTTATGTATGTGTGTCTGTGTGTGCGCGTGTCCTGCGGAGCGCCCAAAGGCTGGAACTGACCTGCTGTACTAGTTTACTAAATAAATAACCACGTCTCAGGACCTGCTTACTCATGGTCGATACAATAGATTATTTACATCACCCTGACAATGCTTTAATTTTTACTCTCTGTCAAATTGTATTTTTATATTATTTTAACATGTAATGTTTATATTATATGGATTCTTGAAACACCCTCTACTGCTGTTGAACAGTACTGTATTATACAGAGATACTGTACCTTTCTATTATTTAGCCAAACCACACTGATATAAATGGTGGACAAAATAATAAGCAACACATGTACATAAGCCAAAGATAGTATAGCAATACAATTAAAGACCACCACAATCTGTGGGTGAAACAGTTTGAACAATACTGATCACCTTTGGGAAAGTAGGACTGTTGTATGCGATTGTAATCATTTTAGCTTGGCAAGTTAAAACAGACATCCATCTTCTTTTTTCCTTTTTCCCCATTTGTAAATATATACTATATTGCCAAAAGTACTGGGGAAAAACCCTCCAAATCAACGAATCCAGTGCACAAAACAAGATCCATAAGATCATGGATGAGAAGGTTTGGTGTGGAGAACCTTGACTGGCCTCCAAAAAGCCCTCACCTCAACCTGAATGACCACCTTTGGAATGAAATAGAGCGTAGAAAGCGAGCCAGGCCTTCTCATCCAACATCGGTGCCTGACCTCACAAATGCTCTCCTGGAAGAATGGTCAAATATTCCCATAAACACACTTCTAAACTTAGTGCACAGCCTTCCCGGAAGAGTTAGGGCCATTAAAGTTGTGTGTAAAGTCAAGCTTCCCAATACTTTTTGCAGTATCTTAGTAGGGATAACTGAGTGCATCTTCAACATGACAGCTACAGCTATGATACTATTTTTGCTGCAGCAGGCATTTTCTTAATAAAAAGGTGCAGCATTAACAATACTGAGACACAGAAAGTAGAGGTGAAAAATTATGTACTCATTTTGTCTGGTATTGTGGCAGCCACTGACAAACCTAGCTGTCTGTTTCTGTACACAGTAAGCTACAATACTTTAATCTTCCTTGAACAAAAGGTGAATATCATTTCCTCCTCTATCTGATTTCCTGCTCTTGCTATCATGTCCAGCACCTTCGCTTTTGGTTAATCTCATTTCATTTAAACTTCTCTAGCTAGATTCATTTCTGTTCCCCCTTTCTCTCCCTCTCACGAGTGACAAAAGCAGCCTAGTAACCAGGGGAAACGCTACGTGACGTCAGACACACCCTCACGCAGGCTTAGTCAGAGAAAGCAGCAGCAACCTAAATCCTCACACACACATAAACTCTGTCGAAAAGAGAGTGAGATTAGGAACCCCAAGTATTCATAAGAAGGGTTTTTTTTCCCCCCCTTTCATTTACCCATTTGCACTCATATTAACACACACACACACACACTCAGACACTCACAGACTTTGTGCTGCTTCACGTAATTGTATTTAAAATGACGAGTCAGCAGAACTGGCTAATCTGGCATGCAGGGTTATGTGGAGGCTGACGCACACATCCAGTCACAGGCCAGCACTGCGGCTTCTTTTGCCATCTTACTCACTTTCTCTGACTAACTCTTCTTTCCACTGCTGCATGCCCCCTCACTCAGAGCACACATACAGAGAGAGGTGCAGTCATCTCTTTGGCCTTGCTCTCTTGTTACTCCTCGGAAAGAACAAAGAGCTGTCAAGCAGCATGAAAGGACCAAAATTAAAAGAGAGACCGTGGTGGTAGGGGGAGGATGACACAGTTCTAATCAAAGAAATGAGAATCTGTAATCAGTCATTTCAGCAGAGGCATACAAAAAAAGTAACCCTCACACAGGGTTTAGCTATTATCGTTTAACACATTAGTGGCTTTGTCTGTTTAAATGCTATACATTAAAGTGAGTAACATCTTAACATCACTGGAACGTCACTTATTATCTGCCTGTTGTTTCCTCTTTCAACCTGCCTTTTTTTGGCTTGTCTCCACTGCAGTTAACTTGGTTCTTCTACTTGCACTTTTACGTTAAGTAGTTCCACGGCCATCGGCCCGACAAAGTCCCTGGTTGAGTAACAGATAGGGTCCAGGAACTACTGGGGCGGGGCCCGCAGCGCTGAATGTTGCTGATTGGTCAATATGCCGCAGGTGAAGCATATTTAAAATCCCACAACACACATAAAAAGCAACCAATACACAAGCTAGCAAGCTAATTTGCTTAATCTTGAAATAACAATTTCCTCAAAGGGACTTCTACACCAGGGAGGGTCCCTGGACTTCAGTTCCTGGTGGAAAAAAACTAACTATAATTTTCTTGAGTCACATTAATCCTTCTTTCCAACCCTGCAAGAGCTAGATGGTAAAACTATTTGTTTTACAGTGTGAACAGTTTCTGAAACTATCATGTACTGTATGTCTGAGTGCACTGAATCTGTGGCAGAAAACATAACAAAGAAAAAAAACTAAATGGTACAACATGAACAATCTGACCACTAAAGTCTTTGCAAATAAATCTTTCCCTGAGATGTTGGCTCATTAACCTACAAAATACTCCAACAGTGTGGAAGTACAGACTCTACAGGAAATACTGATGATCGATGTTACAGTTTTATTGGTTTACACAATATATAAATGAAGCATGAATCCTTGTGATGGCTGAAGTTACTGCTCTGCTCTTCGTGGTACATTCAGACAACACATTTATTTAGATTCATTCAGACAATACAACTATAAAGCAATCGGATGTCAGTTAAGTTAAATGACATCTGCCAAATAAGAGTAGAGGAGCACAGAGGAGACATTTGCTCAACAAGACAGCTTCGAGTGGCAAGAAAAATGGTTTTATGCAATAATGTTTGTAAGAAATACTACAGATAAAAAGGTCCTACGGTTGAAGGAAATGAATATGCAGGAGAAACAAGTGCCCGATCAGTGTCATTTCATGCTTTTATTTTTCTGTTTCAAGAGATTTAATCAACCAATCATAATTAAATTAATTCAGTTCACTTTTTTTCTGAACTACAATATACATTCACTTGAAAATGAACATTTAAAGGGCACCTGCAACCAATTTTAAAACCACTACCTCATTTTGGATCCTGACCAGCAAAGCACATTGCAAAGAGACACTGCTTGAAAGGGTTAAAGGTCTGTACTAATCATCATTTGATGTGGGCTCAAACACCATAACAATCTCTTTAAAACTGAGACAGAAAGTTGATTTATTGAGATGAATTGCCCGACGCAAACGCTCACGCAGACACTGAGTCAGAGAAGTGATGAGGGGTGGATGAGATAACGAGAAAAGGGTAAGAGGGTTAATGACTGTCTCAAACACCCGATTGTTCTTGTTTGTGCACGTGTGAAATACAGACACACACACACACACAGGTCAGCTTGACGAAACTGCAGATGATAAATTCATGAGCCAACTGATGCTACATCTTGCTCTGCGTTTTTTTAACACACACACACACACACACACACACACACCTGCCTGTCAGAGAGAGTAAAAGACATGAAGAGAGAGATGGAGAGAAGCAGTGACAGAAAGACAAAAGCAATGACATGTGAGATTGAAATGAAAAGGAAAAAGAAAAGATGGCAGAGAGAGATGGAGGCAAAGAAAGAGACAGAGAGAGATAGGGTGTGAGCCAGGAGGGCAGCTCTTTGTCTTCCTAATGGAGCCATTACCTAAGGGTGTGTGACTACTAAGGGTCAATCTCACACACGCACACACACACAGAGGACAATATAGATTATAGTATGAGTAGCACTGCCAACAGCTGAAGGACAGGCTACAACACTGTGTAATCTGTATTTTATTACCAGAATTTTTACTTACTGATGTTACCAGCCACGCTCTCTCTTTCCCCCTCTCCAGTCATCCCTCTTTGTTTTCCTCCTCCACCTTTCTCTGTTTCCTTTTGTTCTGTGCATCTCAATAATTCTTTCATATCACAACTTGTAAAAAGAGAAGAAAAAGACAAAAATTTAACAAAAAAGGCTGTGCTTACAATGCGGAATTAATGAAATGGCTCTGCGAGAGAATCCATTTTATGCAAATGTGTAAGTTTTACTCTTTTCTTTCTGTTCCTATCTCGTCTTCTCATTTTTAACCTTCTACAATTATTCCTCTTACTCCCCCCACATCACCTCTTCTCCCACTCAGTGCACCTCTTCCCATCTCCACAACTTCTTTCTCTCGTTTTGCATCCTCTCTTTCTATCTTCTCTTCACTTTGCCTCTACCTAATTTAAAGTGAAAGTGACCTTTTTGTCCACAGACGTGTTGTCACACCTACCCCCACACACACACACACACACGCACGGCGATGATATCCTGAAAAGATGTCTAGGAGATAGAATGCACTCTTTACCAAGTGTTCCCTCATTATTACGCGTGTGCGTTTGTGTGTGTGTGGTTGGTTTGTCCACCATTCAGTGTTTATGAAATACAATTACATCTGTCCTTCGGAACATTTCAATTGCTCTCTGTCTGCTTCAGGCCAATTAATTATTCAATGGCATCACACATATACTACAAAAGATGTGTGAGTGTGCGATTACAATGTATTCTGTACAATAAAGCATATACTCAGGCATAGGATATGGAAATTATTTATGTAAATAAAACTTCACAATAAATACTCAGAAGTACAACATAAATATGAAGAAACAAATGCAAAAACACACATAATGTGGAAAAATGTGTTACACAGTAACCTTGTAAATGTTAAATCAAATGTTAAATAAGTACGAGTATTTAACTGACACACAGAGAAAGGAAGTAGAGGAGAAACAGCCGCTTACTGTCAGCATTCTGAGAAGACCCAAGAGAGCAGTATCAATTACTCAGTGTAAAAGACTAGCTAGATGTTTTCATATTAGAATGATGAAGTGTTGCCCGAAGTACAACTGTATCATCAAATCTAGAGAGGACTGAGAGAGGGAGATGGCAAAACAGAAAAAGGGTAAAATGGATAGAAAGTGAGGAAGACACGGGGAGAGAAAATGGAAAAAGTTAGAAACGGATGAAGTTTGAGGGTAGCTTAACAATTCACCTCAGCGGGTGATGTGTGTAAAGGAATTCTATTGCTCTGTCTGTGCGCGTGTGTGTCACACAGGAGATTCTGTGAGTGTCTGAGAGTGAACTGAGCTGAATTAAGTTGTAAATTGGATGGGTGTGATTGTGCCCAGCGCTGTGAGACTGGGTTATCATTCAGCAGCATCGTCTCCAGGAGCCTCTGTGCTCTGTCAGAGATGCCGCAAAGAACAATGACGACCCTAATTCTATTCTGCCCATATACAGTCAATACCAGAGAGAGAGCAAAAGACAGAGGAGGCACGCAGAGACAGAAGTGGGATGGAGGGAGAAAGGAGCTTTCTGATGAAGAGTTGATAAGTGTGAGCAGGAGTGACTTCAGTAGCCTTTCCTCCCTCCCTCTGCCCATCGTTGCCTCTCAATTAAATTCTAATCAATGGAAAAGCCTCATTATCTCTACTGCCTGCAACACTGTGGAATTGATCTCCATCCCCATTGTATGACCATTCAATGCAAAATTATAAAGGAGGATCAGTGTTGGCAGATCCAAGGGTATATAAGTAAAGCATAAAAGCAATCACGGCTCTGAAGAGAAATACACTGTATTTATTAACAAATGAAAGTCATTATGTGGACAAGCCACAACTGTCAGAAAGTGAGATGCAATTTTGTGTTCCCCACAAAAAGGGGAGCAAGCAATAGTGGAAAATCAGAAATGTTGTAAGGCAAGTTTGAAATATAACTGAATACATAAATAAATAATAATGGAGCTAGTGAAAGACAAACAGAAGAGTGCAATATATTATACTGCAGTATATTATCTTTATCAACTGACTGGTAGTATTGGAGATTAAAGGAAAATTATATAACTAGAAATTTCTTTTTACGTGCATTTTTTTCTTTTATTTCCAAAATGCATCATTGCTGATCTGAAACAAGCTGGAGTAGTAGTTTTTTGATCATTACTTTTTATTCATTTTTATTTATGTAATAATGAAAAAATGTGTAAATAATGCAGGACGTTTTTGAATATATTTTTTGTAATGGGTACAAATATTGATCTCATCTAAATAAATTCAAACGAACAAGGTTTCATTTCACAAATGATTCCTTTGTTGTGGCAGAACAACAGAGACAAAATGGTTTATTGTTGCATGCAGCACAGTCAAATGCGGAATGGCAGTTCAATTGAAAATGTGGAGAAAGCTCACCCCTAATCAATGCTGATCAGCCACAATATGGGCACTCTGACTCTATGCAACCCCATTCACGGCAAGCTGTGATGCACTGTGTGTGACACCTGTTGATCATGTTTTAATTTTGTGCCGGATTAGTGCATGCACATGCACACACATACCAAGTACAATAAGTGTGAGGGAAAGTCAAAGGAGAGAGATATGGGTACTTTCAGATAGAGACAAGGACAGAGGTGTCCAGTGGGAGGCCTGTTTAGAAAGCACCTGCCGACCACCCCTAAGGAGCAGACAGATGATTCGCCACAGGGGCAGAAATGCCTGACAAGTCACACACACACACACGCGCACGCACACACACACACGCACGCACACACACACGCATGATGCTGTGTAGGAACCTTGAAAACAATTTACTCTCTTCAACACGCACAAACTCTTTATTCTGTGACACACACACACACACAGAAAGAGACTGTCAAATGTTGTAGCTGGGAAAATAAGGAAAGAAAGCACATAGCAGGAGGGTAAATTAAAAGTGAGAGGTCATCACATTATAAATGTTACTGGGGGCTTTTTTTTAATTGGTTCGGTTATTGTAGCTTCGCTGGGGGAGAAATGGGGAGGAGGAGGAGGAAGAGGAGAGGAAAGATATAGGTAGGGAGGATCTCACTAGGCCAGTATCACGACACTGCACTCTGTGTGTGTATGTGTAAGTTCATGTACATGTACATGATTACATTGTATTGTTCTACTTGACTAAAAGCAAAAGTAATGCTGATATGACCATGTTAATACAAATTAATATTTTTATACTTTGGCATGTGTATTAATATGTAGACTGAACTTTAAAATATCATCTCAGCCCATTGATACATTTAGTATATTTTTATAATTTGCTTATTCGCCTTTCTAAAATTTTAAAATGGATTCAGACACGTACAGCAACTCTTCAAAATGCATTCTGGAGACCATCCCCAGTACTGTGGGAGGAGAACTATTACACTAAATTCTCATTTGCAATCTTTCCTTGTTTATGAGATAAAAAAGTAACACTTTCTGTTGTTGTGATTACACTGGAGAGCCCACTCAGATTATTCGTCAATTGGTGACAGATACAAATGTGCTAATTAAATGCTGAAAAAAAGTCTCCAGCTTTAATTGGTGTTTCTAACTTGTGTTTGTATTTAGCAATGTCATGGAAATATTTTGTGAGTAAATGACCAATTTCCTCATTGCAACTACTGTGTTGTCTAGACTTTGAATTTGTAACTCTTCTGTCTTTGTTTCCTGTATAAAACAAAGACTTCAAAGGGCTCCAGAAATGAAACTGAAATGACAGACAAAGAGAAATGCTAAATAAAGTATAACAGAATATCTAGATAATTTGGCAGATATTGCTTTCTTGTGGCTGTAACAATATTGAAAATGTCCAATTCACAGCACACATGCACAAACACCACTGATGTGCACACTATTTTAATTTTTCAGAAGCAAAGTCACATCTTAGGAATGAGACTGATGTGGATGGTGTGGTTGCACAAAGCATATGACACATGGAGATGCAGTTTACATACATAATGCTTATTGTCGTATTGTCACTGTCCCCTCTTATTATGATTTTCTACACCAGCAAATCGATGTTAAATGTTGGAGGCAAACCTTACACACACACAGACTCACCCACGGGCTGAGCAGAATGTTAAATTAATAGCTGGCCTTGGTCTGCAGTGACAGCACCGCAAAGCCATCATTTATGTGTGTGTGCAGACAGTAATAAATTACAACTACTATACTGCTGGGAGACCACGGTTAAATGAGAGAGCTTTTAGACTTCATCAATAGCTAACTGTGCTTAACATTGTGTGTATCTGTGTGTCATGGTCGATGGTAGTTGGGGCCTCACAACGTATGCTTTAGTTTTTAGCGTATCCATATGTTAGCATCTAACAAACACGTGCGCACACACACACACACACACAGGCTGACTTTCCAAACATCATTTACATCCATCTGCAACCTATGTGCTGGCAGTTATTCTGTGTGTGTGTGTGAAACGTGTGTGTGTGTAACGTGTGTGTAATGTGTATATCTCTCTGTCAAGGCATATTTTTCAGTGGCTCTGCACAAACAATGTCCTTTCCTCCTTGTCAAGGTTGAACTCAACTAACATCTCAAACACACATACACACATGTACAGACATAGAAAAAAGCTTGATCACACTCAAGTCAACAAAACAAATGTAGAACATGCAAACATAAAACCACAAAAACTCACCTAGTCATTACTCCTTATGAAGCCTCTAAATTAGCTTTAGAAAAGTCAGTAATTTCGATTAATTCAAACCCCTTGATAACAAGCTTCAGTATCCATTCATTCAGGAGTTTGAGAGCATATAAAGTCAGGGCCAGCCAGACAAAGCGTGGGTTTACTGCAGCAAAGAGAATAAAGAATCACTCCTCTCAAGGACAGCTTACCTAAGCTATCAGAAACTGATGGTTTACATGGAGACGGTGTTGGGAGGAAGTTCATCTTAAGGACAACAAGTACATTTGTTGAGAAGTTGTGTAAATTACATAACCAACAACATTTTAAGGGCATATATGTATGCCATTCATAACAAACTCTGTAAATCAACATAACTTAAGTTATTCAAACATCAGTTTGAATAACTAGTTCCCAACATGAATTTCAAAATGCTGTTACAAAGCCTCCTCCACACTGTCACAAATAAAATTCTGCTGAGGAAAAATTATAATTATATTATCAAAAATGATTTATAAAGTTACAAATTATATGAAATAAATTAATAAGACATTTAAAGTTTAATTTAAATGTGAATACATGGACAATAAAAGCATACTAGAAACAACCCATTAAATATCCACCAAGCTTCCTCTGAATAACTGAAAGTTAGAGGACACACAAACCTCAGTACAGTTCTTATGTTGGTACTACCATATGGATAATGTAGGTGAAGATTCAGCTATTACGATTCTTGTTTAAGGAAAGTTTAAAGGCAGGGTTATTGTCAGCAGCCTAATACAACTGTGTTTAATTATTATTAAAAGGTTTGATACTGACCACTAGTATTACTCGTCATACTACGCTTCAGCTTCCATCATCACTTTTAGCTTCATTGGCAAACATTATTTACTACACAGTGATCAGATATCAGTGTAGTTCCTAGGTAAACCAGTTTCCTCTCAAACATGGATACTCAGGTAAATTATATAACAGTCCCCCGTAAAGGTTACACTACTGTTGTGGCTCTGTACAAAATGTGACTTCATCCCCTGCGCTGTCTCTTTAAATAACAGGAGTGAGACTAAAATACTTTACTCTCCCCACAAATACTACAGACTGTCCTGGTGTGTCTTTCTTTACATACCTTTTTGCTTCACTCCTTCTCTTTCTCTTTCTCTCTCTCTCTCTCTCTCTCTCTCTCTCTCTCTCTCTCTCTCTCTCTCTCTCTCTCTCTCACTCTCTCAGGTGTTTCAGCAGGTAAAAATTTTTTTCCCATTTCCCCGTTCCCCTTGGGGAGTGCTGACCTAACTGCCGGTGCTCCCCGGAGCCCTACCTCACTCTGCACACCCATTTGTCAACGTTGACCCTGAAACACTCTTTTCATCTCCCTCCATCGATCTTCCCTCCTTTCCCGTTCTCTCTTCCTCTGGTGCTGGTACTATTTATAAATCCTTCCCACATGTCTCGCTCTACACCCGTCCCCCCCAAAAATAAAAGTACTAAATGCAGGATAAGATGGGCAAAAAAGAAGGGGATAAGTGAGAAAGACAGAGAAAAGAAAGAGGAAGATGAGGGAGGCTGGAGAGAACTGGAGCACAAAACTAGAGCGTATAAGAGTAGATGCTAAATAAAATAAAGTGTTGTATACAGTGCTGTAAATATGTATATGCCCCCTTCCTGATTTTTGTTTCATGTTTGTCACACTCAAATGATTCAGATCGTCAAACAAATTTTAATGTTACACAAAGATAGCCTGAGTAAATACAAAATGCAGTTTTTAAATGGTTTAATTTATTCAGGGAAAAAAGCTGACAAAACCTACCTGGCCCTGAGTCATGCTAAATTCTAAATGAACTGTGATTAACCACATTTCTTGGAAAGCTGAGCTCAATTTCACTTGCGACACCCCAGCCTGATTACTGCCAGAACTGTTGAATCAAGAAATCACTTATAAAGAAGGTGTCTGACAAAGTGAAACACAATACAAGATCTTATAAAGGAACAAACCATGTTGCGAGCTAAAGAAATTCAAAAACATTTGAGAAACATTGACATGTATCAGTCTGGAAGGAGTAACAAAGCCAAGGCTTAGGGCCTCCAGCACACCACAGTGAGAGTTATTATCCGCAAATAGAGACAACAGAACAGTGGTGAACCTTACCAGGAGTGGTCGTATTCCAAGAGCACAACATCCAGAACAAGAACCGCAGGCATCACTTGCCTCAGTTAATTCAATTCAATTCAATTCAACTTTATTTATATAGCGCCAATTCACAACACAGGTCATCTCAGGGCACTTTAC
>JAUYWH010000026.1:16624145-16676254 GCA_034779795.1 Ctenopoma multispine
CACACACACACACACACACACACACACACACACACACACACACACACACACACACACAAACACACACACACACACAAGTATTTTCTGTGTAAGCAAAGGCATCACAGTACATATACTCAGGGACATTTCACACATGACTATAAACACACAACACACAAGTACAAAGGAGTAAACTGCGACAAGACAAATATGTTGAGGGTCTTACAAGGAGTAATCACTGGAGGTGAGCTTCTCATCATATTTCAAATGAGGATTAGTGAGAATCTGCATAGAACAAGGAGACAGAGCGACTCTTATACTTCAGAGGACCAAACAAACCTTAACCTAAAGAGAGTGAGGGATTATGCAAACCATAAAAACAGGTCAAACAGATTAAGATACTCAGAAATAAACATTTTAGCTAAATATTGTTCACTCTTGTACAATTCGTCTGTTGAATGTCAGTGCACAATTGGGAAATTCAATGGTTTACATTTAGACTCACAAAATGTCATCCAAAGACATCACTTTGGAATCAGGAACGGAGAAACAAAGAATTGACTTCACAAGTTTGACAAAAAAAAACTTTCCACAGCCTGAAGAAGCAAAAAGTAAGAGACAGCTATACATGCACTTCAGCATGTGGATTTGAAGCTAGCAGAGACAGACAGAGAAGATGTGAGGGAGGAAGTAAAACGTGAAAACCAAGACTTGAGACAAAGACAAAGTGGTGGGCTGAGCATTTTAAAGTAGATTATTTTCTCCTCATCTGTTCCCGCAGAGGAAACACTCCTGCTGTCAAGGAGCTGAATAGCTGCTGTTTCAATGGCTCTCTGATGGAGGACATGAGGCGTGTGTGTGTGCTGTTAAAATAGGTGGTGTGTGTGGCAGGTGCCAATCAGGAGATTCTGTAATTCCCCTACACTCAGCCTCCGCCTGTTGTCAAACTGAGGGATTATACCTCACCCTTTCATTTCTCTGTATTCCCTCTCCACCTCCATTCCAGCCTTCACCTCCTCCCCCCTCTTCTGACCTCTCCTGCAACACCTAACCGCTTCTCCTGCTCCTTAGTCTGCTCCTAATTAATGGTGCCACATGCAGTTTTTCAGTAAGCCATTACTGCAATCTTTCAAACATTCACATATTTACTGTAAACTAACAAGATAGTCACTAAGAGGTTTTCAAATCACCTCTATGCTGCACGTTTAATTGTGAGCCGCAGGATCACATTTGATGAGGAATCTAGTGGTTGCTTAGTGGTATGAAACAGGAAGGAGGATGCTATTCTTCCAGGATAACTAAAACTAAAGATCTTTAATGTTTTTGCACCGGTGGATATTACAAAAGAGAAAGAATATATTTGTTAAAAGACTAGCAATAACAATTCAGCAGGAGCAGACTTATCTGTTATCTTTGATTTACAGTAATTGCACCAAAGTACTGTATCGTAAATTATCCGACAATGGCAAATTGATGTTTCGAAATGCTACATGTAGCATCATTAAGGATAGTCTCACTAACGCGCTGTCTGGTAAGCCTTCTTTGATCTTCTGGGCAAATAACGTGGTTAAAAACATCCCACTGTGAATTTGATGAATACCAGGAGCTACGCACTCCCACAAGAATCCGCAGTATCATGAGCTGTTTATCTGTTCCTATTCACAGTTCAAAGTGACTGGCAGGCGAGGGGCATGCACCCGTTCAAATGTGAGAACCAATCAGGACTCTTTCCTGTCTGAGGGAATCCTGCACAATAAAGAGAGACGTCCCAGATTATAGCCCACTGTACCACGCAGCCGATGTTAGCCACACTACTAAAACGCCCACTCTTTCCATTTTTCCTCCTCTCTCCTCACTGTTCTCTCTGAACTCACTGCATTCCTTCTTCTTCTATTCCTCCTGTCCTACACATGCTTTTCAAATAAAGTCAAAAACAGTCCTCTGCACATACTTACCTTGTCTTCCTACACTCTTTTCTTCCTCCACATTTCTTTCTCCCTACACTTTCCTGGTTCCTTTTTGTTAGCTTGTTCTAGTTGCATTTTTTAAGGTACAGGTCACAGGCAAAGTTTTCCCTCACTTTGTGAAAATGATTAGATATTATAAATAATACAACATTATACAGCCTGTTGACAGCAGCAGCAGTCAAATATCTGAAGTCTAATATCTAAAGTGTGTGCTTTTATTAAACTTTTAACAAATCACTCCAAATCTATAAGCAATCCATCAATTTCACTTCATCACACATATATTTCGCTTCATCCATTCATCTGCAGCAAACATTCTCTCAATACTCATCCATCTACCAATGACTCTTCATACATTCTTCCATACCTTATCAGCCATGATCATGGACGACCCCCCATGGATGCCGAGAATGGGTATGAGCGTCTGCGAGGAAATAAAATCCAAAATCTGGGCGATGGCCTCCTGGTCGGTGCCATCCCCGAACACCACACCGTGGATTTTGGTCCCCGACATCAAGTCGCACATGTGAGTGATGATGCTTTTCGGGTCAGTCTCGTTGACCAACAGTGTGACCACATTGACATCAATGGGGTCCTCCTTGCTCCACAGCGCCCGGATGTCCCGGTCTGAGATGTAGCGTGTGCGTCCAAGGATCACAGCGATGTTTAGAACTGGCACTTTTTCCGAGGCACCGCCAGTTCGTTGCTTTTGAGCCACAACCGGATCTGCAGTCAGGGTCATTGCCACCAGGAGAGCCAAGGTGAGCAGTACACCATTACTACCACTACTGCTAAGGGTGCTGCTCCTTCTACTCCTCCTCTTACTCCTTTTGCTGCTGAGGAACATACTGCCAAACCACTTCATCCCCTGCATGAAAAGAGAATGAGGGCATATAGAACAGATGAAGACAGATCACAAAGAGTGAAGGAGATGGGAGAGAGAGGTGTGGAAAGATGATGGCGGACAGAAGAAGACAGGGGAGATAAATTGTTAATGCACAGCACTTTAAGCCCACACGATCAGGTAGCATCTTTTTTATTCCACTTCTCCTCAGTAACGTTATTAAACACATAAACCTTGTAGGGAGGGAGATGGCCTTGAGAAGATGCTGCGGAGGGGTGAGAGAAAGAGAAGATGACTAACAAGTATAGACTTTATGGTCACGACTGTTAGAATTAGATGATTCAGGAGCAAGCTGTGCTGTTCGAAAGGAAGCGAGTCAATATCTTAACACTGAACACTGACATTAACAGTAACTTAACAAACTGTACGAAACAATCATAACGACTGAATATATGACCCCCCCCCCCCCCCTTCAGGACTGACTGTACAAACCTTTACTTAAGTGTAGCATCTAAATATTTACTTTGACCAAATTCCAGCAAAACGAATCACATTCCCATCAGTTTCAGGTTTTCAGTTGCATGTTTTGTTGCGTTACTTAGCATGTTAACACACTAAACCAAGTTGCTGAACATGAATAACATTATATCAGTTTAGCATCAACACATTCAAATACAGTACATCCTCACAGAGCAAATGGTATGGCTGTAAAATCTTAGTCTTGTGCACACAGTATAGACAAAATTTCAAATTTGGAAAACAAGAGGTGCCAACCCTGGTACTTGAGGGCCACTGTTAATTTCTTGGATGTCTCTGCAAGTGTGCTCAGTCATTCAGAAGCTGAAAGAAAGAGACAAATTCACTATGTCTTCTCCCACTCCGACCTCATCTAAAATGTCATATCCCAGCTTCTGAATGAGTGAACACACTTGATCCAGGTAAGCGACAGTGGGTAGTTCAGGAATAGCTAAAAAAAAAGCAGGGCAGAGGTCCTCAACCTGATTTACAAAAAGACGGAAATCTTTACAAAACTATAAACTGTGTAAAAGTATAAAATGTGACAGACAAATTACATAAAGCCTAAAAGAACAGGTTAATATAAACCAGTCAGTGATATAAATAGCTTGGGATGCCAGATAGTGTTCTCTAGCGCTTTTGAACTAGCTCTGCAGGGCTCGGACAGAAGGTTGTGTGTGTGTGTGTGGGGGGTGATTTCCTCAGTTGCTTGTTGGCTTGTTTGTTTGACCATGTGCATGACGTACATAGAGTAAATATCAGAACACATGAAAGTGGGACAGTGAGAGGGTCTTTCTGAATTACAGTCACGTAATAAGGTGAGCAAAATAATATCATCACCTTACACAAATCACAATTTACGTCACCCATCTCCCTGAAGAGAAAACACTCACTGGCCTCTTTGAACACCCAGTGCTCAGAGAGCATAAAACTTTGTGCGAGTGTGTGTGTGTTCATCGTAATGTGTAGGACATATGAGCAGGTGTGCTGAACAGTAGAGCGTGAGCAAAATCAGAAAGGGCTGAAACATCTGGTCACATAATGTGTCCATGTGCACTCCTGATGATTTATGGATTCACTGACAGGACCGCATGTTTTTGCATCGGTGCAGAGCCAGTTGGCGCATGATTGATTCACAGGAGCCGCAGTGCCATGCCAGTGTTGGAGGCAGTGTAGATTTAAGAGCAGAGATCATGTTTAAATGTTGGGTCAGCCAGATGCAGATGTGCGCCTGAAACTGAAAACACAGGGTGGACAGGGGAGGGAATGGTTTCGAATTATTGTGTGCGCTCATCTGTGCAGTTTTAAACCTGGCATGTTTAACCGTCTTGAGGAATTAAAGAGTCAATTTAAAATAGCTCAACACAAAGCAATTGTGTCCATTAAAACAATAGTGTGAAAAACACAGCAAGACTTCCACGTGTTGCCAACCAGTGCAAAACTGTCTTTTAATACGCAGCCACTGAATTAGAGTGACTCACATAGATTTAATACTTAACCAAGGACATGTGCTTTTCAAGCTCCTTTATCTATTTTTCTCTTAGTTAGCAAGATGCCTAAAAAAATATTAAAAGAACTTTGGTGGTAAGTTAGGCAATGGAAGAAACAAGAAATTAGCTTTTGGCGGCTTTGGAGACACAAAATTTAGTTACTGGAGTGGCCCAATCAGAGCCCACATCTCAACGCAACGACCTCAAAAGAGCAGTTCACATCAGACATCCTGAGACTATGGCTCAGCTGAAGCAGTTCCATGAAGAAGAAAGGTTGAAAACTCTAAGCATTCACATTGCTGCCAAAGGTGGTTCAACCAGTTATTACAACACTGTTGTCATTATTTTTCCACCATCACTCTGTTCGTTTAATGGGTGTGTTCGATAAAGAGATGACTGTTTGTGTTTTATCAGATTAGAAAAATTGTGTTTGTTGGTATTGACGTGTCACTTTGATGAAGATTAGATCATTTTAAACATTAACCACTTCACACAACAAGTGGATAATGGATAAAATGTTGTGTCACAAGAAAAAGTAATGTCACTGTTCGCAATCTCCTGTTTCCGTGCATAAATTGCCCATGAAATGTGATCTGATCTTCATCAATAATAGGAAAAAAGTGGCTAAGACCTCAAGAATATATTAATGTTAAGGGGACACCTTTGACCTTTGAGCTTGAGCCCCCATTTCTGCACCTGCCTGGTTTTGATCCTGATCTGGATCCACTGATAATGCAAACTGAAAGGGGGTAGCTCGGCCTCAGGTGCTAGAGCGGGTTGTCCTCTAATCGCCGGGTCAGTGGTTTGATCCCTGGTTCCTCCTGTTGGCATATTGAATCATCACTGGGCCAGACACTGGTTTCCAAGTTGCCCCCGCACCTGAAATGGCCGCTACACTTATATCAGCGTGTCCTGAATTTCTCCACAGGAATCAATAACATAATTCAAATAAAAAATTAACTGGTGTAACGTTTGCACTGTGTTGTTTCTAGTTTTTCTGAGTGATTGATTGTAAAGCACCATTGATATACAAACCTATATTTGTATATAAATGGTGCTTTAGGTACCATTAATATAAAAAGAACAATCTACTTAGTTACAACTAAATATTTCTCATAAACTTTTCAGTTTACACACCATCTAACTTTTCAGTTTATGAGAATCTGAACTCTTTATTTGTAAGTCATCTAGTTTTCTCTAATGTGTAAAGTTTTGTCGTTACTACTCCACCCTGTTGGCTCCAGGAAATGTAGAACACCGTGGCTGCGTTGTCTATTTGTAAGTATGATGGTGGTTTTAGATTATTTTCTGTTGGCTAGGAATACCTTGTGATTCTATAATGAAATCAAGACCCTAGTGGAAGGCTCCATTGTGAGCTGAATAATGCATGTGGGCTCACTGTGTCATCCTGTTTTTAAAACAAGCACAGAACTGCTTGCCCCTCCTGCCCAACTGAGCATGAACACTGTTTTTAGCAGACCTGAGGATGAATCATCCAAATCTCAGTCCATTCACTGCATAGAGAGCACTGATGCCTAATGGATTCATAGTGTCTCTGTCAAGAAGTCGTCATCTGCTTTTACCCAAAAGCTGTTGGATTACACAAGGACTTGCCCTGACAGCTCATGGAAACATTTAATTCACTGGGACTATTTATTTCTCAATGGAATACTTTCTTTTAAAAATGGCGAAAATTTGTATCTTTACAATTAGACGGTATAATTTAGAGTATAGTGCTCATTAACACTGAGAGACAGAGTAGAACAGTTGTCTCTTGACTAAAGCAAGGAAGCAAGTTCCTCAAGCAAATCATCCCAAAGCTTCCAGTTGTAGGACCAACTTCATAACCGCTGCACCACCCTGAAACTGCTGCTGCTGCTCTCATTTTACAGGAAATCATACATTTCACTGTTAATGTCACAGAATCAGTGGGACCATCTAACTCTGATAAAATGCTTCTCATCAGTAGTTTCTGGATGATGCAGCTTTAAAGCCCACACCGTCTGGGAAATCTGAACAGAGGGGCTGAGTAAGAAATGCTATACTTCACTGCAATACTTCAATAAATACTTCCATATGTGCTGTTTACATACTGCACATAGAAGTACATGTTTATATGGAGTGGTTTGAACATCCCTACTTTCATGAATATTATTTATAGACCTGTAGGCGTGTACAGTGAAACGTGTAGCAAGACCAAATCTCTAAAAAGGCTCAAACGGGTACCATTTTTGTGTATTAGTTTATTTATAGTAATGGATGAGTCTGTTATTATACCAAGACTATCTTTCTGTTCCAGTTGATGGTCTCTTTCCTTTTCTCAAATCTGCAGCATCACAAAGGGATTGAACGGGCAAGTGGAAATGGACAAAAGTCAGCAAAAACAAGAGAAAGAAAGGAATATATACAGAAAGAGGCATGAGCAAAAAAACAGAAAGTAGAAGAAACAATGATGGAGACAGAGTGAGAGAGAGAGAGCGATCCCTTAGCCAAAATCAGATTGGGGCAGTTTGTTGTCACACAAACGCTACCGTTTCCTGGCATCACAACAGTAAATGATGTTTGGCAGGAACACCCATACTACTGGCTAACGTTCACACACGAACGCACACACGCAGTCAAATTTCCTGCCTCACATGCAAGACGCAAAACAGAAAAACTCTCGGCAACGTCTACCGTGTCTGATTAGAATCACTTTCTCAGTGATCAGTGAAACTGTCAATATAGGCTTCAGCCTTCTTTTCAGAAACTCTACACACACACACACTAGCAATGAAATCTGTCTTGTTTACTATTATCAAAATTATGAAAAGACACTAGTTTTGGATACATAATGTTTTCAAAGTCAGGTGTTTATTACGTTCTACATAAAGTTGGGGTATCATGTCCCCTTGCTGCTCAGTTTTGACCAACTTCATGAAATACACAAACTATTCCTCATCTGACATTCTTCTCCATTGTCACCTCATTCCTGTATCCATTCTCTCCAAGCCATCCCCTCATTCGCTCTCCCTCTCTGATGCCCCAGCCATCTGCTCTGTGTGCCCTGACGTGTGCATGAGCGCCCATGAGAAGCCCAGTGGAAGTAATCGTCTGTTACCACTCAGGCTTCAACATGTTGTCTGCCCACTGCACATACCTTTTTAGCTCTCTACAAACCCACTCTGAGTGTGTGTGTGTGTGTGTGAGAGAGAGAGAGAGAGAGAGAGAGAGAGAGAGAGAAAAACCCTCAAAGAAAGAAGGGAAATCACTAGTATTCTCTTATATAATGGATGTGCACAGTGCTCCTCTCTCTCTCTGTCTCTCTGCACCTGATGCCTAATATACAACTCCATCCTTTTTAAATTGGAAGATACATGTCTATGTTACAGGATGTTTTCTCGCTCCTTTACTGTGAGTTCTTTTAGCACTCATTGCAGTCACTGTCTGTTTCGTGCATCTCAGAGCATCACCTCTCTGCCCGAATTTCAGTTTTGCTTTACTGACTTAAGAAATGTATTTGTGCTGCTAAAGGATGTAAAACAATGGACAAGGAAAAAGACAGTCACGGTGATTGTTGCTGTTCTTTCGCTGCCTACTGTTTTCTTCCCACTCACGCCAGCCGGTCGAGGCAGATGGCCGCCCACCCTGAGCCTGGTTCGGCTGGAGGTTGCTTCCGTTAAAGGGAGTTCTTCCTCTCCACTGTCGCTTTGTGCTTGCTCCAGTGGGACTGTTGAGTTTTCTGTACAATTCTGAACATAGTTATACTGTGTAAGGTTGTACATCTTACACTGTAAAGTACTTTAAGATGGCTCCATACATATAAACTGAATTGAACTGAACACAAACAGGTTTTATATACTCCGGTTTGGGATGGTTAAAGATGCATTGATGGCTTAATTCTTATCTGTCTGTTTGTTTTTTTCCAGCATGAGACAACTAAGTGAGTTTCTAGTCCTGCAGTGTTTCTGTCTTCACCAACAGAAAAGAAATCTCCTCTCTGGAACTATTTCTAAAGGCCAGAGTCAGAGGTGATTCAGAATAAAAACAATTTCAGGTTTTATTCAGCCATGAACAAAGCTAATGAATTTGAAACCCAGTGGGTTTGCAGGGGCTATCTGTTCTGTACTTGATGGTGACTTAAATTTTAAGCCTTTGCACTTTTTACAATAAGCATCCCCTGACTGAATAACTTCAGAATTGTGTTCTGCTAATGCTGTCTTCATCTTTAGGTAATTAACTGTACGTTAAGATCAATCACACCTATCTCTGTCTCTCTCACACAGAGGGACACACACACACAATCTCACTCTTCTGCTGTTTTATCTTCTCAAACTCACACTTTCTTTCTACCCCCTTCTGTCCTGCCTGTGGTGAACTGGTGAACAATTACCAATAATGAATGCATAATACTTAAAAACACACGGTCCTTCAGAAATGTACTCACACACACACACAGACAGACAGATTCTTTCTGAGTGGTGAAAGTGGAAAAACCTAAAGGCAGAATGATTAGGGCCTCATAGGGGGAGGTAGTTATGCTATTATAAAAATATCAATCGCCCCTCCATGAGCTGCAGATGAAGCCTTTGCATGTAGAGAGAGACAGAGAAAGAGAGAGAGCTTCTCTTTGGATGGAGAACTGCGCTTTAACAACGTGACTGAATCCCAAGAACAGGGGAGAGGGAGATGGGGTGGGAGGGTGGATGGAAATTCATTTGGATCCCCCCATTAAGTTCAATGGAGCCAACATAATGCAAGTGCGACCCCTACTGGTACACCGCGGGCCTGCCTCCTCCACTTCTGGCTAAGACGCTCCTTACATAGTGATTTTTTTTTTAGGGCAAAGCCCGTGTTGACTTGCTGTCACGTTTCGAGAGGAGGAGAGAGGGATAGACGCAAGATCTGGCCCTGAAATCTCACTGCAACTTAGGAAATAATAGCTGCCACTTTTCGAGACCCCCTTCAAAGTAACGCTGATTATTCGTCCTGGTATGGGATGGAGAAGAGCTGGAAGTTGTGCCAACAACTGGTGAGACCAAAGCCCCGCAGTGTGTTGTCCATTCTCTGGATTAAATGCTCAGAAAGAAACATGTTGAGAGTGTCTGCGTTAATCTGCTCCTTTTTTTTGAGTGAAATTGGGGTCACACTCTTTGTGGTTATAAGGTATGATCACTGGGGGATGCTGGGTGCCTGTGAAACAACGAGGCACGTCTCTTTGCAGTTCACATTTACAGCGACTTTATGCGTGAACATTAATTTAATGTGAGAGGAGTAAACGTCTTAATCGTGCTTTGACCGGTCGGGGGATGCAGATGCGCTTTGAAACAGCCTGCGCCCCGCTCACTGCGCCAGCGTTATGTATTTTAAGGACATGATAAAGCTTGACGTAAGAAATGACAGAAGAGATTTTGATTGTTTGATTTTTTTTGTCTGTTTGCGTCTTATGTTGCCTGTCTCGCAGCGTTTACATCAAAGTTGATAGTGTTTTAGGGACAGCTGTGCTCTCTGAGGTGTGGGTGCCGCACTTTGGATAAGAGATGTCTGTGGGTATAACCACCACGGCGCCCACTGATCAAGAGACAGGAGAGAGGGACATAGATGGTGCACGATCATCACAACCCAAATTCAGATAAAGAAAAATACACACATGACCAAGTACTTACAGCATCTCCCTTCCACAGAGCTCCAAAACAGTGGTGTGAGATGACATTGCAATAGTCCCCTCTCTCCTCTGAGAAACCATGCAGCCTCTGATGGTGATCACTCTCAAGCACTGCACAACAGGAGGGGGAAAAAAATCACCAAATCTCTGGCAATGAATTATTCCCACCGTGTCCAAAAAGCTCTTCGAAATCCCCCGTTTTACCAATTCACACGCGCGCAGCTGCGAATAAAATCACTGTTGTTGTAATCCAATCTTCACTGTGTGTGCGCCTACCGCGGATTCTCCACTGCAATCTCTGCTGGCCCCGCGCATTGTGGGGGCTCAACCTGCCACTGAATGATCACAGCTCCCGGTATCCCGTTATTCCTGTCCCGAGCGAGGAGAGGAGCGCAGGAGAGGGAAGAGGCAAGCAGGCAGCCGCCGGACGCACACAGAGACGCACACGCTCATTGACTTCTACAGTAGAAGCTCCTGCAGCCTGCAAACCGAGCATGGGACCCGCTCTCAACGTCTCTCTCTTTCTTTCTTTCCGTCTCTCTTTCTTTCTTTTTCGTGCACGCGTATGTGCGAGCTGAATGTGCACGCGTGCGTGTGACTTCGCGTTTGGACTCTGCGTGTGTCTACGTCTGCGCGCTTCTGCAGAGGCTGGGGCAGCTGGATAGACGGACTGTTGGTCCGTCGGTCTGTCGCTCTGCCCCCCTCTCCCTCTCTCCCACGCTCTCTGCGCTAAAGCTCCTTCAGGAACTAGCTCAGTCAGATCTGCTAATACAGACAGACAGAGTTGGGCTAAATTACAAATGATTCAGACAATAATTATCACCCTTCTCTCACAGTCTCTTCTCATTTTTGTAATTTATCTGTGTCTCCATCCATTCATGCCTTGGATTTTGAATACAGTCAGTTCACCTGGAAAACTGAGGACAGCGCACTGGGTAAGAGTCTAGTGGTCCAAAAATAAATGTAATATAAATAAAAGACAAATGGAAGTCAACTGCTCCTTTAGCCTCCAGTGTGAGTCGGATAAAAAGTGGGTCTACACGCACTCACTTTGTGAATGTCACTGCAGACCAACTACTCTACAGAAAACAGAACTATAAGCTGACTGAGCTGCAGGTCCCTGCACTGATAAAAGGTGAAGACGATCACTGCTCATTAGATTAGATTAGATTAGATTAGATTAGATTAGATTAGATTAGATTAGATTAGATTAGAGCTCATGCACCTGTGAATTCCACCGGACTTTCCCTGCGGTGTTGTCTGCGCAAGTTTTCGCTCGGCATTTAGTTAGTGGGCTGCTGCCTAAATTGCGTAGCTGCTTAACGTGGACTGATTCCGACCTGGAAACAGATGACACGAAGCTTTAGTTCCTCTGCTATGCTGCCACGCGTGAATACTTCCTGATGCCCACACTACAGAAAGAGACTGACATTTAAAAATAATGCATGTGTAGCATGTGGGCTCGTCTCTTCCTGTGCTCAGCGTCAGTGGTTCTCTGTACCTCTCCGTGAACTGGGAGCTGTCTTGTGAATTTTCACATCTCTCTGCTGCACTGTTCTGTCCACTGGCTCTCTGATGAGAGAACTGTGATCAGAGAGAGACAGAGGGAGGGGGATTACATGCCACACAAATGGGTATACAATCACATTTCACACCTGACTGAGCAAAGGACTATGAAACAACTAGAAAGCACCACCCAATTACCTGTTCCTACTTTCCTCACCAGTCCTCTTCCACCCCCATCATTCTGTTTCCTTCTCTGCCCTCTTCTGATTGTTTGCTTAGTGCTGACCTTTGCGTGGACAGCGTTGCTTTCTTCTGACTAAACTTGGACTGCCATTTTACCTCCTTGTTGTGCTTTCGCATCCACCAGTTCACTGCACCACACCGATTTTAGGATTCTTCATGCATGCTGCATCACTACACCACGCAGGCACATTTCTATTGAAGAGTAGTGAACAAACAAAGTTTCAATCCACCAGCTCTGGGGCGGGTGGGATGTAATAAAAATGTCACGCAATGACATAATGACATTAAAAATGCCAGAAGGATCAGACAGGTCACCGTTAATTCATTAGCGCTGTATCACAAACATATTGCCGAAAGATTTCTGTGATACTATTAAAGAGAGATTAAAATAAAGCACAACAAGGTCACATCATCTGAATATTGAGCAAGACTTTAAGATTTAAATACTGGGAGTAGGAATGATGCAGTGATATCAAATATTCAGTAAAGGAATTTAAAGTACAGTTGTAATGCTGCAAAATTCAAACTGTAATATCTTGGAGGAAACAAACAGAGCAAATTAGAACTGTAGCTTAATGGTTGAGAAAATAAGAATGTAGTGAAATAGCCATGACATTACATTACATGTTCCCTCTCACCCTAAGAATATAATAACAATATTCTCATGGAGTGAAATATTTTACAGTATTATCTCTGCAGGATACAGTCGTATTGTGAAACTCTAGCCACAGTGAGAACCAGTGTGTCTGGTCAGAAAATCTATTGTATCCTCTTTCAATATCGATTTGACACATAAATGGATAGGCTAGCCTATAATTGACTAGTGACCTGTTTGTCATTTTCAGTTATTGTTATGAGTTGGAGGGTTTACAGAATGCATGTTTCTGTAGTCCTTTCAAGTGTCGCGGCAAAGCCGGAAGGCTCCATGCTCCAGTGGGGTTTTATCTTGATGTTATTAATCGCGTTTCGCTTTTAGAAGATAACAGAAAGAGTGGCACACAGTAAGCAAACCGGCGAAGGTATTGGGGTCGGTATCCAGAACTTATCTTTGCACCCATTTGTTATGTATTCATTTCGCGGTAATGTCCACAGTAAGGTGGAACTGGATATTTCTGTTTGCACCTGATCTGAAGGTGCTTTCTCAGTCTAACTGTGTCACACTCTGCTGCAAACTGCTCCTCTGCAAATCAGTGATCATGGTGCACTGAAGCCAGAAGGACAATGTCAGATGGCACCTCAGCTCCTCCATATTAGACACTTTCCAGACAGTTTGGCTGCGGTGTTTTATACTGTATGTGAATGTCATAGTCAGGGATGGGGACATGACGTCTCCTTACTGGAGTCCAGTGTCTAATCTAAATGCATTTAAGACAAAAAATGGTAATTTGTAATTCACGCAGCCAATTCTGCAGGAAACCACAACGAATCCCGAACTATCTGCAAATGGATATAGGAAGTAGTGACCTTTTCTAACTGCAGAAACTTTTTATGAAAAAAACATATTATAGGAATTTTATGGACATTTGAACCGTTGGAACCTAGCCTCAGTTTTGGTTTCTTTGTTTCTTTGAAAAGTCTCTGCTCCTCTGGCTGTACCTCTAATGTCCCTGGAGCTGTCATGCTGGATTTCGCAGTACTGGATGTTACTGACTCATCAAACGCAAGCCCTGATAGTTCGGCCCCTTGTGTACAACATCTATTCAAGCACCGATTGTCACTACACAACAAACTCAGACTCCCTCTTTCATTATGGCTGCTTCACAGTGCTTACGTGAGCTCAGTCCTTTGCCTAAAGCACACACCAGAGCTGCCTGCATTTCAGTTTGTGTCATTTGGGTTGTACCCTGCTGAGTTACAGAGGTTGACCTGAGAGTCCCCAGCCCTCAGTGCCGAGGTTGGGCCTTGTGTCTTCATGCAAGGTCCCTTCTGTAACAGGAGTCCTCATGAACCATCTACAGAAATATGGCCGGTGCTGATCATCTACAATCGGCAATTCGTGTAATGAAAACCAGCTTTGAATGGACAAAGCTGGAAGATCAAAGACGGTTTTTGTGTGTATGTGTGATGACTTGGGGATCCCAGTGGTGACAGACATGCTGGACTGCCATGTGTGTGTGTGTGTGTGTGTGTGAGGCTGGGGGAGGGAGGAGGGGTGTTACCAGGTCACCAAACAGCTGTCTGGGAGACAGATTGGCCGCCAGGGATGTGCAACAGACACAAAGTGGAAGAGAGAGCAACTCAACTACAAATATGAGATATTCAGACAGGGAAACAGATGCTACAGCATCCAAACACACACAGAATCACACAAACCACTGCAACATACCATATGGAGATCAGTTAATTCCCTGTTTTTTATTTTTATTATTACTGAAAATTTACTTCAACGCTTCCTTTGGTTTTCCAGATGCAGTAATCTGATAACAGAAATGCATATTTCATCTGATCTTGTTTGTACGGCATATCTAACCTAGAGCTTTGCCAGAGCAACTCACGCTTAGTTTGTAAAGTCAAGAGGAACGGAAGTAAAGGAGAGTGACATAAACTGTTCATAGGATTGTGGACAAAGTAACTGACATATAGTATGTGAGAATATACGTTTGCATTGTAATAGAGTGCAAGAAAACAGTACATTTATGTCAAGACACCAGAGTTTATCTTGATCTAATAACACCTCACTTCCTGTCTGAGCATTTTATTTCTCTGAAGGTTTTGTAGACTTTTCATGCAAAACAAGCAAAACAACAACTTGTCTAATAAATGCTTTGAAGTACATGCTTTAACAAAGGACTTGATGCTAAACGACACTCGTGTCTGACTCCTATTTTATCTACATTTCAAGATTTCAAATTAAAGAAATGTTCTCCTAAAACTGGAACTGACTTAATAATCAGGCGCAGCTGGTATGAAGCTCATTCGGAATCTAGTTGTGACGTAATCAGTCAAGCGAAATTAAATTTTTATTCTTATTTTGTGCTGCATTCAGTAGTACAAAATGCCAGGTATTCAGTATCCTCCTGCATCTTTGTCTGAGCATTTCCAGGCTAAGCAACTATAAGCCTCATTAGCTACCAGTGTAGTTATATGATGAGATCAGAAATGATTCCACTTCCCTAAGCAGCATGACTTCATCTATGATTGTTACTGCTCCACTGTCTGCACCACGAAATACAGCAAATCACTCAAACGTCTTTGCATGCCATGCCATTCAGCTGTTTTCAAAGAAGGGTGGCTTTTGAGTGGTGCAGTTCTCCACCAGCAGAAGAAGGTGTCATCTGTGAGTACCTTCCCTGTTTTTGGCACTGCCCAGTATTGAATCAGTTATAATATAAGAAGAGAAAGAAGAGAAAAGCTGTGGAGCTTCTGAAAACTTACCATCAAGTCGAGGAACATACCAGTGCAGTGATTCGGAGTGCCAGCAAAATCCGTCACCTTACTGCAACAGGAAGATGACACATCGCACAGTGATAAACACTGATAGCCTATACACCAGGTTACATAGGGAGACACAGTCACTGAGTATAAGGTCTACTTGTCTCATTTTTATTTCATTTACTGGTTTAATTACCAGGGACAACACACATTAATCAACATCAACATTCACATCAACATATTCACATTTAGTTACGACTCACATTCACTTAAAAACACATATGGAGTTTTCTTGGCATTAAGATATAATCATTTAGCCAGTTTGAGATGTGAGCTGCATTTGACAGTTGTAATGTCCCCTGTTGTTTGTCTTCCACGTGTACGTACATAGATTACTGTGTCACTGACAGGTAACACCACCTACTTAAACCTATTGACTGTCAGCTTAGCTACAACACAAGCACAGATCAATCCTTAAAGCATGCACTCCACATACACTGTACATGCGCTGTATTCTCCACCAGCAGGACTCCTTCTACTAGTGATCTCCCCGAAAGCAGCTTCATCGTGTGCCTGTCTCCCCTTCGGCAGCTGCTCATGCATGCTCTGTGGCAGATTTTACATTTTATGTTAAAGCTCCCGTTTCTAATGTTGTCGCAAGCTGAAACATAAATACTGTTTTGGACAGTTTCCTACAGCTGAACAGACAACTCACTGTACTTACAATGTATAAGGGATTAAATACTATAGTGTAGATCTCATTATGGTAAAAGAAGATACAAGAATGGATGCACATATCTGTAGCAAAACTGCGAAGGCCCACAACACTTCTAGTAGCCTTATTTTGTTGTTTCATGATGAAGCAATTGCAATAACCATTATCTTGATTTCCTGAGGGGTCTTTAGCCATGTGTTTAGCCACTCAAAGGCACTTGCTGATGCATCAAGTGTGCTGAAGACTGTCCAGCTAAATATCTCAGTTCAAAAATTGTATTTCTGGAATCCAAACAGAGAAGATGTCTGAAAGTGTTTAAACCCAGAGGCTTCAGCTGAGATTTACCTGCTGCCATCCTGAATGCAAAGTTTCTTCTGTACCTTTTTTTTTCTCTGTCATGTTACCCTCCGAAAAAAGCTGCTTCACACTAAATCTAAGCAAGTGCTGAAAAAGGAAACTTTTTAAAGGGTGGTATGTGTGGCATTTTGCTGAACAGCCAAACGTGGATATCCAAGTGGAAGCTTATAGCGGATGTTTCATGGCATCATAAATGTGGAAAACCCGGCTGACAACCAGGTGACTGACTTGTTTGAAGAGCAGATACGTGTGGAGACATATGGAGATGAGTGTGAGCCTATCTACAAGGTTGGCTTTTTAAACAGGTTTCAAAGAGAATATAAGCCAAAAAGAGAGATGTTTGCTTAATGGTCGCAGGCAAAGTGAGTCTTTGACTGGTTCATTTTAATGACAGAGATGCAGAGCTGCATTCAAACCCAGAAGCTGTCTGCTAACATTTCAAAAGGCAGTGCCGTCAGAAATGAACAAAAAGCCTGATTTAATTACAAATGGGCTACAATTAAAAAGATATTTGCAACAGAAATTCTATTAACCAGGCAAAGGTTTAGACAAATATTAGCATTTTTAAAGAAAAGCTATTAAAGCACAGCTGCGCTGTCATCTTGACCTTTACTTTTTACAGAAACAAATTACAACACACATACACACAAAGCAAGTCAGCACCAGCAGAAGTTCCCCCACATTTTTCTACTGTTTTTATCATGTTTGACAGCGCCATCTAGTGTCCTACCACATGAGACAAAGCAGTGCGGCAAAATCATGTGAGCTACACGTGGGGACAAATGTTTCACTGTGTTCATATCAATTCTTTCCAACATATTGTTTAATGTTAGAACATCGAGCATATTCAAAATGAAGAAAATGCACTGCAAAGTTGTTTTTTCAAGCTGGAAACTGACTTGTACATGAATTTTAGTGAAATATACAATATAAGAGAAAGTACAACAGAATGGGACAAATCTATTTTAAATAAACCTAAATGTAAACTGGTCATGCTGAGACCAAGTCACCAGAATATGCTGTTAAAAAACTAACTGAGATGACTTTATAGTCACTTAAAAGAAAAAAACTGAAGAAGCCTATGCAGTACTTTTACTTTTACTCACACAATTATTTGGCAAACATTGCCACCTAATGGTTGTGACACGTCCTTACAGAAAGCGTTAACCAATTTACCTGAAACGACTCTGCCATTACATCAGCATCTCCAGAACAAATCAAGTCTGTTATAAAACCTGGGACGACACGGTTTTCTTTGTGCAAGATGCAGATAAAGACATTTTTAGGACTTTTTTTCTTTCAAAAATAAATGTGGAAACAATGCAGCACATTTCTATGTGATGCATGAAGATTTCTATCTATAGATTTCCGTTTGTTTCACATACTCTGAAAAGATGTTACCCACGTACCACCCAGATAGGATGATGTCTGATAGGATATTCAGAGATCTGTCTCTTTTGTGACTGCCTGTGCCCAACTAACCTCTGCAGTGACTTTCCTCCTACATTGCTGAGGGAAGAACAATGGAATAATGGTGCACATCCATCATGTTCCATGCAGACACCAGTAAAGAGTCTTTAGGCAGACGCAAGTGAAAGGTAAACTTACCGTCACACTGCAGCATTGAAGGAAACTAAGAAACGAGAAATTAATTTAATTGCGTTTCCTCGTGACCTCCTGGATTGAACACCTTGCTCTTTGGGTGATCTTTGTTTAACGACCACTCCTGGGGAGAATCAGTGGTGCTGGATGTTCCCCGTTTGTACACAATGATCTGACGGTCAACCGGGGGAGTCCAGTAAAATCTTTTGGAAGCATTTCCCACCTGGCGAGTATGAATTCTTATTCTAAGGAATCTCCCTTTTTAAAATCTTTCCACATACCAAAGGACAAGAATCTACTGAAGGGTAGAAGAATCCACAATGCTAATGTCATCCAGAAGTACTGGGACCGAGCTACCTGGATTTTGTATCATATACCTTAAATGCTGAATAATAAATACAGTACTACATGTTCGCCTAGCCTCACACACTGTTAACTAATAGTTGAATAGTGATCAGACGTGGTAGACGTACACAAAGTACTTACTTTATACATTTACGAAAGTACAAGTACGATAACAATCTAATTTAAAGATCACTGAATCAATCAGGTGCTGGTGATAATATAAATGTAAACGCCTAGTCCACATTTGTTTGAGAAACTTTCACAGGTAAAAAATATTGCAATGAAAATCTTGTGCAATTAATAGAAAATAATGGAGAGAAAAAAAAAAGGTGAGGCTCATTTTAACCACTGTAAAACCAGCAGGTGACTCATCCATAACAATATCATTAGTTTATTATATTTTTTTATATAAATCTATATTTACTTAATATAGTAACTTTTACTTTACTTTACTTCATTGGCAGAAGACACCAGCAATTACCATTCGGTTACTACAAACTAAGAGCCCTGATAAGGCCGAACTCGTCAAAATAAAGAACATGCTAGGAATTATTAAGTCCCAGACAGTTTTTTTGTGAGCGTGTGTCTGTGTGTGTGAGTGAGTCTCATTTGAAACACCTTTGTAACAAGTGAGTTTTCAAATGTTTCTTAAAGATGGTGATAGTCTCAGCTAGTCGAATGGAGCAGGGCAGGTTGTTCCACCAGCCGGGGCCAACAAAGGAGAATAGACTGCATTGGGATCGGAGACCCCGTGTAGAGGGAATTGTTAGTTTTCTCTCATTTGCAGATGTAAGAGGGCGTGCAGGAGTGTAGCTTACTAATAGTGTGTTAATTTTAAGAGGGTGCAGTTCCATTTAAAGCCCTGTAGGGAGGCATCAAGAATTTAAACTCACTGCGAGCAGCTACTGGGAGCCAGTGGAAAGAGGTGAGAAGGGGTGTGACATGGGTGTTTTTCGGCTGGTTGAAAATGAGGCAGGCTGCTGCATTTTGACCATCTGGAGGAGTTTGACGGTGACTGCTGAAGCTCCAGCCAAGAGTTACAATAGTCGAGTCTAGAGATGACCGTTTCCTGGACGAGGAGCTGTGCAGCCTTTTAACTAAAGCTGTTAAATAAATGTAGTCGAATAAAAGTACCATCAAATTTAAATACTCCAGTCAAGTATCTCAAAATTGTACACTACTTGAGTAAACATACCCCAATCCAAACATCTCAGTGGGTCTTGGACACATTTACTCGTAAACTATGAAACATTTTAGCTGGGTTATTAACCCACACATTATGGACAGAGAATCTTTCTTAACCAAAACAGACAACTGATTAACAATGTTTACCTTTCTTACTTTACAAAAACACTGATTTTTTGATATTCAGATATTTTAGAGATTATGGCACGTTGTACCACTACTGTTAGGAGGATGAAGAGTGATCACCAGATCATCACCAGATTTCTCTTCAGTTGAAGTCAACGGTGACTCAACCTGTCACTTACATGCATTTTTTAGACTTTGCCCAGAAATCTGCAGAGCCGAAAAAAGCGTTTTACATCTTTCTTTTCAGCTATGCAGTAGTACAATCTTTAAACACATTTAGACAAACTTTCCATTGCTCTCTGTGTCACAGTGGCTTCACTGAAAAGTTTCTATAATGTGTGACTCTGGTTGCTACCTGGCCAGTATTATGTCAAGGCTTATTTCCTCCTCAGTTTCTAATATTCACTGTAGTGGTGATAATGCAGTGGCAAAATTAACACCATCAATATAAAAAAAACAAAGCAGACAATGTGCGTCAGGAATAAAAAAAATCTCGTATCTTTTAATTGACAGGGAAACATCCTTCAGGACAACGGTTGGTCATCACACAGCAACAATACAATGTGGAGAGTCTGACTGTGTGTCGAGCATTTAAACACCTCCCCTGCTCCCTCCCTTCTCCCTCTGTTATTGGGAATAATGGAGGGCTTATTATTGCAGACACGTTGGCTCTCGTTTGACAGACAGAACACACCTCCTCCCCTCCTTGTAAGGCTTGGGGGTTTGGGGGCAGGGGTGCCTGGGTGAATCACTGAAGGGTTATAAAAAAGAAAGCAAGAAAGAAAACACAAGGCTTCTGATTCATCAAAGTCAAGTTCTATCACAGTTTGAACTACCTGGAGTCTGGCGCTGTGGTAACACTTGTGTTGTAGCTTGAGGCCAGACCAGCTCAGTGTCGACTCGGGAAACACAATTATTACTGTCCTGATCTGTCCTTTACAGAATGCCAGGGCTGAAGCTACTCCTATATAAAATATACATCAGTTCATTAGTTTCACCATCACCACATGAGTATCAGGAGGAAAAGTGACAAAGGTTCACCTCGACATTAAATAACGTTGGTTCTGAACAAAATAGAACCAACTAGGTTTCCATGTTTCTCTATAAAACTGTATAAAGAGGAACCATCTCCTCATACAGTAAATAACCACCCAGTATTGCATTGGACAATAAAGAATGGGGTCATTTTAATTAGTATTTTATCAGATACCAATTAATCAGAGCCCAGTGCAAGTAGGTAATCAATCTACAAATGGAAACATCTGAGAATGCAAATATCAAAATCTCTAAAACATCCTGATGATTATTTCCCAAATGTTTTTTTTTCTTAAATCAGAACATGCAATAGTCAAAACTGTTTCCTCAAAAACAGGATTTAAATACTGAGATCCAAAGATCTGAATATCATAAGAACAATTATGCAGTCACTCTACCAAACTGTGTTGAATATTATGGCAATGTGATGTAGACTGGGGTTCGTGTGCACTAAGTCAAATAAGAGAGAGACAGAAAGAAGCTGTTTCTGTACTACTCAAAACCTCCCACTACTGACAGTCTGTGCAGGAAGAGGACATGAAACAGGACAAAGCAGTTCCACAATAGTAGTGTGTTCGAGCACATACTCTATAAAATTATTGAAAACCAGGGGAACAGCCACTTTTGCCATGTTCAGGAGGGAGGACAACATCTCCGAATCTAACATCAGATGTGCTTCTGTATGTCAGAACTGGAAGAGGAGTGCTATCAAAAGACGAACAAGCTGACAGCTGTGCTCATCAGCAGCAGTGTTTTCAGTTTTCATTCTGCCTTAGCAAGATGCCAACATACATCTCACTTTGTTATTTATTTACCTCACCTTCCCCTGAAGTCACAGCAGCAGCACTGTACGGCCAATTGTGTCTAGGACGACAACCAACCATGATTTTTCTTCTGCTGTTCCCCCCCTCCCCCCGTTATGTTTTATCTCACAAAGTTCCCTCTGCGTGTACAGTGCATGGGAGAAATACATGTAGAAGAAGAATGATAATTAGATGAAAATAATTAGTGATATTCTGGACCTCCTTTCGTCACTGTACTGAACATTTGCAATCTGTAGGTGAAATATTTGCATTTTTAATGCTCAATTTAGGTGAATTTTTACCCTAATATGTGTCTGTATTTGAAAGTTAAAGACACAAATCATCTGTCTGACTTACCACCTACAGAGACCCAATTAAGATTTTATTGGTTTGACGACTATAGCTATTAAGATAAATGTATTTCTATTTTGCACAAATATGAAACATTGAGCCTAATGTGATGATGGTACAGCATCAAAGCACTTTGGTTTCCACTCAGATTACTGAGGTCTTGTGCATGTCACCTGCTGATCAGAACAGAATAAAGATGCCATCTCAGCCAGCTACCTCTATAAAGGGGGAGCCAGTATCTCACAAGCGTGCTTCTCGTGTGCCTGTGCCAAACCAGTCTGTGCACAAAAGAAGGAAATATACAGTACATATTGTGCCGTGTTGGAATAAAGGTATGGCTTGGTAAAAGAAAACATTCAGCCACTGGAAGGAAAATGTTTGCAGTACTTGTGTCATTCACACCTTAGGTGTTGCATGACTTCATTTGTAGATGCACTCTAATTCACGTGTGGTTAATAAATGTGATGTGTGTTCTTGATGTGAAGTGTTTGAATTATGGTTTAGAAAAAAAGAGGAGTGACCAATAGCTTGTTGTCACTCTTCTGCTCACAACTATACTATCAGTGGTTGGGCCTGAGCTTTCGAAGAAATCTCAGTATCTACTGCTGCGAGCCACGCCCATTGCCACTGCAGCCACGCACAGGGGGCAATTACTTAGAGTAGCATAAACACTAGAGATAGAAATACTCTCAATCATCATATAAAATGGGTTTATATTATATATAGTAGTTCTATTTACGAACACAAGAATGTGGTTGTTTTATGTAGTGTGGATGTCACTATATTTTCCACAAGTATATATTATTATTGCACTCTGGCTACACATATAAGTTAGTTTGGTTGTCTTTAGATGTACAGAAACACTAAGAGGTGTCAGAGCTGATCCAGCTTGAAAACAGCTGTGGAAAGAGAGGCTCAGTGATGCTATTTTCAGTTTTAAGACAGGATTTTTGTAATATATATTGACTTATAGCCATCGATGTTTAATTTAGTTTGGATTATTCAGGAATAATGATCAAATTTAGATCAAGATTTTGAAAAGACATCTTACAGAATTAGCTATTAATTCGGAACATGTATGCACATTTACTCTCTGTGTGTGGAAAAATATCTTGCCCTGCATCACTGAGCCCACTTCTTGAGACTGTTATTTGGACACCAGATGCACAGAAATCTGAGACAGAGCTACAGAAACACATCACACTCCTCTTCTCTTCTTTCTCTTTTTCAAAATAGAAAAATAAAATCCCAACCTAAGCTAAGTGTGTTGAGAGGAGGGTTGAGCCCCTCCAATCTCTCTCTGTTTTTGAAAAGAAACATACATTCACAAGAGGACAACAAAAAACAAGCAAGTTTGAAATTCAAATTCAAATCTGTGTGCAAAAACAGTTTAGATCTCTATAAAAATATGTGCATATGGATAGAGCTATTTTTAATCTCACCAAATACAGTATTTTCCTTTATTTACACTGCACAGATACACAGATAAACATACACTACAGCTCTGCTCTGCTCCCCCCGTCTGTCATTGCAGGCGTAAGAATAACATGTCCGACTTTCATGACAGCGGAATGAACAATACTCGCACACACGCTCTCTCACGCACACACTTCTGCTCTGATCAATGTGATCGAGCAGAAGAGGAGGGGCAAGCAGAACGTCTGTAGAAAACCTGAAGTTGCATATCCCACAATCCCCCCCCCACGCTCACATTTCACAAACCACTTCCTGTAAAGGTCAAAGGTGATCAGCCAGACGCTGCTTCCTGATTGGCTTGCATGGGTAGGTACAGTGTGTCAAAAAAACTTTGGCTACGGAGTTAGGTGGCTTTAGTCCTGGTGTGTTGTTGGTCTTAGCCCAAACACACACACAACAGTGAGTTCTGTTTGACTGGTACAGCCTTGCTGGATCTGCTGTCCTTTATCCTGGGTTCATGAAAATGGATCCACTGTCTATTATTCTAAGACAGGAGTGTACCAGCATCCCTCTGGAAAAATCAATGTCTTGTTTAGTATTCATCAAAAATCATTCATCTCCCAAAAAACCTATTTGTCTCACTCTCTCTCCCCAGCACCAATCTCTGCAGAGGTCAGCCAAGGCTTCACTATTCCAGCTTCAGAGATTTTGGACCAATTAACTGACTTCCCAAAGGCAACAGTCGATCTTCACTGGGCGGTCCTCCGGTTCTTTGCACTGAATCCTGCACTGCTTCCCAGTCTGTTGTCAAAGGGGGAAGAGCAGGTGTCTTTATCAGTGTCTGACAGGCCAGCTGATAGTCCGCTCATATATCTGGATTGTGGTTGGTCAAAGGTGAATTGGGGGAGGGGGATGTAGTTCGCCGTGAGAGGGGAGTGCCTCGCAGCAGGGGAGAGGGACTGTGTCTGAGAGAAAGGCATAGCGTTTGGGAAAATAGGTGCATGAGGCTGGATAAAGATGTTTGGGCTTACTGGGATGTGTGGATGAGTAGGTGTGGATGGGTGAGGTGGAGTGTAGGTCTGAGTGTGTATTGGTGTAGACCCCCGCGAGAGGGTGTGTGTGGGTGAGTGTGCTTGCAGCGGAATGTGGATAGGCGTTAGCGCTGTGTGCATCGGAGACTGCACCGGAGTATCTGCTGAGACGTCTTGTGTGTTTGACCGTATGTACGGGGTCAAGTCATAGGAGGGTGTCCTGCGTCTCAGCATCATGCTGCAGTCAGTAAGCTTTGGGGGTGAGGCAATTTGGGGGTGTTCCCTCTCTGAGGGCGGGTGGATGGATATGCAAGGAGGACTCATCTTCTTCTTTCTGTGGCCGCCCCCGACTGATTGCACCCTCAGAGGAAATGCCTGGCCACCCTTTTCTGACCTGTGGGCCTCCTGTGCAAAGTGTGGGTCGTCACTGGTGATGACAGCTTGTGGGAGGCAAACCTCAATGGAGTGGCGACGCTGGTCGTCAGGGTAACCAGCAGACAGAGCTGATGGGTTGTCCAGGAAGGCCTGGTTGTCGGCGCTAAAGCCCTTCCTAAGGTCACCGTCCTTCAATCCTGCACCAAGCAGACTGAGCGTGCTCCTTGAGGAACAACTTGGTAGTTGGGGAGAAGGAGGGGGAGATGTGGACTTGGAGTCAAGACAGAATGGAGAGGTGTAAGGGGAAAGGGAATGGCTGCGACCAACCTTCCCTTTGCTCTCCTGCCCTCCCCCTTCTCCATCTTTCCACCTGTGGTGGGCTGAGGTGGTGATGTGATACACCTCCTCATCAGCCGGGTCGCAGAGGGAGGCAGCAGACAAAGGTCTATGCCTCCGAAGGCTGGGATGCCGCAAGGGGAGACGAGGGGAGGGAGGTGGAGGGAGAAGAAGTGAGGGGGGAGATGGTGGAGGGGGGTGGGAAGCGGAGGAAGAAGGCAGAGGAGTCAACAAAGAGAGAGAGGGGTTAGGGAGTGAGAAGGCAGAGGGGGAGCAGGGTGGGAGGGAGAGGGATGAGGGGGAGGAGGGAGGAGGAGGATGCAGGGAAGACGGGGAAGAGGCATGAGGAGACAGTGAAGAAGGGGATCGGGGAGGCAGATAGATGGGGTGTGGCCGCTCCTGTTGCTCAAAACCCTGAGACTCCACTGAATCCACTTTAACCGCCACCTGCACAGAAACACACAGCGACACTCGTTAGATGACTGTTAACTTAATAATGTGCGTGTGTGTGTGTGTGTGTGCACATGCAGGCAGCTCCCACCTGTCTGTGCAGGGCTCGTGGGGAGGGGCTGGGCGTGGGCGGGGCGATGCGGGGCAGGGTGAGGGTGGGAGTTGACTGACGGTGAACGGGGGAAACATCTGGTACCTGCAGCAGAGAACGTCTCTCACATGGCTGGGAGTGGACCGACGTCACTGAGCCTGGAGCTGCAAACGTAAAACACGTTTGAATCGCGCGCGACACGCCCGCGTGTACACACTCTCAATGCAAACACATGCATTTTTATGTCGCAGAAAACACATGCATTTTATGCATACACATTACACATCATACATACACACATAACAACTAGTTCCTGTTAATTAAGAACAATATGAACTCTTTATATTTGAGGAACGTTTACAAAAGAGATAATTCTACTAACACTTCATCTTAACAGCGGATTTAGATTTAAGCAACTAGAAGAACGATTCAGCTATAACTTTAAAAACTGAAATTTGAATTGCTTCTCGAATCTGCTGTCAAAATCAAGTGCTTACTATATGGAAATCGTTGGCACTTATTAATTAAGTGTAGTAAACAGGGTCTCAGGCAGTCTGCACACACAGGTCCAGTACACCTGTGAGTTCAGATGTCCCAAAGTAAAAAAAGATAGAGATAAAAACTAGAGGTAAACATGTTGAAGTTTGCACTTTTAGTCCAAGCTGTAAAGCCACTTGATGATAAACCTAGCATGTTTAAAAAGCTATAAACACCACAGCAGTGATGACTACACCTTTTACATGTACAGTATTGTTTTTTTTTTGACTTTGCAGCTTGGCTATGAAGGTAACCATCATTCTAGCTGAGTATTCAGCCATTCCACAGCTGAGCAGATGAGCCTGTGTGAAGGTTGCAGATTCACATGTGTCAGCTCATCCACTTCAGTCAATACCTTGGGACAGAGCTGGGCCTGTCCACAGCCTGGCCACAACATGCCATTAGATTCTGACTGCAGATAAAACAGTGCTTGTCAGTGCTTAGAGTCATATTCTCTGCAAAATTATTCTGCTTCTACTTTGTTTACAGACACAAGCCGGAACTGGAGTCCTTGTTAATTTGGCAGGACTCAAAAATGCTGCTGAAAAATCTCCATGTTAGAATTTTAACCACAATGAACAGAAATAGTTTAAGTGTCAACTGAATTACATCATATAATTAGCTGGCTGTGCTTTAAAGCATTATAAACAGGATGTAATAAGGTCGTTGACGTAAGGCAGAAGCAACAAAGCTTTACGATGTTGGATTCTTAAGTTAAGCTACCTGAATGCTGGTGCTGAGGACTGAGATCCACTTCCTGCAGAGAGTAAGGGGTGCTGGCGGGCCGCACAGGTCTGAACATGTAGCTGTCGTTAGGCAGAGAGTGCATCCTGGATACAGACATCTTCCTTGACGACAGCAGGTCCTGGCCTTCATATTGCACCTCTTCCTCCTACAGGGGGAGACAAAGACCACGCAGCTCTGACACCGGCTCTTGTCTGTTTTATTCAGCATTACTACATACTACACGATACAGTATACAGTACCTGTCCAGGCGAATGTGGACACGGCCCAACGTAGGTCCCTCCCACTGAACTGTTGTGTGAGGTTGTGCTTAATTTGCGTTGCCTCTCCATTGCCATTTCCAAGGCGATCTCTGCATCCATCTCTGCTTCCTCTTTAGCCTCCTGCAAAAATATGTGTACCTGTATTAACTACATTTTACCATAAATGCTGATGACCACCAAAAAAAAAGAGGCAAAACACTTCATCCTTATCCTTTCTAGTTACTATACCTTGTTGCTTTCCTCCAGATGTTTCATCAAAACAGCCACCACCACATTGACCAGCACAAACTGGGCCATGAGAACAAAGGTGACAAAATAAATCGGAGAGACCAGCGGCAGGTATGTGAGACAGTGGCTGTCCTCTGGACGACACTCCCTTAATGTGTCCTTAAAAGTTCAGTGACAAAGAAGAAGAGAAGGAACAATACAGACAGACAGAGAGAGAGAGAGGGAGAGAGAGAGCAGGAATAGAAACATGGTTAGTTATTACAGAATATACTGTCCAGCTGAGCAGAGGCTTTATTACTAAATCTGGTTTAGTAATATTGGTAAAACTTAATTTAGAAATTTAGTAAGAATCTAAAGTAAAACAGGAATAGTCTGACCTCTGCTTGTTTAGACAGATACAATCAGATGTATATGTATATGTATGTGAGTCTGTGTGTGTGTGTGTGAGTCTGTGTGTGTGTGTGTGTGTGTGTGTGTGTGTGTCTGTGTGTGTGTGTGTGTGTGTGTGTGTGTGTGTGTGTGAGCTCGCTTGTACTTTCATAATCCCATTCCAGTTGTCCCCTGTGGACACTCGAAACAGTGTGAGGAAGGCCATCCCAAAATTTTCAAATGTTGCGTGACGACTCAGACCCTCACATGGGTTGCTGGCATTGCATTCTAACAGACAAACATAAGACATGTTGGTAAAAGCAACAATAAAAGGTAGAAAAGTCAGACTGAAACAGACTGAAACTGTTTATTCTCAGCGCCTGGTGATACGATTTATGAGATTCCTCAAACGAAACTAGGTGAAACTAAGTAAAACCAGTGGGATTATGTGACTGTAAAGTGAAAAATGTACGTGTACACTTCCTCCAATAAAAAGGTAAGAATAGATTCCTCTCCCCAAGCTTGAGTCATGGCCCAGTAGTAAAAGGATGGGGGTGGAGAAGGAGATTAGTGTGGACATTAGGCTTCAACATATCCAGTAATTCAATTTACGTTTAGATTCAAAACGCAAGATTTTCCAATATCAGCAGCTTGAATCCAGAAATACGAGTATTAACATTCAAACCCTCATTCCATCCTCTTTCCTATCTCCTTCACTTCACGACCTTTTCTCATCTGTTCAGCCATCTGCAGACACCACGAGAGTCAGGACTCAAAGTGCCAACACAGAGTTTTGCACATGACAGATCTCCCCAGGGAATTTCAGATTTTACACTTCATCGTCATCTGAAGGCAGAAAGAGTTCATCAGCCAGTTAAACCAGTTATCGGTGGACTTTTGAGTTTTTTAAATTTTACAACTTCAAGGGGAGACATCAGCCACTGATGGAGAAAGCTGTGTTCCTTCATTGGAAACCTCTCACGTGGAATACAAAGCATAAATAAGCAGCAACGTTTTGACCGCCCTTTAATGCAAAATTCAGTAGGTGGTTGTTTCCGTGAACTCTGAAAAGCCTTTTTCAGTTTTTTAATACGACAGTAGTGTTTCCTGATCCTCGCTATGCTGTACAGAAATATTCTGCACCAAACCTCTCTACAAGCCTGTCCCAAATATAGTTCAGTGCTTCAGCTTTTAAAACAGCATTTAAAATGAGGTTCACACAGTGAAGAGAAGCTTCTCACTGTCGGTGTCTTTAAAAACAATCAGAGCAATAAACGGAGAGACATTTTTCTTTTGTGAATCTGAAGAAAAACAGACATCCCTTCATTTACTCATTGTGTTGAGCACAGTCATACTAATATGTCACGGAAAGCAACCTCTTCTTCACCGAGTTGTTTTCTTTTCGCCACCGCAGATGCCGTTTTACTAATCCCTCTTCCCTCACACAATGCTGCACTCTCTGAGAAAACGAGTTGGATCGAGCGAGCCTATTGAGGAAGCAATATGTAAATAAATGTGATCATGCAAATGTGGTCTTTTCTTGTTAAAACAAGCCTCTGATGTGAGAATGGTAGAGAGAGACAGAGATGCGGAGACAGATGGGGGTAGAGAGTGAGGACTCAACACAGACAGCTCAGGCACGAACATTTGCTGTAAGTCGTGACTGTGGTAGTAATGAGTGGATTCAAAAAACCTTTACTGCAGAAACTCGTAGACTGTGGTGCGCGCGTGTGTGTTTTTTGCCAGTAATGTGACTGACCCAGTTTGCCGAAGAGCTCCACTCCCAGCGCAGCGTAGATGAAGAAGAGCAGCATGAAGAGGAGTCCAAGATTTCCCACCTGCAATCAGAATGTATGATAGATTATTATTATATACTACAGCATGATACTACTTGTTTATAGAGGTGCAGGGAATTAAAGGCATTCTTCCATTTTCCTTTATTACCTTTAGAGACTAATTAAAACTTAGATCCAGGCTTTTGTTAAAACCGGTCTCAGATAAATAACATTAGGTTACTATTTGCATTGAGAGTTGTTCCTATTCGAGCTGAGCAAGGTGCAGACTGAGGGGTTTAGAACTAGTGTTTGTTCAAAACCTTTACAGCATATCTTTGTTGTTCTAAGCCACGTGAGTTGAGTATTGTTTGTATGAGCCTGTATGATAAGATCGCAGTAAAATAAATTACATAAGTTATTTCTTCCAGTGGGAAATCCCTGAAAGCTTTGACATTTTCTATCAAAGGTCTAAGCTGAATTATTGACCGTAGCTTTCAATTCAGTGCACTGGGAAATCTGCTGCTGAACCTGGACATCATGAAGAATTTGGAATCACATCATAACAAATGAATGCACTTCCTAGGATAACACGTGCATGATAGAATAAGACTTTTTTTATCCAGTTCCCTAAAACCTGTCTTTGTGCACTCGTTGACGGTTATATCTGTAGTCTTGACATTTAGGAAATAACAGAACAAAGGAGTCTGTCACTACATGTGCATCATACTCTTTGGTGCAGGTGCTCTTTGCCCTGTAATAACTGTGCAAGCCAGCAGGAAAGAGAGCTGACATACTCCTGGGGAGGAGGTCAGCTGACACGAAAAAAGGTTTAAAATTCACTTATTTCTTTGAACTCACCATGTGCACACAGTAGCTGCACCATCCACCTCTTTTGTGATTTAACCAACTTGTGTCAGTAAGATCAGATATTTTAAATAAATCAAATGTTAAAACGATTTTGTGAGTGTGCAGTATATCGTACAAATATAATAATACATTCATATACATGCTGTTCAGCTGGGGGAGCTGTGTGAATAAAATCAGACATTGTAGGGTCAGAAAACAAATTCTAAACGACAGATATGGCTTGTTTTAAATATTCATCAACAAGCATGAATCAGAGTTCTGTCTATTCTAAAGGAGACCTCTGTACTGGCCCTATATTCATAAAAACCTCATAAATAAAACAAGAAGCGAAAATGTTGGTGTTTTGTGTCTGTGTTTACCTGTGGCAGAGCTTGCATGACAGTGTCCAGCAAAGCCCTCATCCCTGTAGCCATCTTCAGAAGCTTTAGCACTGCAGAGAGATGCGGGAGAAGATCTTAAACACGCAGTTGTTGGTGGTTTCAAACGGCACAGTACAGGACTACTGTGATACTGCAACCACAGCAGGGACACATGCAGATTTATGTGTGCGTCACAGCGCACACGTACACTATAATGTTATATGTGTATCTGACCGTAGCAATCACTCACAAATTGGCAGAGGGGGAATTCTCTGATCATTTTCAACACTACGTGTTATTATCTGTGTGTGTGTCTACCTCGCGCTATTCTGAGTACTCTCATGATTCGGATGATGGTGGGGTTTATGGGCAGTGCTGCGTTCATTTTCAGCTCCTCCAAAGTGATGCCCATGATGGACAGCGCCACTATAGCTATATCCAGCTGATTCCATCTAAAGACACAGAGAAACACTTTATTTTAGATGCATATAAAAAAGGGTTAGTATCCGATGTTACTCCAGTCACTACATAAAGCAGCCTGTAATTCACTTCTCTGTTGATTAACTCCCCTGTATTTTTTCCCGTCTTTAAATATACCCATGAACAGTTGAGGAGAAGAACTGGGAAAGAAGTGGAGCTGTCTGGCTGTTGATTAATGGATCGCCCACCCAGTGATCTTCTGTGGTAAGGGAAACGCTGAGATTACCCCTGATAAGCCTCCACAAGGGCACAGACAGATTCATACACTCACCAACCCACAGAAGTTGGTGTTAGAGGTCTAAATGTGTCTTCATGGAGCTGGAGTTACTATTTCTAACTGTTTTAGACAAAATGGTGTTTTGTATTTAGCAAATAATTCATCCAACTGTGTTACCTGTCTTTGAAGAATCGGTGTATGCCAAATGCCACAAGTTTGAGCAGGGCTTCGATGACAAAGATGAAGGTAAACACGTAGTTGCAGTACTTCAGGACCTCCTCTAAATACTGAAAACATACACACACACACAGACTTATTAATTAATATAACGGACTAGATGCTTATTATTTCTTCCACATACTAAATTAAATTATCCATGTTTACCTTTTGTGGAAATAAGAAAAAAAGTTTTCTGTTTCTGTTTTTACTACAAATACTGAGGAACAACAGAAATTTAATCAGTGCACAACTTAAAGAGCAACTAAATAGCAGTATGAAATGAAGCTAACAGTGATTTTTGGTAAATACATAAAGCAGCCCGGTTTCTCAGGAGAAATCTACAAGATTAAGTAGTAGGAGCATAAATCAGTGTTTACCCTGATGCTAGTGGTGTTGTCAGCTTTAGTTTACACAGCTTACGTAGCATAGTTTTACATAACTACATAGTTGTTTTATCTGATAATGGGTACTCCCTTGACAATGGGTCAACACAGTCATGTTATTCTGGGAAGTGGAGCTGCTTGCCAACACACTCGTCCCGTGGAAGTGGATGGCCTGAACTGACTGCAGCTCAGAGAATCCAGAACACTGCAGAGTTATGAGGGGGACTTGTTGTCCCATTAGGTTGTTGGTTTTTGGTTGTTAGTTGACATTTTATGTTTGGCAAAAAGAAAGATTGGAAAGGATTTAATGTAAATAGTGGTCAAACAAAAAGAGCAGCACCATATACCAAGGAAGAGGAAAATGTTTAGTACTGTGGGTTTTTTGGTTATGATAATAACATTTCACCAGTTTAACATCAGCTCTTGTTATGTGTCTGACTGTAATGTTTGTGCGTGCAGGTGCACATATTACCTGCGGCTGATTGTAGTGCTCAACGCTCATGGTGAAGACATTAATGCAAATGATGAATGTGATGAAAAGGTCCAGGTAGTGACTGGTGCACAGCGTGTGGATTGACAGACGCAAAGGGGAGTAGTCCGCATAGTAAGGCCTCTGCTTCGCCTCTGAAGCACAAAAGCAAAAGTATACAAAGACAGACGCAAATGGAGAAAAATATACAACAGTCAAAGACAAGAAATGTTAATTTTTTTATGTTGAATGTATGCAGTGGTGTGCACATGGAGCAAAGGGGGGGACCACCTTTCATTTTTGGACAGCTGCACATAGATGACGGTGCTACTACAGGGTTTTATTGTCTGCTAAAATAAAATCAGCAAATGTGAAATATTAAATATTATGTTGTCACAATACAAGGGCTCTTGAATTATTATTTCAAGCACCACTCAGTGCTCAACATACGGTGTAAACGAGTCCTGACTTCACGTCACGGTGGTGGTGCCCCGTTTTCTTTTTCACACCCGTCCCTTAGTCTGTGCACTCCACTACCTGTGTGGTATGTTCAAGTACGAGGGGACATGAGAGTCACAGGTAGGTTAATTTATATACGTATATTTCATAAGATACATTTCATAAAACTGTAAGACCGGTTTCAGTTAGAGCAAATGATTTATTCCTGGATGCATGTGTATTGAAGCTTCTACTAACCAAGAAATCTGCAGTATGATGACACTGCAAGATACCAGGTGTAATTAAAAGAGAATCTGGGAATTATCTCTGGCCTATGTACTGAACTTAAATATTATATATTGGGGCAAAAAGGTCATACTCTTTGCTAGGTGTATTGCTCCTGCTGCAGTGAGACGCATTACTGCCTTCACATTAAAAAAGTGTAGTAGTAACAGTGAAGATAGCTCAGAACCAAAACCTGATGTTAATTTCTAAGTGTGCGTTGTCAGACTGTGCACTCACATGTCCATACTGAGGATTTCGTGTATATCTGTGAGTGCACGTGCAATGGTATGTCATCCTCCCATGTACACCATGTACACCATGCCCTGTCTGTCTACTGCATGCTTACATGCCTGATGTCATGTCTGTGGTTGAGAGAAGCTGTACAGGGTGTGTTCAACAGCGCCGTTTTCACAAACGGGATTATAAACGCATTTTTCACATTACAATGATTTTTAATTTGAAATATAAAATATTGCAAGAAAGACATTTTAACAAACTCAATAACCTGTTTATTTCCCACAACAGTGGTGTTGAACAAACACTGAAGACGCTTTCTTCTCTCCAGCTGCATCACTAATGTAGTTTCAACCCCTCAGAACAATCTCAGTAGTCTAAAACTCTAAAACTCTTTTTGGCTTGATGACCTTGATGGCCAAACTGGCATAACATTGTCAGGAGTTTCTGCAGATTTAAACCAGTGAGACATGTTACTAACACAAGATGCTCACACTATAAAATTGCCTTCTAGTGTAATTCTGCCATTCATTTTTTAGGTAGATAGATATAATTTTGGGTAGTGGCCAAATTGTTGGTGCTTTTCTTTTCTTCTGAGTCCAATAAAAAACATGTGCATCTATCAATTACTTTCCTTCAGCTTGACATACAGTATTAAGACAATAAAGTCCTCACAAAATACTGGTTTGCACTTTTGGAGTTGGTGGCGTATTTCTGGTGTACAAATTGTGACTTATATTCCTCTGTATCAGACAACATCAGCTCTATTACCCAAGATTTGTGCAATAATAGCAGCCACAAAGTCTGCTATGTTTCTGAGTCTGCCAGTCAAAGCATGTTTGTAGGAAATATCCTTCTTCTGTCTGTACCTCTTCAGGGTCATGGCTGTGCATGCACTGGGACAATGGAAAAGGGTTGTCGGCATTTCACTGATTAAAATTTTGCTAGCAAAATTTCCAGAGACTCATGGATGAAAGCAGCAGTTTCAAACTGATTCACAAGCAGGTGGTGATGCCAAGGTATTTATCAACAGAAAGGAAATCTATAAAACATCTTTAAACTTATTTAAAAGTATCAGTAGTTATCATCCTCTATTAGGAATCCCATAAAGACATGGTGTTAGAAGATATATTTTAAAAATGAAAGTGTGCTACTGATACGATGCTTTTGTCTTTACACTTCGCTGGTGGCAGTTCTACTGTTTGAAGAGTGAGCGTTATCATTTTTAGTTACATTATGTGGGGCTGAGTGATTGGTTAGATTAATCAAGTGTCTTGAGTTTTTTCATGCAGTGTAAAGGGAAGGTTAGGGGGAGGGCAGTAGTCATGCAGTTACATGCATCAGGACTGGCATAGCCCACGCCTTGTGCCAGTTCTCTCTCTGTCATTCTATTCTCTTTTTTTTGTCAGGCTCTGAAAGCAGGCAGTGCTCAGAAAAATAGACTACCGACCAGCCCCTCCATTCTCCTTACTCCTGTGCTTTTTCTCCATCATTTTGAGCCTCTTCTCTTCCCGCAAGCGGGCTTCTTCCTCTTCCTGGTCCTGCCGGCACTTGTGGAAGTTCTCCACCACGACACCGACGAACATGTTCAGGACAAAGAAGCTGACAATGAGCAGGAAGGAGATGAAGTAGAGCAGCATCCAGGGATTGTGGTTTCTCACAGGCTGAGGAGAGTGGGGAAGAGTGCAGGAGAGAAGCGAAGTGAAGCAAAGGGAAAATGAGATTATGTAAAAAATATCGTATAATAGTGAAGTATGTTTGTAAAGCAATGCGAATATTAAAGCCATGTCAAAGATTTCATTAGCCTTACCTGCTGGTCTACCCCCACTGCATCTAGTCCATCATACATAATGTTGACCCAGCCATCCTTACACGACAGTACAAATAATGACATCAGGGCCTAGATGGAAACACAGAGATTAAGTCAACATGCAGGTCATAATTAATCCAACCAGACTTGTGTTCAGTTGTCCTGAGTGTTAACATATGTTTTCGCTACTTAAAACTGTCTGTACCTGAATTAGGTTGTCAAAGTTGTACTTTCTTCTAATCCAGCGGTAATTTGCCTGATCGCAGTCCGACTTGTTGGTGATGTTTTTTGTGTCCAGACCTTCACAGTGGTAGAATTTCCCTTTGAAAAGCTAGAAAGCAACAGAGAAAGACAGAAAGAGATGTCCGCAGGGCTATTTGGGCGTCACTTACACATAATCTCAGTTACACTGGAGCTTGCAGCTTTTTGCAACATCAAACTACTAAAGCCAGACATTTCATACGGCACATATGTTATCAGAGGTTTATCTTGCAACCTAAGGGATTTTGCGGTTCTTTTTACACTTGTGACTCAATTGTGACTTAATTGAACATGAAAGACATTTCAGTACTTTCCAACCAATACCTTTCAGTCCTCAGTGTTGATGTTCAACAAAGCTGATATTTGCTGTGCTTTGTGTGAAGCAACCTGATGTGTTACTGTGTGTGAATGCGGACTACCTGCACGCCCAAGATTCCAAAGACAATGAAGAAGGCGCAGCAGATAAGCACAATGTTCCCGATGGGTCTAAGAGAGGTGATCAGAGTCTCCACAACCAGCTTCAATCCTGGTGCTCGACTGATTACCCTAGAAAACACAAATTCAGACATGCAAATGTTTTTAGTACCAGCACAAACACAAGTGGTAAAAATAAGAAGCATGAAAGTGTCAAACCCTCCAAACGGATATCCAATATCTACACGCAAACAGACAGCTAAACCGTGTACCTCAGTGGGCGTAAGGTTCGTAGCAGGCGTAAGACTCTGAGGATGCCCAGGATCCTGTTTCCGTTAGTGTAGGCCAGAGACACCAGAATGTCGACCAGAGACACAAACACCAACAAACCGTCCAAAATGTTCCAGCTGGACTGGAGGTAGTTCTGCTTCCCAAAGCAGAAACCAAGAGCCACAACCTGGTTTTTAAGCACAGCAGAAACATAGTCAATCTGAAGCAAATATGCAATTATCTAAAGATTATATCCTGTGTCAATTATTATCAGTTCACTTATTTAGCACAACTACACCTTCTCATCATACCCAAGTTTAAAAGACAATTATATTTACCTTAATGGCCATCTCTGCCAGGAAGATCACAGTGAAAATGTAGTTTGACACACTCAAAAATACTCGTTCCTACAAGGAAGATTGAGATTATATCTTACTCCAAATATACTACAGACATCAGCCGATGTAATCATTGAGTGGAGCTAGTACCAGCTGTTGGTTCACATGGTTTTTAGCCTTTACGTTAGTGTTGTCACAGATTATCATGCTAGAAGATGATCGCCCAGAAAGACACACATGGATTTATTCAGTTAAGTCCGCTAAAGAGTGTGTGTCTTACCGGGCTATTAGCCTGTATGTCAGGTCTTTCCAGGGCAATGGTGATACAGTTAAGGAAGATGAAAACCAGAACCACATGGTCGAACATTTTGTGTGAGATCACACGCTGGCACCACACACGTAACCTAAAAACACACACACACACGCACAGAGTCATCTATAAAAACGTCCATGGTCGACTAAAGCTATTGACCAAATAATTAGCAGTGAAAAAGCAATAAAAGAAGGAAAATGAGAGAAGGGAGCCAGGGTAATTAAATAAAGCAAAGAAGAGGAGAGAAGCAAAATAAAGTGAAGAAGCCAGACTGTAAATTTGTGCTGACTGTTGTGTATGTGTGCAACTCACTGGTTTTCTGGAGAGAACAAATACAGCGTCCAGTCTTCGTGCTCTTTGCACCAGCGGGGCTTTATGTTATCAATCTCTTTTCTGATCCAGTAGCACAAAGAGCTCTGCATAGGTGAGAGGTAACGGTTCAGTTCCTTCATTAGATATTTATATTAGATATCTGAAGATGTCAAATGCTGATTGTGTTTCACATGTCCCATTAACAATTACACCATAAATGCAACAAAAACTGATTTTAATGTCAGTTTTAACTGTTTCCCCATTTAACTCTATGGGGGGGCAGAAAAATAACTGGACCCCAACAGATAAACACAGAAATTAACTAACCCACAAGCTCAACATAAAGCGCTGATGATTTCATTCAAGTGTATAATAAAACAAACAGAAGCATGTGTGTGAGTGTGTCATTGTGTGTGTGTGTCAAGTGTGAGCATGTAGATTGAAAGAACCTGCTGCTCAGAGATCAGTATAGATATACACACATAACACATGCAGATACAGCGGCCCCCACCTGGCACGTCACGCACACATGCGCTGACGCATGCCCTTGCATGCTACATGAAAACACACACCGTACGTGCATAAACTGGCAGAGGGCAGGTATTAAGCCTCTTGTATCCTGTGTGCCCAGGGACAGACCTTTTGTTTTCAGTAGATTTCATGGCTTTATAAACTCAATTTGCAGCCAATAAAACCATCAGCACTGTCACAACAGAGGTCATCCACTACTACCAAGGGAGTACATCCTTCTCCAATCCACACACATAAAACATGCACAGCCACAGGGACTGTACATACACAAGTTGTGTATGTATAAACAATTACTGCTTAAGCCAATCAATTAAAGCATAACAATTAGCGTGTTCCTCGGGGACTAATGAATATCTCAGAGTAAGACAGAGACAAAGGGCAAAGAAGTCAAGGCAAGAAAAACTGGTGTAAAATGTGTAAACATGCAGAGATTTAGAATTTACATAAGAAAACAAAACTACAGAAGCTCAGCTGTTCAGCAAAACTTTCAGACCCAGAGATTTCCTTAAAAAAAGGTTTTGAAAGCCATCTCTCATGGTAACCTACGTCATCATCCATGTCGTCCTCAGGCGAGCAGTCTTCCTTTGGTTCGGAGAGGGGGTCATAGGTCAGGGTTCGTCCATTACAGTCACCATACTCCACTGTTACAGAGGGGCAGAGAGTAGACGCCTGCAGCAACTCCAAAGGCCCTGGCTGTAGTCTGTTGTTCCCCCCAGCTTCCTCCTTTTCATCCCTGCCATCGTCCTCCTCTCCTCCCTCTCCAGACAACAGGCTCTCCCTCTCTCCGCTGGTGTCTCGTCTTTTGAGGCTCGGCGCTCTACTTAGGCTGTTCCAGCTGGAGCGACGGCTTCCCCATGAACTGCCAGACCCACAGGGAGGAAGAGGTGAACGCCGGCCGGGACTTGAGAGGTTCTGGAGAGACAGGAAATGAAGAAGTCATTATCAAAAGTGACTGAAGATTGATTGTTAGTGGCTTTTGTGGATTGTTTTCATTTAGTGTTTCTCATAACTCACCAGAGAACGCTGGTCATAGGCAAAAGGATCCACTGAGGTGGAGCTTCCCCGGCGAGAATCTCTACAACCAACTCCCGCCTCAGACAAACCCAGTCCAACCTCGCCATATCGAGGCACCCCCTCTCTGTACATCAGCTCATCCCCAAGGATGGACTCAGGCCCCAGAGAGCTCTTAGGAGTGGGCATGGGCGTGGCTGCTGTACGCATGATTATGGGAGGCGGCATCGAGCCACGAGGGTCAACATGACCGTTCGCCGTCATCATCAGAGAGTACATCTTCAGCTCTGTGGAGGAGGATAAGGGAGGAAATCATTGTTCTCACCTTTTATTCACTTAGTTGTTTTGGCATATTTCATTAAAGTATTATTATATATTTTATTTAGCTACAATAAGAAAACACAAGACTCATCACTCATTTAACCTACCAGTGTCTCTGAGCTGTTCTACCTTCTCGTCTTCCTCAAAGTTGTCAGATTTCTTCTCATCGTCTGACTCAGACCTGTTAGCATCACCCTACAAAGTGAAGGAGGATTTAAAGACTCTTTTCCTAATGATTTAGATTCAGAGGATTAAAGTTACATATTGAACGCTGATATTAAACCAAATATTGTTCTCACCTCAGCCTGGAAGCCCTCAACCAAAATGGCCACTAGCAAATTGAAGAGCACATAGTTTCCAAAAGTCATGAGAGCAACAAAGTAAAGAGCTGCCCATGGCGAGGTGGAAGCCATGCCATTATACAACACCACATTCCAGTCCTCCTGGGTAAGAATCTATAGATCAGATAGACCACAGAATTATAAGGCATAAATAAGGAAGGAGTGGAGGACACAGGGGGAAGGAAGTAAAAGAGAGAGGGCAAGGAAAGAAATGGAGCAGTATTAGCCTTTGCAGCTCTATATGCTTCATAAACCGTAAACCCAGCATAAAAGACACTTTTTATTGCCATCATGTCATAATGCATCAACGTCGTGCACATGGGATTACTAAAAGATGACATGCAACGTGCATGTGGGTGTGTGAGCCTTTGTTAAATCAACATGGATGATGAAAGCATTTAAAACTAGGACATGAGGCAGCATCATTACGCACTGTGGCAGGAAGGCTTTTGAATGTATCTGTGTACATATGTGTGTGTACGCATGTGTACATACAGTCAATTATTGTATGTACTGTAAAGTGTAACTTAAATGCCCCTTTAGTGTGTCTCACACGCGCCACAGAGAGAGAGACACTCCGCTGCATTCTGTGATCTACCTTTAGGCACATTCAGTACAAAATAATGACAAAACCTGATCTGAAGTGACTGAACAATATCTCGACATAGGAAGAGAACCACACTGAATAATATCGAAAGAGAGCTGATAAGGATACTGTACATACTGAAAGCAGAAATTCTCATTTTACAGCATTTCAGTTATGAGCAGAACACACACGCTGTACGTAAAAGCACTCTAGGCTCGGTTTGACATTTGGATTTGAGATGGTGAAGTAGCACCATTTGTTTTTGTTGGAATACTGCTAAGATTTCCTGTCGCTATAAATTTCATCCATTGCCTATGGGTCCAGTAACTCTGTCCAAGTCCAACTCAGTATTGCTGTGGTGAGAGCCAGTACGGCGCATGTTATATTATACTTCTATATGATGTTATTGTTGTTGCTGCTACAGTTCCTGTATGTGTCTACGTTCAGCAAATTCAAACACAGCAGCAGTCAGGTCATGTGGCATGTGTGAAATGTTCTCATACATCTACAAAGAAAAAAAATCAAAAACTAACCTGGAATACAGTTACAATGGCCCAGAGTAGAGAGTCAAAGTTCTTTCTGTCAGGGATCGTGTCTCCATTCTCTGTGCGAAGACTGAATTTACAGCCAAACAGATGCATTCCCAGTATGCTGCAGGGAAATAAGAAAACGCACATATTATCTTTGCATTCTGTGGTGGATGCTCCTATTGTAACGATACAAAATGTGTATCTTCTGTGACAGGAATGTCTCAAATAGACGGGCTGTGGAAAGTTACATGTGTTGTACCTGAAAGTGAAGATGAAAAGCATGAGCAGCATGCAGAAAGTGGCCACATTGTCCATGGTCTTCATCAGCACTACAAGTTGTCTCCTCAGGGCAGGTAGGAAGCGAACCAGCTTCAGCACCCGCAGAAGACGAAATGTTCGCAGGACAGACAACCCACCATCAGCTTGACCAATTATTTCCCAAACGCTGTGGACCACAAACAACCAAAAAGTCTCACCTGGTCAATGTCATTTCGTTTATACATATAATTAAAATGGTAGTTAGCTCTGTGGGTAAATGTGTAGCCCTTCTTTCTTCATTTACAGGTTCAAAATTGAGTATGGGTGGTTTATTATTACCTGATGATAACAATGATGCTATCAAAGATGTTGTATGGGTTCCTTATGTATCCAAACAAGCCGAAAGCCAGCAGCATGAAGCCCATCTCCAGGACAAACATGCTGGTGAACACTATGTTGCTGATCTCTAACACATCAGTCAGCTCCTTTGGCTGAAGGGAGAAAAGAATGAGAGGAAGAGAGAGAGAGAGAGAAGAGGGAAATGGAGGGACAAGAGAGAGTGAAGGAAAGAAACAAAGAAAGAATAAACGAGTTACTTAATGTCTCCATTGTATTATCAGTGAGCTGGAAAACCCTTTTGGTCCTTGCGCTCTGAGCTGATACATTATCAATCAAGTTCAGCTCAGCAGCCAGGCTCAATCAATCAAACAGGACCAGCAGCACCAATCTACCACTGCTGATCCACTCCACTTAGCTCATCTGTGATCCAGCAAGGATTTAACCAAGGCCCCTTCATAAAACATGTAGTAAACTTTTTAATGGAGCCGTGTCCTGGGGCCACATGCTCTTTACAGAAACAGATTGCTTGAGTCAACATCAATCTATATAATATCCTGTATAATGTAATAAAATAAAGGTCGGTGACTCGCTGTTTACCATTATGCAGTTACTTGTTACATAGCGTCGGGCAAATGACATATTCAGCTTTTGATTCTCGGCGCGTTAACGCAGCTTTTACTTTGTATGATCTTAAAAACACAAAATAAACAGTGAGTGTGACACGTGTGACACATCCTACAACACACTTTTAGATTTGCGATTTAGGAATTTTCAGCCACTCTTCTACAAATCACTTGATGTTCTGGGATATTTTTAGGATGTCTTGCATGAACAGCATGTTTCAGATCTACCCACAGAGTTTGACTGAGGGACACTCCAAAATCTTCAGCTCGTGCTTCTTGAAGTAGTTCACGGTGAATTTGTGAAGACACCAGCCTTTTTTAAGGAGATTTTTTGTTTAAAGATTTTTAGTAGAATCTTTATTTATGCAATTTTTCCTGTATTAACAGCAGTTAATTGCGGACATAGGTGACACAGCGCCCCTTTCTTTATATTATTATAGTATTTACACTATATACGTATAGCAGGTTACTCTAAAGGATGCTGAAAGCTTTCTCTCAAGCTTTGGGTTTTATTTTAAAACCGTCATGCAGAGGATACAGAGGTGGAAAGGAGCTATAAAGAACTGTTTGCTATGAACGGATTTCAACCTTTATATAAGAAACTTTCTTCTTATGTGTTGAATAATAGTGAATCTCCTGTTTTTTATCTGTATGTGGACTATGTATTATCCATCCAAAGCTGAAATCGCACAGAACCGTCCCGCATCCACACAAACTATTGTCAAAAATGGCTAATGTGAATATGATTCTTAGCTTTTACTATATTTTACATTATCACTATTCCTTGGTAACAAGCTTTGTGATCCCCAGATGACTGAATCTAGAATGATTCAGTCATCTGACCATTAATTCTTGAGCTCTAAATCCTACCTCACAGTCTGTAAAGCCCTGTGATCCACAGTTTTTATTCTCATGTCATGCATTATGCAGACACATTAAAACTAATTGTGATTCTTTTCATTCATGATTCATTCTTTGTGTGGGATCAACAAGAAGAACAAATAGTTCAAAAGCCCATTTTGTGCTTTGCTTCATGGTTATTAAAGCAGGTAGACCATATTCTGGACTAATAAGCACAGTGACAGGATAAATACAGAAATTCCCTCACAACCTGTTAATAATAATAAGGGTTCATTCTGAGCTATTTTGCACCTTCAGCATCCTGCAGAAACCTGAACGTTGCCTTTGTGCTGACAGTTGTTAGAAATTATTCTTCATACAATCTGGATGTGGTTCCAGATTTGGAAAACATGTTTATAGTAACACTTCCTAATAAAAATCACAAACTTTTACAACCTGTACAACCCATTCAGGCCACTGGTGTGTGTTCTACAATACAACTGAAGATTTTTAGTCACAGAGGGCCCCATACTAGGCAGCACATCACACCTCAACTGAACTGCTGTGTGTGGATGTAGCTACAGCAGAATGCAGTATAGGGCTGTGTAATGCGTGAAGCACACAGCACCTCCTCTTGATGTTTACTAGTTTCAGCCGATGAGCTTTTGAGTAAACTGGCACCATTGCAGAGCTTGAAAACCAAAGAAGAAACACGTGCAAAAATAAAATGATTACACGTCCACAAGTACAACGTGTGCTGTCCTACACAGTGAGAAGCCAAAGTCATATTCTTTACAAGAGCTGTGCAGACAATACAGCAACTAGCTGTTTTTTCTCCTCACTGTTTGTCTTTCATTGACTTGACAGCACATAAAGACTTTACAGCACTTCAACCTAGCTTTAAAGGAGCTCTCAGACAGCTATTCTATCCCAGACACACACAATGCTAGACTCACATACATTATTATTTAACAGCTAGTGGCATTTTCATTAAATCTTTGGCCCAATGCCTTTACACCATAGAAATGAAAGTGCATAGTGTGGACTTACAGGGCTATAATTTCCATACAATGCTGCACGCCAGTTTTAATGGCTCACAGAAAGGTGAAATGTATCCTTACTCACTGCTTTACAGTAAGTTGGGGAGTGTACAGTAGGGCTGACTAAGTTAAAATAATACAAAATAAACTACAGTAATAGCTGAAAGGCACAAATGTAGCTGTAGCTGAAGGTGTGAAGTTCTAGACACTCTGGCAGGAACTGGAACAAAATAAAACCTGATCAGCAAATCCTGGTTCTGGCTAATGCATGAGAAGCTTCTATTCAGATCCCAGGGACAGTGTGGGTGTTAAAAATAAAAAAAGGAATACTATTTCCTACATTAACAAATCCCATCAAGGTGCTGTTGAGTTGTCTGCTCCATCACATTATGGTCTTTATTTGAGTTGTTTTAAAATATGTCAGTGTCTGCTGAGGTCCGACATGAATGTTCTGAATGTTGCTTCAGTCGTTGCTTTCCACTAGCATCATTACATTTGACAGACCAGACGATCAATCAGAATGAAATACTTTGTCTGTGCCCTCCAGAAGATGTGTTCTGTGTTTGGGTCTGTGAGTGCAGCTCTGCACACGACCTTGCACTCGGAATATGAGAAAAGGAACCACAACCGAGCTGGAGAGCTGTACACCCACACACACATTCACAGAAGCACTGATTCTCTGCCAAAGCAGAACAGGAGGAACAGTCTAGATACAAGTGCATGACGCTGACGTAAGTAAAACAAATGATTTAAAAAATCATATAAATATATATAAATATATATATAAATACTGTATATAGACATACATCTGCAATACACTGGCCCATCCACATACTCACACTGAGGTATTCAAAAACAAGAATGTAAATCCAGTCTAGAACCGGTATAAACATAGCCAAAACAAGCAACAATCATTTCCCTCTTTCTCGACACCTCTCTCTCTCTCTCCTTTTTGTCTCTTCCAGTCTCTCTCACTCTAAACTCACATTACTCTAGACTATTCCTCCCACGCTCATACACCTCTTCACACACATATACACTCATAGTCTCATAAGGTTCGGCTACGTGTCACATAATGGGGAGGATGAGTACCGAGGGGAGGAGGAACTCTTACGTAACACTTCTGTCTGTGTGTGTATGTGTGTGTATGTGTGTGTATGTGTGTTATTGGCCCAATAAGGCCATGGCTCTCCCAGTCTCTCCCTATGTTTATACTACAAAGATAGAAACGCACACACAGAGCCCCCCGGAGAGTGAATTAATGGTAAGGCGGAGAAGAGGGTGGAATGCTTCCTGCATGCACAACAATCTTCTCTTTGGGTTTTTATCCATTTGTTTTTTCTGGTGCAAAAATGAAAAGGTTGTGAGTGTGGGTATGCATATAAAATATACCTACTTAGGTGTAAGAAGTCTCGTAGATGGATGTGTCTCTGCTACCGCACACATTTGCTGGTGTGTGACGGTGGAGGAAGGGAAATGGGAAGTGGAATTATTAGGCTGATACTTCCCAGATGTGGGCCACACGGGGTAAACTGGAAACCTAATCCTGGAGAGTGCGTGACAGTGCCCTGATGGCTATTTGCGTGCGAGTGCGCGTGAGAAAGAGCGAGAGTCTGACTTCCCCTTGCTTCTTTCAGTCCCTCGTCTCAGCCCACACCACCTCTTTCTCCACTATGCCCTCATTTCCTCTTGTTTAAGCCCCTTTTATACAGGGAGCCCATCTTTAAGATGCCTCTGCCCATTTACGCTGAACTTAATAAAAGCCCCTTTAAGTGCTGTGATGCTGCGGTACCTAAACCATCATGTACTTTTATAGTTCTGCATATTTAAGACATGATTTTGACTCACACACAGTTGATGCACACACAGACTCTCAGACAGGCAAATGCAGAAACGCCATTGCTTCACTCACTGGACATCACATGTACAATATTCTTACCTGCTCATGATACTCTATCCCCATGCTGAGCGTATTGACAAGGATAGCAATCATGATCCCTCGGTTGAAGTATTTACTTTCCACAATCCTCTTCAGTTTTTCCCTAAAGTCTACCCAGGCCTGAACCGCTCCGTTTTTGTACTCCACGACCCCCCGCCGTCTGCTCCGACCTCTGCCACCTCTCAGGTCTCCCACCTAGAGGAGATATGGACAAGCCTTTAAAAGTGAGGCAGCAAAGGCAAAAAAATGTTGCTGTAAATTTTGAATACATATAAAACAACTTTGTAATCTCTAAACATTTTACTTATTCTGATTTTATAATATCAAACTTTGTGCATCGTCACCACCGTAATCAATATCAAATGATCACTTCCACAACCTTTATCATGACTGTTTACCATAAGAAGTGCACCACCATCCTTTCTGACCTGGGAGAAGTCGTGCAGCCCATCAGCCTCTCCTCTGCCTCCCTCCAGGTCTACCAGTTCCAGCTCCAGTGTCTCCAGGCTGCGGGCACACAGGGGGCAGCTGAGCAGCTCCAAGAGCAGAGGGCTGGGCACCACACCTGCCAGCTGGTACAGCAGCCTCTGGCGACCTGAAGGGGAAAATAGGTGGAGATGGTCAAACTATAGGTTTGTTTCTCATGTAACGTTGCTTCTCATGTGTTTGACAGCACTGAGCAAAAAAATTAAAAACAGCTTTTCTTATAATGATGGTAAAACTGTCCTTCACAGCGTTATGTTTGACTGATGTTTAATTTTAGGATTATTTTAGAAACATATGAATAATAATTTAAATCAAATATTGTTTAACCAAATACTTTAGTTGTGATTGAGAGAAAGAGACATTATGTAATGACATGTAATGATACGGCTGGGAGATTGTAATGTTAGTGACATGTTATTTTTCACTAGAGAGTGAGTTTCTGCAGTGAGGTCTGTGAGCTCACTGTCGTTGACAACATCATCTGGTACCTCTAGCTACAAACTGGGGGAGCTGTCATCATATTTCATTGTATCGTTATCTTTTGAATATCACTGCTGAAAATAAATATCCATGTCTATTTATCTGAATTCTTTGACTCTTCTCCTCGACAGATTATTTGCGTTCTCACAAATTTGTTTAATACAATCACGTGAAGGGCAAAACATTTGTCTGTTGTTCAAAGTCAGAGCAACCCACATTGCATTATACTGTATCAAATTATGTTGGATCCAATTACATTTATGCTACAATTAGATTTGAGAGCCCCAGACAAAAGAAAAACATTCCTAAAAACATTAAGGCTCTTCAGTATAAAGCGGCTATTCAACCAAAGTAGCAGTCACTCTCTAATTTCATTAGATTTAAAGGTTTATCTGAGACTGAGTCAGCTGACAAAGCAGAAATCAAACTATTATTACAAAATATACATCCAGCAACGTCCAACAACGACTGCAGGACACGTTGTCTCATTTAGATTTTAACTTTAAGGTTAAACGGAAACCATTAAAACACCATCACTTCAAGTCGATTTTAAATTGTGTGAGCTTCAACACGCATTAGTAGCGGAGGTGTTGTACTTTCAAATTAATCGTTACACTCACTCCCCCCAAAGGATTCATATTGACTTTGTGCAGATCAGAGAGATTGGCTGACACGTTAAACACAACAGTGGTTCTAGCGCTCCTCCTCATCACCGTCTTTTCCATCTTCATCACGTGTCACACTCTAAGTCTTCACTCTGAGAGTGCCGACAGCCATCTGTGTGTAAAGTTCTGTGTGTGTGTGTGTGTGTGTGTGTGTGTGTGTGTGTGTGTGCTGTTGCTGGCAGCGTCACCCCGTTAGGACACAGCACACAGACAAGTCTGCCACTCTACCTCAGATTTCTCTTTTCCTTTACAATAAAAACAGCTTCATGTTGTCTCCTTTGTCCTTTTCTCTTCCTGCCTAATGCCATTCCCTGAGCTAACCCTCCTTTCTTCTTCCCCACACTCTGATCTTTTCTCTCTCTCCTTCTATTGGTCCAATTTATTTTTCTGTCTGTCTCCCCCTCAGCCTCCCCCTCTGGATCTGAAGTTTTCACACTTTAAGCCTCACGTCTGTTTCTCCTTACATATTCCACATTTTTTCAACCTGTACTCTTATTTACATTACTCTACACTGCTTACTTTTCCTCTCTCAGCTAATCCCTACACGCTGGGCTGATTCTCTCAATCTTCCCCTTTATCCATCTCTCTCCACTGATTACTGTAACCCTTCAGACATGGATTTCCTGTCAGGACTCTGTAAGTGCTGCTTGAGACACATGCACACACAGACAGAACACATAAGGCCATGAGCTACCTCTGTAGGTCAAACGTGGGAAGAGAAGAAAGCGCAAGGGATGAAGAAGGTGGAAGTGAGTGCGAAGATAAATGTGTAAAGGCGCCAAGTGGAAATCCAGAGCATCAAGAATACAGTGTGAAAGACAATCAAAGGACAGTGATCCATGTAGATAACTGTGTATAGAGTGTGTCTGCCTGTGCATGTGCGCTCTTACTGTGCTGTCCCATGAGCTGGTAAAGCTTGTTCAGTGTCTCTGTGTGTTCAGCTGTTGAATGGTTTGATGGGTGCTGGTCTGTACTGGTCTCACACTGCTGGGAGTGGGGTGGTGGGGTCTTACTGCTGTAGCTGCACACGAAAGACGGCAGAATAGTCGGATAGTTCATCCCCCCGTTCAGGCGCCCGAGCAGTGCTCCCACGCCGTGGGTGACAACAGCTGGATTGCTGCTGCCGCCACCGCTATTTCCATTTGTGCTTCCTCTCCGGATGGAAAGCGACTTCATCTCAAGTTCCTCCCTTCCTTCTCCGTCCTCGTGGTCACCAGACGCCGCACTGATGGTGTGCTGCCCTCCGTTGCTGAGGCGACAGTGCTGGTGCTGATGGTGCTGCAGAAGGTTATGGATCGGCCTCAACCACATTGCGTTACCCGAGCCTGAGGCTCCGCAGCCCCTGTTGGAACTGTGGCTGTGTCCATTACCTCCACCATTACTGCCTCCACCACTTCCATTAGGATTCACCTTTTTACGCCGTTTACTGCTCAAAGGACAAGAGACATGAATAAGAACTGAATGTGAGTATAGAAGGTACAGAATTACTTCCAGACATGTTTATGTATGACTGTATCTTAACAGCATCTCTGGTGATGTGGTTCTCAACAATTTTGCAGACTCTACCCGATGTGATTCTGTGAGATGCACAGTTACAAAAGTCTGCTAAATAATTAAACGCTTTTCACTTGCCTCAAACAACACACAAAGTGTTTGAAACAGACACAAGAGGACCAGCAAAACCAAGGAACTGCTGGGCAAAGCATGACTCATATAACGTAGAGGTACACGCATGCAAAATGGCGTTAATGCTGTTATTGTTGTTTCACTATATTATGACATTATTACTGTACTAACCAACTCCTTGAATATAAAATTGGAAGCTCATGTCTAACCTGTGCCATCCAGAGTATATCCTTTGCAGCCTGCGTGTTAACTTTCGATAAAGGTGACTGATGTAGCGCAGCATCTCCTCGTAGCACGAGCCTGGTTCACTGTAACTGGCGAGCGTGGAGTCATTGGACATGTAGCGTGCACGCTGTTCCCTCATCAGGGCGTTCTCCCTTTGCTTTGTCTCGGAGAACTGGGTGGCGATGACCACGAGGCACAAGTTGATCATGAAGAAAGAGCCCACCTGGACAGGTGAAGTGATAACAAGTCAAACAATGACTTTAGTAATAATATCACAGTTGTGTTAACTGTCACAGTTCTACTATATAAAAGTGCAGTTATAGCAGCAGAAAATGTCACATTGCTGCCATTGTAATTCATCTTAATTTCTGTTTCACCCAAGTTCTGTATGAACTCCCTCTCCAGCCTCTTCTCTTTCTCACCCCATCCTCTCTGTCTCCCATTTTTTTCTCCCTCTCTTCATTTAAAAGCATAATAAGAATCAAGTGACAGGCAGCCAGGGAGCTCAAACGGCACTATAAAATATAATCTAAGCTAAGATCTTTGAAAGCCCTCACGACAGCATGATACGAATTCTAAAAGGTTCAAGGGAACAGGAGTTATGCTCCAAGCAGAGTTTAATTGTTAACTTTATAGAGGTTCTGGATTTTCTAAAGCTGAATTTAAATGCAAATGCACACAAATATCTTTGAGGTCCAAGTTATTATACATATGAATATTTTTGTGCATGAACCACAATACTGCAGACTGCTATACACAGAGGAACTGCATTAGCGAAATGTGTAAATGAGTGTGTCACTACACTTTTAATCAAGCAAGTTTTATTTGTTACACTTTTTAATGTCTAATACAACAGTGTGTTATGTTAAACGTTATACTATATAATAATACATCTGTATTTATATATAAATCAATTATAATACTCTGAACCACTTTCCACTTCTAATACACGAGTAAAACTACAATCTACAAATGTTCCCACTCAGAAAAAATGTTAAAGTAAAAAATTAAAGGTTGTACTTACAATAATGAGCAATATAAAATATATAAAATTGTAGAAGGAGTGTGCATCCATGACATAGTACATGATATCTACCCATCCTTCCAGAGTGATGACCTAGTGGTGGAGATAGAAAGACACAGAAAGACAGAGAGGGGAGACACTGCATTATAACAGACAAGAGGAATGAGAAAGTAGAAAAAATAACTGATTTATAACACAGCCCATTGCTTTTTCTTTAACACAGCACTCATACATGCACAAAACACTCACGGTTCTCACAGAAGTCAGATGCAGTACATTTGCATTTCTGTTTTAATAGCTATTCCTCAGTAGAAACCCTGTGAGTGTGAGAGTGTGTTTGGGTGCCAGGGGACAGTCACAGTTCTTTCATGTAGCCACTATGCTAATGAGCTGTAATGCTAAGACCTGAAAGTGGTGGTTCAGCTCAGCCAAGCCAATAATACACTTACAGCCCAACCTTTACTCAAACCCTTAGCAAGCACAACACGTTGCAGCATATACTACCAGAATACACAAAACAACAGCATGAGTGCCAACAGGAATGTGTATACACAAATGTACCAAGTACCTCAAATGTATACTATACACACACACACACGCAAACCCGTAAACTGAGAGACAGCTAATCCACTCTCATCTGGAAAGCTCTGCTTGCAGAAGATTTAACAAAAAGGCATTTCTGGGCAAAAACAAACACAAAAAAATCATGAAGCATCTTTTTATTCTACCGAAACAGATGCAAACAGCCATCAAACCAAACATACTGGATGTTTAGTCAGCCAAAATAATACTGCTGAGCTTCACGAAGGAGCCGGAACAAACAAACATCCTGTTTCTATCTTAATGGACAAAAGGAGAATTCGATAAGGGCGGTCAACTCGTGAGCACGTGATTATAAATCTTAACACTGTGTCAAGTCATTGTGTAAAAGTCAATGATATGTACATTAAGGGAAGACACGGGCATTGGTAATTTACCAGAAGAGACAGGGGTGATAACCTAAATAAATCACTCACCAACCCCCAACCTTCTCCATCCTGACCCACCTTAAAGAGTCAGTGCCAGCGCGGGTCGCAATTAACCTGTAGGCTGACAGAAATGTTGGCATGATAACCCCTCTTCTATCTTCCTTTGCTCAAGTGTCATTTCTTCCTATCTATCTATCTATCTATCTATCTATCTATCTATCTATCTATCTATCTATCTATCTATCTATCTATCTATCTATCTATGCAGAAATAGAGTAAAGTAAGGGAATACATTTCTAAATTTCCTAGTACCAAAACTAAAGACACTGAAATAGCAACAAGGGATGCTATCATGGTATATTTGGTGTATTGCCCAGTCATACCTAGTTGGGATCCAATTAAGCCACAGGCTTGGTTGCAGTGGATGTCTGACGTGACATGTTAACAGCTTGTTGTACTCTGCAGGAGTCCCAGGGTAACCCTGCATTAACTCGATTTGAAGCCGAGGGCTGAAATGTTTTCAAACCCCTTCCACTAAAACATGGAATTCATTCTTTATTTTTACAGATACTGAGGGAATAAAGCTGTAGACTGAAATAACAAGACAAGCACCTCATTTATTTGAACATGCTTTCTGTCTTCTAATAAATGTTCTGTAAAATTATTTAAATAATTAAAATATTATGTTTTACAATTCTGACAATGTGTTGAACGTTTTGTTGATATAATAACTCAATAATGTCTTCGTCATTATTGAGTCGAATGTTTGCCCTGTTATAAATTATTTTCCGACCAATCAACGTCATATGAAGATGTTTTTCGACCCAGCAAACTGTTGTCAGGTGAGCGAGTCAGGTGACCGCGAGGAAGAGGTAGGATTGGTTAGGACAAGGTATAAACAGGAAGTCCACT
>JAUYWH010000026.1:16676348-16727958 GCA_034779795.1 Ctenopoma multispine
TCCGCAGTTGGGTCAATCCCACACGCAACAAGGGCGTTTCGTTCACACACTGTGTCTGTGTCTCTACACGCCTGACAACCGTAGAGAAATTGAAACTCCTCCAACTGGTAATTTGCATGATATCCTGCGTTTAAAGAAGTAAATTGGAGGTTTGTGGCTACAAATACACACCACACACAGGGCTAAAAACTTATCTGAGTTAAGACTCAAAGTAATGTTCGCTAAACCAGGGAAAAAAGTGAAATCTAATCTTTAAAGCCCCTCACTGTGAGCTGAGACCCCCCCGTGTTTTCAGTATGGCTGCTGTTTGGTGTAATTTGAAGACTGAAAGTCCATGTTGTGCAAATCAAAGCCCATTAGACAGAGACAGATCTAGCAGTAGGTCCTGGACTGATGTAATAGAAGGGCTGGAAATCACAAAAAGCATTAGCACAAAGACTATAACTGGGTAAAATACACATTTTCACAAGCAGTGTGCTTTCAGGTCGTGATATGTGATCTCCGAAAGATTTCTAACGTGACTTGACTGGAAAAAATAACTGAACTAGATTTGCATATCTGACCAGCTTGTCATTGCTGCCTTCTTTGCAAGAGTTTTTAGATTAATACTAGTGTTAATACTAAGCCGTCAAAAACAGTGAGTGTTACATGCACTCTAGTCAGCTGTGAGTCTTATTTTCACTTCTTCTAGCATGTATATGGTGTTATTACCTGGAATATGGCGATCCAGGCGTAGCCAATGTTGTCAAAGTTGACCGCTCCCTTGTGAGGATTTAAGTCCCCGGGGCGACACACGTTATAGTACAGGTTCCAATTAATGCAGCCATTAACACTTTCCTCTCCCACCGTGGGGGGTGATCCAAACACAGCTGAACCCTGGCGGGAAGGATCCAATGTGCACTCAGCCCCACCCTCGGTGTAGGGCGGCACATCACGGCAGCGCAGCATCCCATTCTCCCGAGCAGCAGAACAGATAAACGGGCTGTCTTCACCCTCTTCTGACATGTAATAAGGATTTATAGACAAGTTGTACATTCTGGATGGAAAAAGAACAAAAACATATGGGCTGTGTTGTTAGAATGAAATATAATGTGTGTATATGAGGATCCATTTTGCCTTTTCCTTTTTCCTGTTTCTTGTTTTAACTGTATCTTTTGAAAAAAACTACTTGAGGAAGGTTTAAAAATGCCTGTAAGGTACAAATCCTCCCCAGGACTGTGACTGTGGCAGATTAAAGAAAAAGTTTTTAAGTAGGCTCAGATTAAATTATCCCTGTGGTGGATGAAGTTTGGTATGTTTCCACCATTTGTTGGTACTGACGTCAAACACAACATACTCCAGACATACAATATGATGATACTATACAGCACAGCCGTACTTCTGCTGACCTGAATGCAACTGCATGTGATTGTATGTAACAATGATGACAATTATTTAAAGTAAAGTTCTCTTGACCTGATTTTTTACTGACTTGACTTGAAACGCTGACTTGCATGTCTCCACATTGTCAGGACAGAAAATATTATTGTTACTGCATACTCTGAGATTCTAGAGATTAACTTTGTTGAAGGGCATCCTGCAGCAGTAATACGCACTTTAAACACAGCAAATAAAAGCATCCAGCATAACGAGAAATATCTGAAAGGAAACTAGCACACAATATTAACTCTGGTACAATTTGTACCATTACATCAAAAACAGAATTAGTTCAAGAATGTCTATGTGACAATTTTTTGGCTTCCTGAGGTTGTAAACATTGAAGCTGTATTTTCTTTATCTCCTTCACTCCCCCACGGCTAAACTGGCTGTAACTGATATTTTCTCTGTGTCTGTGTGGTGTTCCTGTTTGTCCGTCGGTGTGTTCGTGTTATCTGGGACATGTGATGTGATGTGTTCTTATCTAAGACATGATAAGACGCATCTGTGAGAATATGTTTTATCCATGTGCAGTGTTGAAGGAATTTCTCCACCTCTCTTTGTGAGCTGGGATAACACAGTGTCTCTCGGCAACTGGTCCGGTCCATTTCCACTACAGGCTCACGTTGAAAATTAAAGTAAAAAATTCTCTATTCATTATTGAAGATATTAATAAAATCTCATCTCACTCTACGTCTGCATTTATCACTTTATTTTTCCTCACGCTGCATCTCCCTGCATAAAGTTGTTTAGTTTCTAAGGGTGTTACTCAGTTAACGTACTAGAACAAATTAAGTTCCTGTATTTTAGCCACAGGCAACCTCTGACTGTTACGGTGTTTTGTTTTACAATTCACAACTCTCACAAAGAGAGAGCAACATAGAGTGACAAAGAGAGAGAGAGAGAGAGAGAGAGAGAGAGAGAGAGAGAGAGAGAGAGAGAGAGGGAGAGAGAGAGAGAGAAAGGGAAAAGCAGATAAGTAAAAAAGGCAGAGTAAAGGAAGAGCTTGAGGCACTGCTGGTCACCATATGGATGTGAAGAGTTTGTGATGTACCTTTCCTCTGAGTGGAGGAAGAAAAAAAAATTATGGCAACATCTAACTCTTTTGATAGAGTTGTATTTTTCACCTGTCTCCGTTTTCTGCATGTGATCAAGGAAAATTATATCCTAATTTTTTCTACCATATGTGGAAAAGATCATCTGCTTGAGGCCATTTTTTCCACCCGGAAGCAAAATGCAAAACCATATCACACGATCAAGTTCCTTACGTTCTAATGTCTTCTTCTCCCAGGAAGCAGCGGTTGCGCAGAAGCCCCGCCCACAGCTGGACTCCCACTATGCCGAAGATGAAAAAGACAAAGAAGCAGAGGAGGAGGACATTTCCCAGCATGGGTAGAGTGTCCAGCAGTAGTGTCACCAAGATCCTCATACCTACATAATGCAACACAAACAGTAAAAATATAACCAGAAATTATTACTTTGACTAAAATACGAATGCACAAGCATACACAGTAGACAGGTGCCTGAAGTTCACATATAGTATATTTTTATACTGCTCCTGAAGGCTGAAAAGTTTATTGATCTTATGAGCTTAAAACCAAAGAAAACAGCCCCACAGTCAATATAATTACAAGCAAAGACAACAGTGAAAGTGACAGTTTGACATTATTTCATCCTCTGGGATTTGAACTAAAGCTTCCCCGTGGCTAGTATTACCGAACTGCATGCATTCAGCATCCATCTCCAGTTGTCACATGAGTTAAACATCAGCAGACTGAAGTTGTTTTAGTACTCTCAATATGGCTTGTCCCCACACACACACAGTATATCACAGCTTTGTCACACTGACCACACTTGCAGTACTGAAATATGTGCACCGTATGGGTAACGGCTAATTCTGAAAGTGGCAATGTGTTTGTGTTTTGCCACTGCACTGCACAGGAGAAAGGATTTCCTAAATCCAAAGTAAAAATAGTTTGCTTGCAAATGTCTCCAAGCTGCACAAAGCTCGCCAGTATTCTGACTATATTTCGGAATTTGAATTTAAAGATTAAAAAACAATTAAATAATTAATCATTTAGCCAGACTTAGCCTCCCTGTTGTTTACAAGTTGTGGAAGTGTCCTGATGTTTTTACTGAAGCACAAAGTGTCCCCGCTCAGTGGGAATGACTCATCATTGTTTAGTATGTAACTCCCTGTTTGCGATTATCAATTATTGCCTCTATGTGCAATCACTATAATGTTTTTATTTAGGACATTGTGGCAGGGGAAAGTATTTTGGTTTAGTCTTTGCATTGTGTATTGAATGGCAGAAAACAGCTACAGTGAATCCATCCTTCCATCATCCATCAATCTATTCCTCTGTTCTTATTGACTGACTGATTTATTATTCACAATACAGAAGAAAATATACGCTTGCATGTGCTATAATCTGGTTTTGTGGGAGACATAATGACAGTAAAGCAGATAAAGTTCAATTCAGCAAAACACAGCTATGATGACATGTTGTTGTCAGACACACAGAGATGTTACAGTGTGGCATGACATGAGTAGGTCTGTGTGCATACTGGAGGTAAATAACAATATTCTACAGAAAGACTATAGATTTGTCCAATGAAGTTTATTATGTCTTTTTTTTCTTAGCCTGAGATTCTCCTACACAAATGATAAATGTTATTTAGTCTTTAATTAGTAACATTTCTCATTGGCCCTGCCAACTTTGCAATTCTCACTTGATTTGATGATTTTAAGACCTTTTGAAACTTATTTTCCAAGTATCTATTGACAAAGCTAGCAGGTTTTTGGCCTTACTCCAAATCCTTTCCTCTGAGGGCAGTTTCTAATAAAGTACTTCTTAGTGCATGTGCTCTCAGTCAGCAGCTAGAATGACCAATCACTGATATATATTGTTTGTTTTTTTGTTAAACTATGTGAGTTTTATTTAATCTGAAAATATCAGCTCATATGTTTGTATAAGCTCAATGACAAAATAGTATTTTGTACTATTTGTACTTGTTACACTCCTAACCAAATTAGGAGTGTATTTAGAAGCATGCCAGCCGGTCGAGGCAGATGACCGCCCACCCTGAGCCCGGTTCTGTTGGAGGTTTCTTCAATTAAAGGGAGTTTTTCCTCTCCACTGTTAGTGCCTAGTGCTTGCTCGAGTGGGACTGTTTGGTTTTATGATTATTTTGTTATATTCTCTAAGGTCTTAAACCTTCTTACACTGTAAAGTGGCTTGATATGAGTTATGTTGTGATTAGGCGCTGTGTTAATAAACTGAATTGAATTGAACTGAATCAAACTGAATGATAGTACCTCAAACAATAATCATACCTATTAGCTAGCTGAAGTTTGGTTTCATTTTAACCTTTGTTTTTAATTTTACAGTAGAACAATGAGCCTATGTAATGCTGTCTATTAATTTGTGCTAACGTGTACTAATGTGAATATCTCACCTGTGCTGCCCTCTACGGCCTAAACATTCATGGAAATAGGTAAAAAATATCAAAACAGTCATTTGAATTTGAAACAAAAGGGAAATGGTGACATTAAAATTAACTCCAATTATTCAACATTTTCAACAAAAACAAGTCCAGTACTAAAAAGATCTCACCAGCCAACTATCACACCTCTACTAAACATGTGCGGGGACCTGCACAGTGACTCTTCAGTAGCAATGACTGCTATGTTTGTGGAGATAAACAGATTAAAATCAATAATAATGTGACAACCTTTGTGTTCATGTACACATAGGGATTAACAAACAAAGAACAACCACTTCATCAATTCTATCGGACATCATTTGTATATTTTGAACTAACTAACAGTAGTTTAAATGTATGACAAGACAGTAGGCAGAGGATGTGCAGATCCCACTGGACACAGCAGCGTTGTATACAGGAAATAAACAGACTGGTGCTCAGTGTATCTAAGCTACAGCACTAAAACACATTCAGCATCTGTGTAACAATGGATACTTCCCATCCACTTAGGCACAGAGGCAAACAGAGAGGACAGTGTCACAGCGTAATGTTTAAATACAAACAGAACCGCCGAGTAGGAAGAGAAAAACGTTAGACCACCTATTAACCTGACTGGCTTGCAACCTCAAACACTTGATCTCAAATTAAATGAGAAGGAAAAGGAGGAGATGAGAGAAAGTTTGAGGAATTAATTCAGTCTTAAATACCCTCAAGGTCTCTCCGCTCTTGTTTACTTCTCAGTAGATGAGTCTGTGGGCTATGGGGTATCTTTTGTGTTTTTTCTTTTATACTGACCTTGAGTTTCCAGCCTGAAGTCATAACTCTCATACTCATCCCCATTGCAATTCTCTACCCTGTTTTTTTTCCTCTGTATCAGATGCTTCAGGGAGCAACTGAAAACTTGTTACGATAACGTACGTTTTACTTCACCTTGTCCATGGCTATAAACACTGTTTCTTTGGGCTATTGTTAGCTTGGTGATCAGGTTATGGTTAATGTAAATTTTTTTCTGTGCTCACAGAGGTAGAATAACACAGTAAATGTGTGTGTGTGTGGCCCTGGGTGATGATAGTTGGATACAGATGACCTGCCGCGCTCTATGGTCGACAAGCAGACCACACAGCTAGTCAATATACAGTAGTATGAATACTCCCATGTACTAATACTGTCAGTGGTTCTGATTGTCCTGATTGTTGATTTCTTTTTCAGTAAATCATGTTTTAATACCAATAGAATAACTTTAACCTGACAGAAATGATTGAACCTCTGTCCACTGAATGAAATGTCTACCAGTAGAGGCATCCTGAGTCTGAAAAAAGCAGCTTTGGCTGCTTGCCTAATGTATGCTGCTTAATAATCTTGTACGTTGTTATGACACTGTTGTCTAGCGACTCTCTTTGGCTGTGGATTCATGGCCACTTCTGTCATAAAGCTTTTAAGAAGGTGACAAACTATGTGCGAGCTCTCACTCAGCACTGGCGAGGTACAACCTCTGGAAGCGAGATTAAAGCAAACATCAACCTCAGATCATTGGTCAACCTCCAGCTAAGTGGTGATCAATGCAAACTTTATGACAGCTGTCGTGAAGTTCACAAGAAAGATGCGATGATCGAAAATAGTAACATGTCAAACGAAAAGAGCATAAACTAAGTAGTTAGTTGTGGGTCTTTAAGTGAGTGTAAAGTAATTTTACCTGGTCATGTCAATGTTACATTCATGGCTGTGGGGATTTTGGTCATTTACTCCAGTCATCAGGTGCATGGTTGTTTAACTTTAATAGGTGACTAACATCATTTAAAAATTACAATAAGACTCTGAAAGTAACAGCATATGAGTATTTATTGATTGAACCAAAGTTGCTTGCATAAAATGGTGTCATCTTATTTCAGGTACTGCTAATAACATAATCATTCTAAATTATGATGTAAGAGGATCAAATTGCATTAACCTGTAATTTCTGGTGTTAATCACTCACTAATTGGTAATTAAACTGCCAGAATTAAGAACTATCTGTGTACTGCATCACAAGCATAAGAGCAAATGATCTCAGATGAATCGAATGATTTTACATCCTAATCACCACTGAGGGACAGCAGACCACTGGGCTGTTTTCCAAAACAAACTTCACTGCATGATATGCCCTTACTTGGTACTCTGTTGATGGCCCGCAGTGGCCTGAGCACTCGGACGGTACGTATGGCTGACAGGCTGGCGTTATGGCCATCCAGAGAATACTCCATCACCCTGAAGACACAGAGAGATAATTTATTTATAACAATATACAGACAGAGACATGTCTTCATAGAGCCACAGTCAAAATCTAATCATGCTTATATCAGTTCACATAATTACAGACATTTTATGACATTAATTACACAGCATTAGAAGCTCGATTTCTTCTGTAATACAGTACATCACAAATGTGATAATACTCAAGCAGGCAGAAAGATAGTTATGAGCCTAATTGTGTTTTTTTGTTTTGCTTCTTCTTTGTACTCGGCTCTAATTGTGGCTGTGTGTGGAGTGTGTATGTGGTCTTACTGAACTGGCTCTTGGGATCGTGGGATTAGCTACAGAAATATGTGGGTGCTGCCCCTGCCTCAACCTGTTTGGTGGATCCAGTCATCCGTCTCGGCTTCTGACAATTGTACTTTGGGGTTGCTCCGGTAAATGTTGTACATCTCTTATCTCACGGGGAGCAGAGGTCCTAACTGACTTTCCCTTGTATGCTTTTTTACTTTTTATCTGCTGTCTTTGCTTATTTTCCGCTGGTTCAGTTTCCAACTACAGGGTTTTGTTTTGACTGCAACATTCTAGTCTGATGAGACGTGATGTCGGTAGTTGCAGGGAACAGTACTTTCTCCTACAGTGCATCCTTATTCCCCTAAATGGGTGAAACATGGCGTGCCTACGTAAAGGACACTTCTATTTTGACAATGACAGGACATTTTGAGGACAAACACACAAACGGATACATAACCACAACTTCAACATTAAGTACATGCACCTGTACCAATTATTATTGTACTGACCCTGCCATGACGATGACAAAGTCAAGCTGGTTCCACTTGTCACCAAGGTAACAATTAGGGCCAAAAATTCCCAGGGCCACCATCTTGATGACCATTTCCACAGCAAAGAAAGCAAATATACAGTCGTCCAATACCTGGTCAACCATGACAGGAAGCAAAGACAAAGATTTAATGTTAAATCTGAACAACAATAACAACAATACGAAACAGGCTTCTTGTCAACAGAAAAAGGTCACTAAGTTTCATCTGTTATTTTCCACCTGGAACTAAAAAGTAAATAAATACATTTTCTGCCTTGTGTATATATCCATATATATCCATTACTGCATCCCACTACTGCACTAACCTGTAGGATTCGGCACCACTCCGAATGGCATTCGACGTCTTCACAGGGCTGGAACATCCCCAGAGTCACACAGTTGAGCAGGATCACCAGCATGGACACATGCTCGAACCACGTATGAAAAGAGGTTAAGGTTAAAAGACGCTGGGTGAGGTTAAACAGGATTAGATGCTTGAAAACACACATGCCAGCAAAGCAAGCAAGGAATGCACACGATATAGTAGTGTTTATTTTATTTATTTATCTGATGTAACACTACCTCCAGCGCTGACCTGACTAAAACCAAAGGCTTTTATGGCATCAGGCACCCTTCCCATGATGCTGTTCACTAATCACATACTTCATCAACATACTGTAAGTGGTTCCACTCAACTAGCTAAAGATGGCTCAGAAGAGGTAACAGCATTAAAGAATTGACTTGACATCCTCTGAAGACCACAACATATACAGACCCAGAGAGCAGCAATAAAATCCAATCTAAGCAACGAACATCCACCGTAAGAACATGTGAGTAAACAAACACCCGAGAGACACTGGGACTTGATGTCTTTGCGAGCCTAGTGCATCTAATGGGTCCAATAATGACCCAACTGCCAGCTAATCTACTTACAGACCATTTCATAAATTGACAAATGAACATTTTAATGGGTCTTTGTCTACTGTGTATCCTGTTGTAGTGTTTCCCGGTGTTGATCAGTGACAAAGAGACATATCCATAGAAAGGATCCTGGTATACTAAAACTATGGATGTGGATTTTATAATCCTATTCATCTGTGGCAATTACTTTAAAGACTGGAAAAGAGAAAGGTATGAATGACAGGAAGTATTCGTGTGAATCTTTGCTATGTGACGTCCCACACTGAAAAAAAAACTAACTCTGTGGTGTAGTAAACTGTTAAGTAAAAAAAAGAAATATCTTATTTTATTTATTAGTAGAGTCCACTTAAAAACTGTGAGTGCAAATTGTTACGAAGATTTTATCAAGTAAATCCTACAAGTTGATTTTTTCAGTGTACTGAGGAAACAACACAAATGTCAGCTGTCGCCTTTGTCCTCACTAAAAAGCACTTGTGCATAATCTTAAGTTGGTTTTCGTTTGCATGTCTTATCCTGTCTTTATCCTTTCTGAACTGCCAGAGAGATTATCTATTTAGGACAAAGCAGTTAGTTACAGAGGGCACCGCGAACAGTGGATTCTTTCATTTCTTTCAGATTCTTTTCTTAAAGGAGGCCCACGTGTCATCCATCTATAATTTCATTCAATCAAAACTGATAAAAATCAGTTGGATTTCTGCACAAAAGGATGTTCAATCAGGTACACTGACAACATGTTTCAGCAGGATGCAAATACGCTAAATCGGGGTAGTCTAGCGATGCATACGTAAAGTAAAACATATTCCACGGTGTCTCTGCAGCTGCAATAATTTTAGAATATGTCTCATCATCATAATGTGAAAAAAATAATACAAATAAACAGCACAAAGAAAGGATAAGTGAGAGGGTGAAAATGACAAGGAGAAAAAGAGCAGGAAACAGCCGTAACTCACGTCTCCTCAACAAGACAAAATGAACTGATGCTGTACTTCTACTTTAGTTTGGCTGTGGTCCCACACACACGCGCACACAGCTGTGATCTGGTGTGTGCTGCTGGTTGCAGTACCAAAGTATTCCCAGGGTGAAGTTCTGTTCTAATTAGGAAGGGAGTTAAAGCACAAAATAAATGGCCCTCTGCTTTACTCTCACTGAGACATACATATGGACTCTCACATAAATGCAGACACACACATACTGTATGCAAATTACATTAAGTTTATGTAACACAGTACAAATAGAGAAAAAAAAGAGAGAGAGAGAGAGAGAGAGAGAGAGAGAGAGAGAATAGGGACTTAGTGCTGTGATCAGGGGCCAAGACAGGTTTTTGTATCAGCAAAAAAGTCTGACCTAAAACTTTTTTCCTCCATTGGCTGTTAGAGTAAGAAGCAGCTGTGGCCTGCTGCAGATTTTCTAGCCTCGTGCGCTTACTTACTTACTAATACTTTTGTGTTATGTGTTGAGAATCGATCAGTTAAAGTCAATTGAACTCAATGAAAGGCAGGATAGGAACAATGCGCAGTACTGAGACAGAGCATCTAAAAGAGTTGCCAGGTTGAGGACACTGAATGGCAATTTTGCATGGCTGCCTATAAGTCCTGCACCCAAACATAACACACTGCCAAAATGCTATTGCCAAGATACTGTATGTAGCAGCTAGATATTCAAGTTAACACCTCGCTGTGGGACGCAGAAATAAATCCACTGGAGATAAGAGGATATTTTTTATTTAAAATAAAAAAGATGATCATAAGAAATAAACTAGGCATATCACTGTATTTCAGCTTTATATGTATGTAAAACAGAGTAAATGTAGCAGGCAGGGTGATATTTTGAAGGGGCAGTCACACAGGAAGTGGATCATTTTATTCAGTAATTCTGTGGAAGCAACAACAGCTCTGAGGCAATAGGGCTTTTGCTGGTTGTATTACACGCAACCAATCCACAAATGAGTTAGATGTGCATTTAAACATCCCATCAGTGTAAAACATGTACTGTGCTGCCCTCAGGGGAGCAGCAATAAAAACACTGTGTTAACTTACAACGTGTTGTCGTGAGTATTAATACAAAGAAAGAAAAAAAACACATACTCTCTCACATGGAAAACGCTGTGAGCTAGTCTGTGGCTAAACAGAGTGTGTTTCAAACTCACACACAAACACACTCTAAGGCAAGGAACGTAAGGTTGATCCTTCCTTCTCAGATGAAAGATTTGGTAATCTGCAGAAGAATTAAAATGGGAGATTTGAATATTCAGAGGATCTCTCTCTCTCTCTCTCTCTCTCTCTCTCGTGCTTGTGCCTCCCGCTCAGCTATTTTCTAATTCCTCTTTAATCTCCACAGTCAACACCTCCTGAACCCTCTTCTATCTTCAGCTTTCCCCCGCACACGAATAACGCACGCATCTGCATGCATGCAGAGATACAAACATTGATGTGTGAGTCGTCAAATTCAAGCCAGGATAGCCAACAATACCACGTTTAAATTGAAGTAAACAACAGTGATGTTAAAATCTGAAGCAGAATGAGAACTGAAGAATGCAGGCGCACATCAATAAATCATGAAACCTTAGTGTGCACTCATCTGTTTCATGTTTTTATAGCACATCGTCAGCACCTAGATTTTCATCTTTTTTGACTAAACAGTAACATCAAAAATAACAAGACATCGAGTGGTTTTCTACTCATATGTTGGTAAAATAAACACAGCTGCTTTGCCATTACCTTGACTTTTGTTGTGTACTAACTTCTGACTAGGAGGACTCGTGTTCCAAATCTAGAAACTTAAACTGGCACCCTTATTCAAGCTGTAGAAGTGAAGATCCATTTTCAAAGACTGTGGTGCTGACTTGTTGAAAACAATTCATGACAGTACAGATCTACTGGAAGGCTTCAGTTGTAAAGCAGATGCACAAAGTTCAGCCTTTTTTGTCGCTGATTGTAATGAATGGCTGCCAACTCTACACAGTGAGAGACAGACAATTCATTGTCCGTTCCATCTTGTGAACGTTAAAGCACCATGGTGCCAAAAGTCCTTTTTATTGACTGGATTTATGATTCTCACTATCCCTTAGCTCCTCCATTATAACTTCAGTGGGCTTTAGAGGGCACCATATACTGCACTGAAGGTCTACTGGAGCAATTTGATATTTTGCTCAAGGGCAAAAGTAATTTAAAATACATGCATTCATGTGATTATCAAAAGAGATGTCGGCCTGAAAATGTATCAGCATCCCTGTTAGAGACAAAGACTATGAAGGATGATGGAGAGCTTGCAGAAAAGACTGATGCATGAAGCACCAGTTACATTTGTCACGATAAAGGTAATGAATCAGTGTTTATCTTCAGCATCTGCGTAAACAAGGCACAGATATCACAATGAAATAATAAGCATTTGCAAAGGCTTGGTAAATTTGTACCACACTCTGTCACAACAAAGTCTCGCACCTACAGTGACTGTGATAACACTTACACACTTTCACTAAGTGAACACTTACAAACGTGTTGCACTGGTACATACGTGTACCATAAGGGTGCAGCATGGTGCGATGGTTGTGTCTTTTCTTCCCATCTAGACACAAGAAGCACAGCAGCGCTGCACCTTTACATGGTCAAAAGAGCTTTAGTACACACACACACACACACACACACACACACACCTGTTTGGACACAAGTGGCTGCTGATGTGAGACAACAACAATTCTTCTACACAGCCTCTTAGGCATACATGGAAGCACACACATGGAACACACAGGAGAGGTCTCACACACACACACACACAGACACACACACAATGTCAAGCCCACTGCACAAAGCACACATAGTGTCAAGCCCACTGCAGTTGAGCTGTCAGGTCAGTGCCAGTGCATCCAAGAGGAGGCAGCAGACAGTGTGGAGAAGAGGAGGAAGGAAGGTGCATTAAACAACAAAGGAGCACTGGAGCAGTACAAACAGATGCCCAGTTGTCTTCCATCACCACAGCTCATCCACAGTCAGTGTATTGTTTAATCAAATTTAGAGCCCAATGTTAAGTCTCAGCTCAGAAGCAGTAAATATCATCATCTGCGCTATAGCTTCACTCTCTTTATTCTGCAGTGAGCTATACATTTCGGCTCTCCTGTCTGGTTACAGCCCTCAAACGTCCCTCTGCACAACCTGTTTCTGCTCACATGTACTGTTGTGATGGCATTACTGTGCCCTTTTCTATCATTCCTTCGCTTTTTTTCTTTTGTACCACAGTAAGCCAGGCAGTCGACCAGCTTGTTCAGGGAATCTAAATTTAAAAAATGTTCCTTGCAGATGTCAGTGGTCACATTTATTGGTCGCAATTTAAAGAGCCTTGAGTCTCCAGCCTGGAGCTTACTGACTGTTGCTCTCTTGTGTCAAGTGAAATTTCTTATTCAATCGGGTACATTTTACGCTGTCCGTTTTGCTTTGTTTGCCTCATTCCCTCAAATTTGGAGCTAAAGGAAAGGTAGTTAATCTAAACATTAGAGGTTCGGATCAACTCAAAGACAAAGACAGATGGCATGGGGGAAGCAGGTCTATGCTTATGCATCCCTACACACATGGTAAGAAACACACTGCCCTGCACCGCTGAAGTGCCTTCTTAAAGTGTTTTGGGACCTAATGGAGCTCTCAGACTAACTCAACTGATAAATTGGAGAGAGCAGCAAAATGAGACAGAAGAAAAAGAGGCGATCTAACAGACATTAGTGAAGCTGCTCCTAAGGTGTGGACTGTGTGACATAAGCATGATTTATTATTGTTCTACCAATACTAGATCATTTCCAAAAAAAAAGCCTGTGTACTGTGCTTTTAACTAAGTGTGTATATAATTTTATTTTCTTATTATAAAATGATACGTTTTAATTTCATGACAGCGCAGTAATATTCACCTTGCACCCCCACTCTTTAAAACAAGATTACCTCCCCCCTTTTTCGCCTACCCCCTCCTCAACATTTTTCATCTCGCCTTCCTTCCCTCCTTTCCTTGACTCTCATCTCCACACCTTCTCTTTCTCTTCAATATCTCAATATTACCTGCCGTCTATGTTTTCTCATAACCTTTCACCTCAGCACCCCCCACCACCTCCACTCTCTTCCTTCCTATTTTGCAATCTATTTCTCTGAACCTCCCACCCCCTCCTTGTTTTTCATGCATGCAGTCCATCCCTCTTTCATTAAAGGAGAGCAAACTCGATCCCATCAGATGTAATAACCTAATCACAATCTCTGCTTAGTTCAATCATTCAGGCAGTAGTGTGTGTGTGTGTGTGTGTGTGTGTGTGTGTGTGCATACAGTCAGTAAAAGTGCACATCTGTATCAATGTTTCCCGGCATGATCACCATACCAATTTACTAATTATTTATATAAATTGCAGTATCTTTCCATATCTGCTTTGTGAATTATTACTGTGTACCAGCTGGTTTAATATAACCCGCCTGTAATAAATCATATCAAAGGCCAAAATATTGCAACGAGTGAGGGAGAGGAGATCGTAGCATGGCCAGGGTTTACGCTACTTAAACACTTGGTTACGGTCATGATTAAATATTAACTTCAGCACTGTCAGTCAGCGTTAACCAAGACAGTATTTACAGAAGACCACTATCTTTCACTAACACTAACCATGTGCTTTGAGTTGCAACTCATAAGCATTAAAATGTTCATCAAGCTTCAGATGTTGGCAGTAAATACTGTAAAAGGGAAAATAAATATTCCTAGCAGACAAGTGTGATATGACGATTTTGTGGTGGCAGTGAACTGTGTTAAATGCTTTCTCAGTATGTTAATAAAAAAACATATACAACAACAATACTACGTATTTATTCAGGGCAGTTTTACTGAGCGGCAGCGACACCTTGATCACATTCACACATGGAAGCTGCACAGTACCCGGTACGCAGCAGTTGGGATTAAAGGTCTCGCTGAAGGGCAGCACAGTCGTGCTGATGAGGGAGTGGCAAGTGCTGCTTTTCTCTTTTTCCAACCAGATTCAATCATGACAACCTTCTGCTCACAAAGTCATTTCTATCTGTAATATACAGCCCACAAAATTACAATTTCACCTCAAAGGCTCTTTACAATCTGTACACCATAAAACACTATCGTGGCTTTTTCAGTTGGATATGAAAACAACTCCCCCCAAAACATTACATGAAAGATGTTAGACGAACAGAATTTCACATTATACATAATGACGGCCCAGCAGGTTTATTAGAATTTCCACATTTTTGTTTTAATTTGTTTTTTTCATGATATTTTTAGTCTTTGTCCTCTTTTTGCTAATAGCGCAATGTGTGTTCACATTTGTACTCTCATGCATTGTAGCACTTGAAGACAATATTTGAAGACCTTTCACTGATTTGCTGATGAGAAAATCTCAAAGGAGCTTATTGCTGCTTCAATAAACCAGCAGCTATGAATAGTTCTGCTGGGTTCACAGCTTCTCCAATTGCTGGCATCGCCCTACAGACCATTACAGGCTGTTTCTCCTCCTTCCTTCATCCCTCCATTCACTTAATGAGCTCTGTTCCCCTCTGCTCTCCTTTCTTACTTTTTACCCTCTATCGCTCATCTCAGAACTTTACTGTGAATTAATGTTCTAACCAAAATCTGCCCTTCCTCCCTATCATGTTTGTCCTTTTCTTCTTTTCCTCTCTCCCCTATCTTCTCCATTCTCTCCATCTCTGCTCCTCCTGCTCTTTGCCTCCTAGTGATCTCTCCCACTCTGTTGATGTGGCAGGGGGACTGCATCCAGATTTCAAGCCATGTTTGATTAGGATGATTGTTCATTTATTTCACCATCTGTCACAGATAACAGACATGCACACACGCACGCTCTGCCATTACCTCAAACATAAAAAGACTATCGCCTGCTGTGATCACAATTTTAAGGATTTTTGCCAACAGAATGACTAGTTTCTAAGGCGCGTGTGTGCCTACTGTGTGAGTGTGTCACGTACAGTATGTGTGAACTCCAGATCCGCTCATCTCAGTAAAGTCCCCGAGGACAGCGGGATTCTGAAACAGAAACTCATAAATCAGCCTGTCCCTGAACTCGATCCTCTCTCTCTCTCGTCTCCTCTTCCCTCTTTCATCTCTCTCTCCCTCCTCCTCTAACACCCCTGAGAGGAGGCTGAGGCAGCAGTGACGCAGTTACACCAGGATTCCCTCCTTTCTCTCTGCTGTATGGGCGTTCATCTCCCACTTATTTCCACAGCCTTTTTCCTCTTCTGTGCTGATGGCAGTTTTTGTTCATGTTCTTCATGTTTTTTGAGCAATGTTACCTACAAGAATTGATTATATTAAATTATTCCCTGTTTCTCTCCGATGTCTGGAGTGGTGTTCTTATAAACTCTCTTGTCAAACAGCATATAGCCTTTGTCAGTGCAACAAAAACAAAAACAGTTTGGACGTGAAGTGTTTGTTCTCTGCCGTGCTGAAATGTGCAGATGGTGTACTAGATTGAACATTTCCTGACACAGAACACACCTGAACCAAAGACACCCCAAGGTGAAATCCTCTTTTCTATGTCATCTGTCTTATCAGGTGTATGTACACTGTGTGTGCAGGTATGTGTGTGGGAGAGGCAGAGAGAGCCCTAAATAGATCAGCTGCATCTGATGGGGCCTGGCCTTAAACCTGTGCTGGCTCACAGACACAGACACACACAGGCTAACCAACATGCCTGAAATGGCTCAAACGTTCAGCTCGACCTTGAGGTATTGGCTCCACTACATTCGCTGTACTAGCAAAGGACCACACACTCACACAAAACGTTGGCAAGTTGTTATCTTATAAACTTCAGAATGGGCCCGGTGATATTCTACGCTTCTTACTATAAACAAATCAAGTGCAGAAGCACAATCCCAAGTTCCAAAAGCCAGAGAATCCTTTTTCTAAATAGGCTTGATGCGAGAGACGTGAGAAGCGGGGTGGATTCTGAGTGGTCTGGGAAGTTGCAATTTAACAGCCACGGGATTGAAGCATGGCCAACAAATTCAGGGGCAAGTTTCCAGCTCTGCAAACATAGAGGCAAATCAGCTGCAGATAATGGTAACGAACTGTGGGCATACCCTACCCAAACCACAGTCTTAACCAAGGATGCGAGAACAGAGAAGGCAAAGTCCTGTTTCCAGCCGTTCAGTCTGGTTGTTGGTCACAGGATGGAAACCTGACGATAGACTGTTGGAGATACCCAGCAGTTTATAGAAGTCAGCCCTGAACTTTGTAGTGAATTGTGGCTCGCGGTCTACATAATGTCATGGGGGAGGACATGTAAGTGGAAAACATGCTGAATGAGATTTTCAGCAGTGCATTTGGGTAATGGGATAAAATGTGCCATCTTAACGGCTCTTGAGGGCCGAGAAAGAATTTTCTGCCTGAACCGACCACTGAAATTTCTTTTTTGAGTAGGTTCTTGAAGTGACCATGAAACAGGTGATTAATCAGGTGCCGGGAACCTGCTAACACTGCACATTAAACAACCGATTGGGAAAAAATAGGGCAAATCGGAACAAATCTGTACAGGGTCAGACCTGATTTAACTCACTAACTTAGCCAGGCTATTGCTTTAGCCACATATGTGGGTGTGGGTTTAATGTATTTTTAACTGCGTGCGATGGTTATTTTCTAGCACTTTTACAACCTATTAATTAGATTTGTTCATTCAAGAGGGAGATATCAGAAATTCCAAGTGGAAATTCCAATTCCCATTAAGCAGCTTGGTTTAAATGACATGACATGAGGACTACAAAAGCTACTTGAGAGTAACAAATGGCGTTTTTTACGGGATGACTAGTACTGTACTTTATGTAAATTTGCAAATGAAGAATTCAAATTCGATAGAATGCCTTTTCAAAATTTTATAAAAATTTGTCTATATATTTTTGAGACCCAATTTTAAAGATTTACGGTAAAGGCTTAGGGCAGAGACAGAATAGAAAAGCCATAAAGTACTAAGGCAAAGACTAATCCACTGATGGCTTCTGTCTCTCTGATAGTTGACAGTAAGTACACTATAGCATAATCCCATCATTTCCCTGTAATATGAGGAGTTTACATAGTGTACAAATGGATTTCTGCAGGCCTGTGTAAATTCTATAGTTGGTGTATCCTAACAGTGACAACAAGCATACCGCGGAAGACCGTCAGACATAAACAACTCTGACTGATTATAACGATTAGGAGGGCCACTTTCATCATGTATGGTATTGTCTGTCGGTCTCTCTGACACAGTTTCGGCAGGATTCTGGTTGCTAAGTAACCAACCGCAGTCCGAGAATTCCAGAGAACAGTCCGCGGAGGGAAAAGATAGAGGAGAGTTGAGGACACGGAGGTGGGGTGTTTTGTGTCTTTTGTCTGCATTTAGGCCACCGTGTTCACACTTTTCTTTGAGCATTTCCACTGTATTTTTGTCTTTTCTCCATTTCTTCCCTTCACCCTCCCGTCCTCCTCCTCCTCTCCCTAAACTACTCTCACGCTCTATATTGTCAAGGGAGTGGGGGGAAAAAACATCATCTCCCTCTCATTTCTCTTGTTTTTCTCCCTCTTCACTTGACTTGTGCATATTACCACCACATGTAATTCAATTCAAGTATATAATTTATGAAATATGAGTTATAGTCTCCTCACATATAGATAGTGTCTCCATAAATGTATGCTTCTGTTAAGCTGTTGTCCTAAGAATCATTCATTAAAAACACATCAACATTGTTTAGATTGATTCCTTTACATAATAAATTACACCAAGGCTTGGACTGTTTGTGATATATTGAAAATGAGCTTTTGCAATCGTCCAGTTCACATGCGGCAGTACTGTGAGTGTCTTAGCTCTCTGGAGGACCACAGCGCTGACCCCACAGTATTGTTTGGACTACTTCAGTGTGTTTTATAGATGAGTTCTGCCAACTGTTTCGCTGCTTGAAGGGTTACACAGGCAATGATGTAATAGAGACAAAGCCAGTGGTTGGGAGGTAAGGCTAAAAACAAAGAGCAGAACGATTGACATGAGGGCAGAAAAAAAGAGTTAATGTTGCTATACCTGAAACAGTGAGTTAGATTTTAATCTCTATCAAGAGAAATAATGTAGTCTCCACTCTGTCCTCCGAAACTACATAAATATTTTCGTGATTCACATTAAAATGACACTTTCTGCTCGTGTGAGACAAATTATACAATGAAACAAGAGGAAATAAGTGAAAATATAAAAGTATAGTTACTGTTCACACAGTGGGTGGCAAAATGAATTACTACATAGTAAATGAATATGAACATGGAGAATTTCAAACTTATTTCAGAAAACTTATAATTTGTATTAAATAATGACAAAAAATGGAAAAAACATCAGACGAAGAATACAAAATGCTGTAAAGCAAATAATATAGAATAAAGATACAGGAGTAACACAAGTAGACTGCAACTGCAAACACAAACTACTGGTGTTCTATAGTTCTACAGAATTTTCAGGATCTGATGAAAAAGTAACTAATTTGACATCCAAGAATCTGGATGTCAACCTGCTTTCAACACACACTGACATGAGAGAGTGAAGTCAGAGCCGCTTCCTGCCTTTTATTATGTTGTTCTGTCTCGAGGTTTATGGTAACATACATCATTGGATTACAGTGGTCTATAATCATTCATCTGTCCTGCATTAGTCTTTTAGTCTTTGTAATTTCAAAAAGAAAACATAACATCCAAACTCGTACCTTCGCATCCTCAAACACGTGAAGAAAAATAACGTCTTTCTATTTCTCCTGCAGGCGGACAGATGCTGGAAACACAAAAAAGAAACAAAAGCTCTAATAGCTTCACTTGCTGCAATGATGTGAAGCTAGGTGACAAATGAACATTATACATACAAGGCTCACTACAGAAACCAAATCAAAAGGTTAAAGCCTACTGGTTGTCTTTCTGTCTTCCACCAGATGGCTTCATGCCCTGCTCTGCATGGCAGCATATGGACATCTGGACACAACCCAAGCCATGGGATGCACACAAATACTGTACCTACTGCCACACACAAATACAGAAGCTTATCCGAGTCAATGAGCAGACATAGAAAGGTTCTGAATCTGTACGTATTATGCATCTCTCACACCTACAAATGCACAACTTTAGTGAATACAGGTGTCAAAAATAAATACCCACATTCTGTGTCAAAGTATAAATGTATTCAGTAATTCTCAGCTGCATCCGCATGCACATCTACATTATGCTGTAAGTGTGTGCATATCCATGCAAGCCCTCCATTTGACCTTTGTGTGTGTGTGTGTGGTCATGCGTATGAGTGTGTATCCGTGTGTGAGAGGTGAACCTTGGCAGCTTTCTCTGTGAGCTCCTCTGATTTACCAGCTACAGCTAGCAGGTTTCTAATGGCTGGACACGTTACCTTCACAGGTAACTGTTACATAACCCCGTATGCCTACAGGTTTTGATCTCAGCTCTACGCTGCGTTAGTGCTGAACATAACACCCAACAACAACACCCAAATTAACATAAACAAAGTAAAGAAAGGGTTGCACGGTGGTGTAATGGTTAGCACTGTCGCCTCACAGCAAAAAAAGGACTCAGGTTAGAATCTGCGAGTCAGCCTGATAACTTTCTGTGTGGAGTTTTCAATTTTTCCCCGTATCTGCATCGGTTTTCTCCAGTTACTTCGTCTTCTTTCCACCATCCACCCATCCACCAGACATGCATGTTAGGTTAATTGGTGACTCTAAATTGTTTGTAGGTATGAGTGTGAATAGATGTTTGTCTAAATATGTCAGTCCTGCGACAGACTGGTGACCCGTCCAGGGTGTAGCCCGCCTCTTGCCCAAAGACAGCTGTAGCCCGCCTCTTGCCCAAAGACAGCTGGGATAGGCTCTCGCATGCCTGTAACCCTTATGAAGACAAGCGGTTAGGATAATGGATGGATGGAAATCCCAAAAAAACCCAGAAGCGTTGTGTTTTTAGCATACTGACATTCACTGATGTATGAATCAGATTTTCAGTTATTCCCCAAAATGCTGCCTGTGCTCACTATGCTGGTTGATGGTTTTGAGTACGAGCTTCTGTACTCCACTTCCACTTCAAGAAATAAGTCACTAGTTTTCAATGACAAAAAAAAAAACAGATGGCTGATATTTCCACACCTGCTGTATTCCCATGGTTTAGTGGTATGAAGTAGGACTTCTGCAGTAGCTGCTACCAAAACAAACTGACTCATGCATCTAAAAACATTTAAATCATCATGCATAAACAAAAGTATCGGTTTTCAATAAACTGTTGTAAAAGCACATATCCAATTCCTAGAACATTAGGCTCAAATCGATTAGCAACGCAAATTTAGTTAAAGAAAGTGACTACAGAATTACTAGAAGCCATTAAAAAGTGGACTTCTGGCAACTGCTTAATAGCTATTACAACAGAATACAACAATACAACAGGACGCTGCCCTGCCCATTAGAAATTGTATGATCAGTCCAGTTCAGCCATTCACTGTGTACTGCAGCTGAGTCACAATTGAAAATATTCCACACTTTAAAACGACAGGACTGTGTCAGACACTAACAGGGAAACAAAATGCAACCACTTATCACATCTCTATGTAGACTGCAAATGTGTGCTGTCCACTTTCACTTTTAACATGAAGAATATAAAACTCCCTGTGCGCAACGAAGTTAAGTTTCCTGTTTGTATCAGAAAAATCAGGGCTACTAAAAGATGACATTTGTCTCCATAAAACTTTCAGGTCCCAGACACAGAGATTAAAACTTATAAGCAGACTGACAGGTAAACAAGAGGGACTGCAAAGGGATGAAAAAGGTGAAAAGAAACTGCAACAAAGGAACAAAGGAAAGAAAAGAGCTTTCAACATGAAGTGCTACCACAGTAATCTCTCTCATGCACACACGTACAGCACACACACTGACTATAGTTTGGCGGTGCTCTACAAAATTTTCTGCTTATTGCCTCAGATCTGTAAAATAACTCCTCTTCACTGCACTCATCCCCAGCACACAAACATAAACAAACAAACACACACCTACACACACACACAGAGACTGCCAAAATCATCATCTGACAGATTGGTGAATATGCTTTTTCCCTTCTCTTTCATATAAAGCCTTAAATCTGCGGCACTTAGACAGAACAACTTCCTTCCTTAGAGTCTGTTCCAAATCACCTCTATTACTGAGTGCCAGAAGGAGAGCTGGAGGAAGAGGGACGGGCTGTGGTGAAAATACAGACAGGCACAAAATGGAGATCAGAGACAGCTGAGGGCAAAAATCTAGAGAAAGAGTAATTGAATTACTTTCCATATTTTCAGGTCATGTTACCATAGGAACCACATCTCTTTGCAGCACATCCTTTGGTGCATACACTTTTTCTTTACTGTAGAAACCATGGTATGCCCCCCCCCATTCCAAGGAGTGTTAGATAACAGACAAAATTTGTTCAGAGTCAATGGGTAGAGGAGCCCAGGAGGGAACTGGAACATGGCTTTTCTTATAATTGGTATTTATTAGGTGCAATTAATTCAATTAGGGAAATAGTGTGCTACGGTTTCCTCGTGGACTCCACTCACTGCTGATTTTGATCTATACTGCCCAGTCCTCTGAGAGCACTGATGTACAGATTTCACTTCATGTGCCTTCCATTACTTACAGTACAAAACAAACGTTTACATTTTTTCCTTCAGCAGAGCAAAATTACAAAATTACTAGAAAATGCTGTCTCTGTAAAAGGAAGCTAGTGTACGTGATTCATTTATTCCTGTGTCTCCAGAACTTTGCCAACAAACTATTCTGATAATAATTTTATGACTGAGAGTGAGCCTGTACCTGTAAAGCGGAGGTTTATACTCGCATCCAAACTCTCCTCACAGCATGAAAACTACAAACAAAGGGGGGGCGCACCGAAGATCAAGGCGTGCCCCTGAACAAGTGTCCACTAACATCTACTGTCTCTGCTTTAGAATATTCTCCTTCAGGCAGTGACCCAGTGTTTCACAGATTTCATTATCATCTCAGGGCTCACTCCACCGTCATCGGTAAACAATAGTAAAACCATATTTACAGTAACGATAGCAACAGCTGAAAACAATGGTTGCACCGGGGGCAGGTACCACTGATTACCATAGCAACCCCTCCGTGGCGTCATGGGGGGGGGGTTCTCACAGGAAGAACAGGGGTTAATATTAACTAGAGTAAATAAGGTCCACCCACTGACAATATTTGGAGAAAGTTTTCACGTGTTGTTCGATGATTTATGTGTGTTTGCAGAATGAGCTGCTTAAACGCATCCATTCAGCCTCTTTGCAAACATCCCAATATATTCTACATTAACAAACAGACATTAAGCCTACAGAAAATTACCATGGAAACATAGCTGACACAGAGTGCTCGAATGAACAGAGAGGAGGAAAAGTCATTTTATTATCAGAGGCTAAGATGTGTTCTGGTTTGCTTTTTCAAAATGAAGATACATACTGTGCTTATCCTTGTCATGGAAATTAGACATGCCGTGTTATTTTTATCCAGCAGCTCAGCTGTGTATGTTCATGTGCTGTACGTGAATCCTGATATTGACGGGATGTTAACCACAGAATTTGATTCAGTAAGACACCAGTTATGCACCGTGTGCCTCGAAAACCAGAGAAGGTATTTGTGTGTGAGTGTGTTTAATGGATGTACACACCACCCATACAAACACACACACACACACACACACACACACACACACACACACACACACACACACACACACACACACACACACACAAACACACACACACACACAGCACCCATAATTAGATATTACCCCAAAAGTAAATAATTTCCATACAAAAAACAAGAAGATGCAAGCTTTCACTTCCTGCAGCAGAGCAGTTCTCTGCTACACTGCATGGTGCCACACACACACACACACACACACACACACACACAAACACACACACACAGCAACTGATTGTTGGAACAAAAATCACAAACAGCAGTAGTGTTTGTTAAAATCTGAACTGTCTGCACTCATACAAATAAAGGCATTATTTACTGCAATGATCACGACTAGAAAAGATTTGTTCCTCTTCTTTGTACCTCCTTACTTTCCTTTTCTCCCCGTTTCTCTTCCATTTCCCCTCTACTTTCTACTGTTCTTCCTTCACTTCACCCTTTGTCCCTGTATTCCCTCGTTCCTCCACTCCAGCATCAGCGCTAAACAAGGTAGGTAGTTTCCTCCCGCGGGAGAGGAGTGCAGTGAAGCTTTAGTATAGCAAATAGAAAGTGACAATACATTCATTACTTATGCCCACACTCTTCTTTCCTCTCACTGCTGCCTCCTACACACACACACACACACACACACGCACGCTCAGTCCACCTTTTGTCTCCCTGCAAGGTACATAGTGTGAACAAGCTCTCTTATCGAGGGCAACAGGGAAATGTGGACCATTATACTGGGTTTTCAAATCACTTTAGACCAATCCTCCACAACACATAAGTGGCTACGCATACAATCCCTCAAAACCAAGCACAGAAAAACAAATAGCCCTCTGCACTGCAACAAATGGCCCAGTTGAGCCAAGCCACAGACTGACGCACTTCGCTACCTTTGCAGTAGCTACTGAGAGGGCAACACTGAAGTTGATTAGCCTGCGATTGAATAATTTGCTGAGGTTCTGACAGCTACTGCACTGGGTCCAAAAATCTTCCCAATACAAACCTGACCCTAGGACATACTGTTTATAACGCCTCAGATGAGTGCTTCCTTTGGCAGCTGAGCTAACAAGTCAAACAATTTCCCCCTAAATAAAAAGTCTTTTCCCTCAGTTGTGCTGTCAACAGAAAAGCACCTGGGAACCCACTGAAAGAAGTAGCTTTGTTTTGCCTGGGTTTATTGTGCTCGACTATATAAACTCATATTCAGACATAAACTTTGTTTTTTACTGATACAAACCACTTATGTCTGAAATATGAAGAACATTGCAGAAACAACATTAAATATTCTGCATCTGATGTAACACCAGACCAGGCTGCACTGCTGCATCGAATCTATCTGTGTAGTAAAGCATGCGTCTGATTCTGTGACAAATGTGTTGGGGTCCCTGCACAATAACACTTTTTTCTATGAAGAAATATTGACTAAGAGGACGGTAAATGTCATTAATTGTGTAGCTGACTGCATCTCAAGTTGCGGTTTCCATAGAAACAGATAAAATATGTACAGTAGCCTCTGTCTCTATCTGTGTGAATGAGCTATACCATAATACTCCGACTGGTGTGGTGGGTGGACAAGCACCAATTGCAGCAGTCATTTCACAGTGTAGCACAGAGCTCTGTCTGCGTATTGCCGTTTTTGTTTTTTGTTTTTTTAGAGAACAGGAACTTCTTTCCAAAGAAATATTTTGTACTGGATTATAACAAGTATCTTCTTGTGCTGGACCTGCAGACATTTAATGTTGGCACTGTTTTAGGTTGAAATACATATTGTAGCAATCCAGCTTTTTCACTGGAAGCCAGTCGATGCAGGTTACCGGCTATTTAAAGTGGCCTGATCCAGAACGCCCATTCACTGACAGGTTTGGTGTCTCATCTTTCTATAGAGCCTTCTCATGTGGGAGTAAGACAACATAAACTGAAAGACATCAATGAGAACACTCGTGTTGTGTGGTCTGCTAAAAATGTACGATAGTGGATGAATCAGGATATAATCTATCAGGCTTTTGGTACATGGATAATACCGCTTGATACAGTCAGGACATATCTTTCCCTAGACTCATGTCTGTGGTTCGCTAACAGCATGTGAAGGATAGCTCACTAATAAGCTGTATGAGCTAAGGCTTCCCCGAACCATTACTTCGCTGCTTGATGTAATTTCCAGTCAAAGACATTGCCAGGAGATACACAGTGTAATAATTTTCAATATTCCTAATTAAATGATGAAGATTCATTTAAGAGTGGTTGTACTATTGACTCTCTGAGCGATTATTACTTATCTATAAATATTATGTCACTAAATGTAAAAATGAAAACCATTTCCTACTGCTGTCTGTAGACTTTTTATGTGAGTCTTCAAAAAGAAAAAGTTACTTACAGTCTTACTTACTACCTTGTTATGAGTCAGACATAATTTTAAACATCATATATTCTTGAATGGTATGGTCCTGCTTATCTACGAGACTACCAGTAGCTAGGGACTATAATCAACTTCCTCACCCCTACCCCTCCTGTGCTCTCAAAGGTAGACAGATTAATAACACTTTCCTACACTTACTACTTGTGAGTCCATGTGAGTCTGACTAAAAACCCTAGTTTACTTGTAGCTTGACAGCATGAATCTAAACTAATCAGCTGCAACGTGTGGATGAGTCTTTGACCGGTGCACTGAGATGTGCTCAGCAGGGAATACGAGGACAGATGCGATTTTCCAAACACTGATTCACTCTTCTGTCATCCTGATGTTTACAGGCACAAACACCTTCTGTTTATCCGATCATACTTGTTATGACTCACCTCAAGAGCGACGACCTCACACAAGAAATGTGTGGTATTTACTTTCTAAACAGCTTCTAGCCGTAAGTTACCGTTTTAATGATAACAATTAACACAAACTGATTAGACACTAGCCTTAATGTGACTTCATTCCTAGACTCAAATTGGAATGCAATCGACTGTGTATCTGTGATCGTAGCTCAGGTGGTAGTGCATGTTGTCTACCCACCGCCACTCCCTTTGTGTCCCAGAGCCTTGCACATCGCTTTTGAATAAAAAAATCTGCCAAATATCATGTAAGCATAATTTTGCGTTTCTGTTATCTCATTTATTGTCTCCTTGAAGCAATTGTGCGTCTTTTAACTGAGCTCTGTGACTATCACTTCATGCAGACGCTGTGGCTCGGAGGCCTCTTGCTCTCTCAGGCACCTGGACCCGTGCCCAGTACACCCATTTGGTAGCTTAAAGTCAGCACTTTAACTTATGAGTCATTCTTCCTTTCCCACATAATGTATCTTGCGCTTATTTAACCCCTTCTCTGCCTTTTTTTTTTTTTTGTCTGATTTTATTTTCATTCTCCTCTGCAGGAACTCGCCATCCGTCAGCTCTCCACCATCTTCCTTCCACTATCCATCCTTATCTCTCTCCTCCTGTCAAGGAGCTGTCACATGCTTGAGGAAGCTGAACAGAACACTACAGCCCTACTTGACAGTTTCCTGCTGTACGTGTATACGTGCATAATACGTCTGTGTCTGTGTGTGTGTGTGTGTGCTCGCCATCAGCATGTTGAGAGAGATTATTGGCAGTGTGAACAGTGAAGCCCGTCAATACAAAACAACCCCCACACCGACCACAGGAAGGATAATTCCTTTTTGTGATTTGTGGACACATTCACTGACAACTGTAAAGCCTGAGTGTGTGTGTGTGTGTGTTTTCAGCTGTAGAGTTTTGCATTGAGACATTAGTCCATTAGGTGGATCACACCTTTTACAAATAGAGCTTAAACACCAACTTTGATCCAGCTGAATACAACAGGATTAGCCTAAAGCCTTTATACACACAGACACTCACTTTGTTCCTCGCACACTCACTCGCTCGCTCTCACTAACACACGTAGCTAAACGGAAACGGAAGCACTCATCACCCACATGATAAGTCTCTTCTATTTAACCTCTACTGAACCAGTCAGCTCTGTGAACGGTGAATTCTCTGGGTCTGTTTTTAAGAAGAAGTGTCATTTTTCTTTTTTTACTTGGGGTTGCTCATGATGACATTCAGAGAAAGTCGATAATTCTTGGCTGTTTGACAGATAATTCAGTCTCTGGTCCATTTTTGGAGTAAAGTTGTAGGGAGATGCTTTCAGTTCAGTAACTTATTTTCCCTGTATAATGACAGCTATCAGACACGTCTGCAGGTTAAATCGAGCTTCATAAACATTTATGTCTCACTTACTCTAAAAGTCAGACTATAAATGTACCTAAACCTGCATTAGCTCATTTAAATTCAGATGGTCTAGTGAGACTTAAGACAAACTCACGCTGGACACTCTCCTAGCTTTGCCTTTTAACAGAATTTACTCTGAAATTAAATCATAAAGGGATACCATAGCATTTTATGTGCATTTAGCAATTAACACAACTGAAATGAGTTGCATAGCTACAGCATACGGTCAACTACCGGACTTACAGCAGAGTCTGTGCCGTCTATCTTCGGAGAGCAGCCAGGGTAAATTGTCCTTCTTTTAAAACCTTTCCCAGGAAGCAGACAACAGAAAAGAAAACTTTTAGAAGACTGTGGTGGATTTCAATCGCTGCAGCTCATGACACCACTTCCTCTCCCATAGTCCCAATCGTCGTAAATGGAGTTTCAAGGAAACTCTCTACCCAAGCAACATTAGAGCTAAAGACAAGCCACAATGCAACATGTCCATCCATCCATTATCCTGAATGCTTTTTCTTTCAAGGATAGCGGGAGTGCTGGAACCTAACTGCACACAGAAAGGGACCTGGGCAACCCTAAGGATTCAAACGCAGGCCCTTTTTGCTGTAAGGCAACGGTTCTAACTACAACACCACCATATATTATCTCATATTGCTGATATGTGATTGTCCTAATATGATACACCGCCCGCCAGTTTTTAAAAGGTAAATTATGGGAAAACAATACACTCATATGTGATGCCAGGAATACTTGTTTGAAAAAGAATAACTGTCTCTTACCACCTTCCGTTGTCCACTAAAGCTTGCATTTATTAATGTCCTCTCAGCTGATTAACTCCTTTTACAGCTATCTGAAGGCAACAGGTATGGGCTCCATCTGCACTCTACGGTTTGAGTGGCACGCATTGTCGAAGTGTGATCAAGCACGTCAGATTACCCGCCTAAACCCTCACGGCTGGTGCAGCGGTGTAGGAACACTCGCCTGCATTTCATGTACTTTGCCTTGACTGATGAAACTAGCGTCCTACTATCCAGCCCTGAAACTAAAGTCATAATCGCAGTGATCTGTTGTATACTGGGTGAGCTGTTCCACATGCTCAGGAAGTGATGCATTTTATCATCAACAATAATAGACACGCTAGGCGGTTATCATGAACAGCACCTCCACCCTCCCGCTCTCCTCCATCCTTTAGTCTCTCCATGATCTGCCTCCCTCCTCCTCTCATCCCAGTGGAGCTAAAGGTCAGGCCTGTCTCTGCCTTGGAGATAAATCAGCTCTTATCACATCACAATGTGTACATTTTCATGCTAAATCTGAACACACACACACAGACCACCTGACACTATCACTCACTGTAGAGGTGCATAAAAAAGGCCCTCATGGCGCACACATTACAACATACACAGTTATGAGAAGAGCTGGGTGTTAAAAGCTCGAAGAGCACAGAGAGTTTATCTTCTCTGTCACAGGCACTTATTGTTGAATAAACTGGATTGCTTTCACTCTTTCCTCTCCTTTCTCCCTCCTCTCTCTCTGCAGGGGCAATAAAGGACACACTGCGTTTTGCAGCGCCAAAGATTATCATGTGCCCATTACTTTAACAGTTAGAATGAGCATTGCTGGTGAATCGTTTGAACATAACACACTTGGTATCGACTCGGCCGGCGTTATACGACCCCTTCCATAAAGGCAGAATGCATTAAAGCGAGTAAAAGTAACAGAGATATGTAATTAGATAGACATCATCTTGATTTAATAATGGAAGGCAACGAGTTACTGAGCACCAGGTAAGTTTTGCTGCTTCCACACTTTACGTACGTGTCTGTGTCTGTGCACACGTGCTGGTTCTAAGCGTGGATTTTATAGTAAGAAGAAAGTGAGGCCCCGACTGAGGGTCTCTCCTGACAGTGCTTTATTTCTCTCCTCTCTTTCCGTTCGGTGTTTCCAACTCATTCTCCTCATCCAAATTCAACTCCTTCTTAATTGACCTGACTTAACTTCCTTCTTCGCTTCTCCCCTCCATGTCTCTTTTACTTCTTTTCTGCCTTCTCTCCGACTTCCTCCTTAAAATCTGAACTCCTCCTTCATCTCTTCCACTTCTATCACTTTCTTTTCTTCTTATGCCTTTTTTCTATTCCTCCATTCTCCTCCCTTCTCCCTTTGCTCTCTTAACTGTTCATATTCCGTAATTACATTTATTCCAATGCATTATTCATCAGTCAGCAATTTTCTTTTTCACATTTTTCAAGGAATTTCACAAAAATGTTGTTTCCTGTTATTAATTTTATTTTATTTTAAATGGAAAGGAATATTTACTTTTGCGCAAAATTCTATCTGCACTTACTACATTCAAACATCTTCTGCAGTGATTTAATGTGTGGGATTAAACGTGCATATGCACAAGCCAAAGCATAAATGAGCACAACACTCATTTATGCTTTACTGACACTCTTCAGGTAGCTGTTAGGGAGTCGTTCACTTGCTCAGGGATGCTTCCAAAGAGTTAAACCTCATATATAAAAAAAAAATTTCAGTTGCTAACTGGTGTCAGCTTTAATGCTAAAAGATTAGAATGTTTTTATGATACCCCTTGTAGGTCTGTAAAAAGGCCATTACACCATAAAAGAAGCTAAATCTTTTGATTCAACCTAAGAAGAAGAAGATAAACACGCCAATACATGTCTACTGAATCCAATTAAATTACTCCATTACAATCTGTTCTGATTAAGGAGTCGCATGCACTGACCGCCGTTCCAGTAAATATGCGTATCGTAGTTATTATATCAACAGTGGGAGACACTGACTGGACAGAATTCAATTTATATTAAAACACCAATTATCAGCCAAGAGAATATGCCAGTAGATATGCAGAGAGAGCAGCACAAAGAGCCAGATTTACAACCTATACTGACAGTATTTCCATTCAAACTGATGGATTTAAAGGCCAGTCGGTATACACTCAAATAACTCTACAAATATTGGCTTATTCTAGACTCTTTCTAATATTCTGTCTTTAAGGTGTTTCTCTCCGACAGTGACTATATTTGACTCCTGCCGCACTTCTCGGCTGAGAGTAGTGGCGAGTGTCGGCAGCCTCTTTCATGCACATGCACTTCCTGTAAAAAAAAGACTGCTAGAAACCTTGCCCACTTCCTCTCACTCTTATAGATATGTGTCTGTGTGTTAGGAGCCACTTACAGAGGCTTTACTCTTTACATTACTCCTAATGATAGGAGCTATAAGAAGCCTGTCATTTCATTAACTTCATCAGTATCTTCACACATGCACATGCACACACACACAACGCTCAGGCTGGATGCTCACACAGATGTGCACATGTGCTTGTGTTTACAGAAATAATGATCGTCTGTGATTGATGACAGTGAGAGTCTCACACACACACACACACACACAGCTGATATATACTGTAGAGGGCGGGTCACGGTGAGATACAATCACACACATTTGTCTTTTTATATCTCTAAGCTCTTTCTTTAACTGCATTTGACGTCATCCTTCATACCTTCCTTCTGCCACACTATCTGAAAGTGTGATACACTACATATTCTTTATCAGCTGCTTCCAGATCTACATTTAAAATATATAATGTTCATACTGAGTTTATTTATTCTTATTTATCATTTATATTGGCCCAAAACTCAATGCGATGAATTGGTACTTTTGGAGACTTAACTGTTATTATGTGGGTTTGAAGACTGACTGATGTAATGACTGATCTACTTGTGGGCCACTGGGGGTTAAGATGTTAACACTCGTCAAAAATAACAAAAAGCTTCTTCCTCGGTTCACAGCTCTGACAACACTTGATGATTCAACATTTAGAAATCCACCGCAAAAGAAGCTGATAGGAACTGACAGTGGCCTTAAGAGACTAGAATGCAATGCAGCCACGTGACACACTTTGAGTGACACGTGTGACTCACTCTTTGCCCATGTTAATGTATAACCCACAGATAGCTGAATGCAACAAGTTCTAAAGTGAATCGTAATTGTAAACCATCCTCGTGGTGAAATCAGAACTAGTTGGTGTCTACAGCATTAGCAAATGGAAAAATGTAATGTAACCTGCCGAGCATCTGCTACACAGCTTGTGCCGCGCTGCCTTAACTAGTAACATATTTAAACATAAAAATACAGATGTTCCATGTCATTATAACAAATGGCTTTGGTCCTGCAGCGCTGTGCACTGACAAAACAGAGTCTAGGCCCAACGGGATAAATTCCAGAGCCTATTTTTGATACTGAATGTCATCTTCTCCTGTGTGACCCACTCCAGGCCTGAAGTGTTTTTATATTCTGCTCAGTAATTTAAGAGCTTCAGCTAGCTATCTATATGGAGTTATCTGTGATTTACTGTTCCTCATGTCCTCCTCCGGTTTAATTCCCAGTCCTGCCCCACCCTTTCTGTCTCTTGCTTTCTCTCTATCTGATCTCACATATGCCCATGTGTGTTTTTTGTGTGTCTGTGTTGGATTAGCTGTTGGCATTTTTTATGTTTCTGCATGCCTGTGTGCTTCTGCATTTCCATGAGCACATAACTGCATATGAAGTGCACGCGTTTGTGTGTATTGGTGTGCATATACCCCCCAAGGCATGGCTCCAGATGGCCTTAAAACAATGAACAATCTCTCTGACCCTCTCATTATTCTCTCCGATTCAATTAGCAGCTGATCAAACCAAGCGGGAGAAGCTGTTCACTTCTAGAGGTTTTGCAACACACACACACAGAGAAAGTACAGCCGCTGTAATGCACCAACAAAAAAAGCACATGCACAGAATCCCCTGTGATCCTACACCTCATGCAAAAAGGTATGGGTGTCAATTTGTGTTGGTGCATAACAGCTGAGACACACACTGAAGCAGATATTTTTAAAATCTTTTGTACCTCCTGGCTGTATGCAGTTAAAGTCACAGAGTAAAACATCTCTTGGCGTTGTGCTCCACTGCAGTCTCTCGTCACTGCAGGAAACGCAAGTCTCACCCATCTTCTAGTCCTGTCCTCCTCCTGCCCTCTTCCTCTTTGTCCTTCTCTTTTTATATTTTTTAGTCCACTTATCAACCACTTGACATCTTCTGCTCATCTTCTCCGTTCCGATGCCTTCTTTCGTAACTGGGTTCTTAAAAACTTTTTTTGTTCCTTCTACTGTCTCTCCGTCACTTCTTTCTTTATTCTCTTTCTTCTCCCTCCATGAATTTGCTGTTTACTTTGAACTTCTGTGCTGTATGAAGTTTTTTTCTCTTCCCGCTTCCCCATATTCTTTTTTTCTTTACCTTTTTTCATTTCCCCCTCTACTCTGCATCATCATGTTTTTATACACTTATTAGCGTGTTTAGATGGAGCCTGTAACTTCATTAATAATCAGAGTTACAATCCAATTAGACTAAGAAATGCCTCATTTAACCACTGCGATCCAAATTCAACGCCCACTGGGCGATGTAAATTTCAATTTCATTAACTATTCATAACTGTTTGACAGATGACAATGTGTTATGTAACTCGTGATTCTCGTTACCTTCTATTTTAAGATTTTTTTTTTCTGCACATGCTCGGTCACAGAGGTTTCCCTGAAAAGGCACCTGATTCTCTTCCACTGCTGCATCATTTGCAAGTGCACTTTGGCACTGGTGGCATTTTTTGTCTTCTGAGGGGGATAATCTGTTGTGCAGATCAAACTCCTTCCAGGAAGGTACTGCAGGTACACAACCAGTCAAAAAGTCAAAAAGTTTGGACACACATAGAAATGAGCATGTTTGTGAAAGAAAAGCAGATTTAATAAAATTGTTCAGAATTAATGTGTAGACATTGTTCATATTGTAAATGACTATTGTAGCTGAAAACTGTTTTTTAAAAGGAATATTTACATAATCATACAGAGACATGCTACACAGCATGTTATGTTTGCTAATGCAAATGTATTAATTTAAAAGGAGAACTGATCATTAGAAAACCATGTGCAATGATGGTAACACAACTGAAGACATTTAACTTTTCATGAAAAACATGGTCATTCCTTTGTGTGTCCAAACATTTGACTGGTAGTGTAACTCAAGATCTCCTGCAGAGTTGGAGTTAATGGAGTTGAGCACAGGTTCAACATTTCTCTAGAAATTCTACTGCAAGATGTAAACAAATAATTATGCTACAAAAGTGTTTTCATAGATACAAGAACGTTTGTTGGATGGGTAAACATAATATCTGTCTCTACATGCATCGGTCTCGGGTCATCCTTTCTCCCAGGCCAAGCCCTGAATGACGGCTCCCTCTTCAGATAAGTGTGCACTTCAAACGAGTACAGACTTGAAGCTAGGTGGGCTTGGATGAGTGTAAAATTAGCAGCTATCCAAGTTAATGCCACATCCATCCTCCCACGGTTAACTTTGTTTATTCCATTTCAGTGAGTTAGTATCAAATGCTGGAACAAAGACAGACGCGTTTTGAGTTTCAGATCATTTACAGCTAGTAGAAAATCTCTATCTTTATATCAGGTCTCAATGTCCAACACCACTTTCTCCCCTCCCTGATTTATGGCTGGCGTTTTCTCCCACTCTCAAATGGCTTTATGGTTTCTTGTTGCTTCACCTCTCTCTCTGCTATAACACAGGAAGCGCCACTGCCTCTAAACAATAACGCTCTCAAATGTGTTATCACAAACACTTTCACAGGACCTACTCCACCTGAAAGTAATTATTGAGAAAAACACGAGATGCTTGTAAGCATATACACAAACTCCTTCTCTTTCTCGCACACAGAGCATAGCTCATCATGTGAGTTTCCAAATTAGGAAATAATATGCAAGTTCGCACAAACACCATGAGTCAGGAAAACACACACATCAATGCTCGTCTTTCTATAGTTGTGGGGAGCTCACAGCTCACCTTAATCAATTCAAATACTGTTCAAATCCTTAGCTTTAAACATCTGAAAGTAAATGAAGGTGTCAATAACTAAAAGTCAATTGTTTTATCTGCCACAATAATTTTCAGTACACAGTGAGACCAAGTGCAACCTACGAAGTCCCCACTCTGTTGCTCTTGTGCAACCAGCAAAAAAACTGATTGTGAAAAGAAATGTTTCCAACGGTATAAGTCTTTGGCCTCTTTCAGAAGCATAATGTGCCCTGCCACCGCACACAATAGTTCAGAAATCCCTTGACAAAAAGTTTCAAATTTTACTTTTGCCTCCAAATTTCCCAGATTGCATTCATACGCTGTTGTTGTCTTGGTGCTTGATAACAGTGGGCACCTTCAGAGTTCTTGTCTCGGTGGGTCAGAGCAGATTTGGCAGAATGAGGAAGATCTACATAATATTATCCAGGTAGTTTTAATGATGTGGCTGATCAGTGTATAATTTACAGCAGTTGTCAGGTCTAGGTCTCAGATCAATACTGCATTAGCAGTGTGGCCATTGTTGCTCATGAACATTAATTTAACACCATTAACTGAGATATCTGATTCTCTATCAGCTGCGATGGTACCAAACTATAGCTCATAGCAAAAAGTCAAAACATTCTTTGAGTAATCAATACAGATGGAAAAATTGTGTCTTTTTCTACTTCTGGCGTAGTTTTCCTATAATCATCTCCTCGGCTGCAAACACTGATTCTCCAATTGATTTCACTGCCCTTAACATCACCGACAGGTATGCCATCGAGTTTTTGATCGAGATGGGTGTATGTTGCAGGACACTTTGTTTACTCTTCAATTAAAGCCCGGGTTTTAAAGATTGTTCCTGTGCACCAGCGGTCAATATGAACTTTGGTTCGGCTGTCCTGAGCTGGGCTGACAGATGATACTCCTATCGCACACGAAGACAGCACCACCGCACGTCCTCCTCCCTCTCTCTCTCACACATACCCACACAACCAAAACACACATCGCCACTCAGCCCGTCACTCTCTGATCTGCTCGTTAGCACAACACCTCCTTAGTATCTGTGCCTGGCACTCAGCTAGCCAAAGTCGGCCTGTCCAGCATCCATCGCCGTGCCGACCGGAAAAAAACAGGTCAGAGCTTCATATGTGGGAGGTCTGTCACACACACTCATGTTAGCTGTCCTGTCTGCACTACTGCACGCACACACACACACACAGTGGAAACCCTAACACAGTACTACCAGACACACCCATCCATGCACATACATAATGTCACCATGGAGACACAAAGCTCTGGACAACTGTCTCCCTGCTGCAATATGCACACACACACACATCCACATCCACTTTTTGATGCTAAAATGTAACAACTGGCAGCTTTTAATTCGATATTTGTTGGCTGATTTCAAGGTGAAATAGTCACACGTTCTCCTTGCTGCTTTAATTGCATTGTGAGCGCATTTATGCTACAGTTATTTTCCACATCTCCACAGTTTTGAGTGAGTGAGTGAGTGAGTAGATGATCTTTAATCATCTTTCGTAGAATACCTTTTCCTTTGTTCATATATACATATATATATATATATATATATATATATATATATATATCAATGAGCACAGTAGCAAATATAAAACAGCCCACTGTAAAAATGTACTTATATTCCCGCTTGCATGAGATTGATATTTAACCTCAACAAAGTAAAAAAATGATTCAGTAAGTTTAACTTCATTGATCGCTACCACAGAATTGTCTCATTACATCAGCGGAAAGAGAGCTGTACGTGTGAATAAATGTCACTAGAATCATGAAGAGGTGGCAGCTACACTACTCGTGTAGGAGCTTCATTTCCTATAGGCTTCAACCTATATTTCTTTACCCCAGTAAACATGTTCTGGAGGTTTTCCCTTATCTGTTATGAGGGTCTGACTTAAGGATCACAGGGTGTGTGAGGCCTCTTGATCTCTGCCTTGCGCAGTTACTACAGAACGCACAGTTAGCAGAATGTGATGTAATGAGTGTAAAAGTGATAACACTGCTACAGAAGTTGTGCATTCAGTAACATTTAGATGTGGACTGTGCTGATGCAGACAAAAAGTCTTATCCATGCAGGCTTTTTTTGTGATCAATTGTAAAGTAATACTGCGCAGATGTTGAGCATTAGGTTTTATCTGATGTGTTGCCAAGAATCCTATCTGACTGAAGTATGTGTAAGATATTTCTGCACAGACTTTGAAATAGAATATATGTACATGTTCATCTACACAATTAGTGTAACAACAGCCATATTGTGTAAAAACAAACTGGGTGAGTGTAGGTTCTTGCAGAGAGATGAAGACGAACGCTGTGTTTCTGCTCGCAGAAATAAAGTGTCTCTCTTTAACAGTGCAAGAAATGGTGAGAACGCGGGTCAGTTGGTATGGCAGTCATCTACAAACTCCAGGGTTGTTGGTTTGATTCCTGCTTCCCCCCGATCCCAGGCCACCTATTTGTCCACAAGTATTTCCCCAAGGGTGCTAATAAAGTATCAATCAATTATAAGTCTGAGCTAGTTGTTTTCTAGCTGGATTTGTGTTTTTTTTGAGAGATAGTTGTACCAAAAAGTTAGTTTATCCTCATTTGTATTTACTACAGCAATGCATCACTAAACATACATAAATATGTTTAGATTTTTGAACTTCAATAAACTGTTCTGCAGTGTCTGCGTCCCCACTTCGGCAACACCTCTTCATAATTCTGTCTGAAAACTGCAGTAAGTACTGTTATTAAGTCCAGGCTAATTGTCGGCTCTGTGTTCAGTGTTGTTCTGTGACGTGCGGCTCCCTCGCCTCCAGTGCAGTATATAACAGCACCATTATAGTCACTTTGGCAAAAATCAGGCTCTTTAACAGACACCAGTCCCCCTGCACTTCAGCTGGGTCAGCTGCTTCCCCACTCGCTTTCATCTTGCACAGAGGTATAGTGCGTATGCGTGCGTCGAGTGTTTGTGGCGCGCTTTCCACGTGTGTTTGAACTGTGATAATAGAGGTCCATTAGAAAGCAGACAGGGGGCCAGTGAGAGCAGCGTTCCATCATTACAGTCTAATGGACATTAAACGGCACTCTCCCACACACATTTACACACAAACACACAGCAAATAAGAGACGCTTTTGAAAAGGCTGCCTTCCTTCCAAGAGACAATTAATGATCATTTCAACTGTCTGATGGAGATTAATCCATCCACATTGCCCATCTGTCTGTGTAACTACTGTGAGTAGAGACAAACAATGCCAAGTTCAATCCAGAGAACAGCACATCATTTACAAGGAGGATAGTGTGTCTACTTCCTGGTTTACAACAGATTCAGCATTTACACTACAGCCTTTGAGTTACCTGTTCCTACTTTAGGCCCCGCCTCCTTCCCCTCTGTGACAGATTGGTAGCACAGATTAACCTTGGAACAGTTGTGTAACTATAAATGCATCCATGTGAATCTAGTTTGGGACTAATCTGTTTTTTTTTTTTTGATGAAATATTGAAAGCAAATTGGATAAATAATCCATAATAAAACAATAACACTCAAACAACATTGTTGCTTATGAACATTAATTTAACACCATTAACTGAAAAGTCAAAACATTCTTTGAGTAATCAATACAGATGAAAAATTGTGTCTTTTTCTATTTCCTATAATCATCTCCTCGGCTGCAAACACTGATTTTCTCCAATTGATTTCACTGCCCTTAACAACCACTGTAGACTCCCGTGACCTGCGTCATTTTGTGACATCAGAAACTGTTTAAATAGTGAGAGTTCCCTTTTTAATTAATATTCAAGTCACAGTGGAGAAATTGGTGATAGTGAGCTGTAATTACCTAACTGCTGTAAGTAAATAAAGATAAATTGACACATTTTAATATCATTCCTCTCGGCTGTTGTCAGAAACGATGTCAGTCTGTTCACACTGCAGCTGCACGTTTGTTTGCTCAGATCTGATTCTTGTTTTTTTGTACCACAGTGCTGTATGAATTGCTCCTCGTGGCCTGGACGCTTCTGCACGTACATGCAACTCGCATTACGTTGACTTGTATTTGGTCAGACACCTCAGTCAAGTAATAGAACGAACAGATGCGATGTCTTCTCTTACTGTGCACATCTCTTTGTGAGTTCACAGTCAGTTCAGCGAGGTGTGGGTTGCACCCTTGAACAGATATGAAGTCACCCAAAATAAAATAAAAAAAATAGATATGAGCATCTTAGCCTGTCTGTTTTCTTTTACGATACGTCTCCTCTTTGTTTTATGCGTGCTGCATCACTCCACTAATACCTCCAACAGATTCCAACTCTGTAAGACGTTTGCAGATTGAACAACTTTTTTTTTTCTGTTGCACCTTAAATATCCCACATTACCACACAGCCATAACCTTCATTTACCTTGTTTCCTCTCACTGCTGTTTTGTCCCACAGCACACACTTTTCTATAAAATTGACTCAGCACACAGTAAATCGACGATCCTCCCTCCCTCCCCCACATCCCTGATGCTCCAATGTTCAGCAGTGCTATTCTGTTGCCTAGTAACCAGGTAGAGTTCCTAGTAAGAGCTTCTTCACTGAGAGAATCCCACTGTCCTAGACTCTCTCTTCCTCTCTCGCCCACTCTTGCTCTCTCCGTCACACAGGCGCGCGCGCACACACACACACAAATTACAAAACACATTCCTGCTGTGTGAAGTCACTGTCATTAAACGCTACACACACACACACTTTTAAATTCTCCCAGTACTTTCCTTCACCATCAACCTTCAATCACCAGTCTGCCGTAAAACTAGGTTGCTGTAACTCTTATTCTTCACACCTATTCACACTGACTACCATTCCCCCCCCGCCCAACCCCACCCTCTCTCTCTCTCTCTCACACACACACACAGGCACCTTTTGTAGACAAAGCAGAGACATGCGCTGCAGAGCAGAGAGAGGAAGAGAACCAGAAGGAAGAGGCTGCAGTTTTTTCAGGTCTCTTAGGAAATGCAGTTATTAGGCTTTATCCATTACACACTATGCTGTAAAAGCATCTCTCATACTTACACATACAAAAACATACACATGCACAAAGCTGGGCGCCCAGCAAACATAAAGCCGAAGTGGTTCTTTTTTAGATTTAAAGCAGTCCTGGGCTGAAACAAAGTTACATATACATGCTAAAACATTGCAGTGATATGAGCCGTGGCTCTGTTTCTCATTCACACGCACTCTGTGCTGTGCTGTCCACATTGCCATGACAACCCGGTGCTGGATGCTGATGGGTTCCCTAGATCTTTTATTTATTCATCCATCTCTGCATTTTTTCTTTCATACTACAACACCCACATACACGCAGATGTGCATCCCTCATGTCTGCATCCATGTACGAACTCACGCACACGCTTCCTAACCTTTCGCATGCCTTCATTTATGAGCTGGCTTCATCATGAGAGGTGATATCACTGCATAAATCTGTATCTGTAAATGGCTTTTTGCAAAAAATAATATGTCCCTGTGTTTATGCAGACTGCTGTAAGCAATTTCTGTTGCCTCCAAAACATTGTTGTGTGAAATGAAAAGCTGTCCATACAAAGTAGGCCATTAAATTGGTCTCGTTCTCTTTCCGTGTGTGCTTCTGTCATTTCAGCCATCTTTCAGAAAGTAATGTGATCAGCAGCAAGGCATGGGCTGCTGTGTTATTTATGTGGCGCTTGACTGTTGGGGAAACGGTTTGGAACAGCAGGAACTCGCAGGAACACATACACATCACAAATGCACACACACCACCAAACAAAACACACACACACACACAAAAAAAGCTCATTAGGAATAGCAGTGCAGCTACTAAACAGCAAACGCAACAAGGCAATATGACCTAAAAACATAACTGAATACTAAGCACCCCACTGAAGACGGGATGAAGAGAAGGAGCACCAGCAGGCAGAGAAGGTCTGATGCTGATCCCAACCACGCAGAGTCCCCGTGGAGCCTGCGCTGACCTCCCCCTCCTAGCTCCTCTCCTTCAAAAAGAAATACATTTTCGCCTTTTCAGGTTATTTCTCACATCTTGTGGATCCTACCGGGTGTGTTGGGTGTATGTGTGTGTCAGTGTGTTATTTGAAGATGCACTGTGAGGTATAATGGTCCCTCTGAATCTCCGCTAGCTCCGTTTTTCCAATTATACCTCACGTCGTTCAACCTCTTATTTTACAACCATGAGCATGGATAAATCTACTTTTACTGAACTCCAGCTCAACCCCTTGACCACCAGAACATCACGCACCAACACACCTGCAACTCTTGCCTATAAATCGTTGTAACATGGGAGTCAGTCCATGTCACATGCTGAGAAACGGAAATCAGTAAGTGGTCTCATTATCAAAGATCTCTTTGCCTTAAATGAGCGTGTGTACCTGCAAATGTATATTTTATACTGCATTACAGTGGAAAAACAACATACATAATATAGCTGATCCCTGACTCCAACAGAAAAAACACTAAAATAGGAATAAAACTACAAGTGCTTTGGTGCATTTGCAGTCAAGCCTTAAATGTTTAAGCAGCCAGAAAAAAAAAAGACAAAGGGATAAGATGAGATGAGAGAGAGAGAGAAACAAAGAAAAGCACACACTATTTAGCTGCAGCTTTTTGGATCAAGACAGGGCGAGGGAGGGGGGAGGAAGGGGTTGTTTGAGAGAGCAGTTGTATCTTGAGGATGCGAAAGCCGCTGCATCTTCACTGCAGCAACCGTCAAGTAGCAGAGAAAGACGATGAAAAGCCCAACGGAGCCAGAAAGAGCTGAGGGGTACTTGTTCATCACGCACACTTGTGATTGGCTGAACGCAGCCTCCTGCTTGTCAAACAAGAGAGGCATGTTAAAGTACACACACACACCTAAATGACCAATTTATGTCTTCATCTTGTGCCTCGTACAAGTCTGTGTCCTCATTCTATACTGTGTTTATCCCTTTTATTTTCCCCCGTCTCTCGTTGTCCTTGCTTCTACTTCTGAACTCTCTGTCCTCTTTCTTTGACCTCCCTCGCCTGTTTTTGTCATCCTCCGCTTCCTTCTTCTTACATCCTTTTGTCTCTTTTTCTCCTCTCCTCAACTCTTGGTCTCGTCTGTCCTCGTCTTTCCACACTTGTGTCAGCTTTGCCTGACACCTACCTACCACCTGCTGCACTTGTTTGCTCACACGCAGTCATTTCGTATCATTGTTCCTTGTCTAACGCGAGTTTTGATTAAGAGAAACCGTCTTACATTTTCGGTATGGATTTCCTTCGTGAGAGTGACAGAGCAGGTTTTGGATGGGGGAGTTGAGCTGTGGAAACACAGAGTACACTTCTAGACCATCGTCAACAGTGATGCGTAGCCATGGTAACAGATACCAAAAAAGCCCTCCCACACTAAAAGAGGGCCAATCAGGCACTGCCACTACAGGGAACTTAACTGACAGGTTTCTGGGTGAAAATAAATACTGGGCAGACAGAAGTCAGATACTGTAAGCACCTTCCCCTCTATATCTAGAGATATAGAGGAGATCAATCATCTCCGTTGTTTAAATGTGATCTTACTCACTAGATAAAGTGTTACAGAGGATGTAAAGTGCCTGTAAAGTGACTAGCCAACAACAGTCCATGGACTGACTGAAAGTATTGACACTTGTCACCTGAAGCTAATCGCTGGTAGCACCCGATGTCGCACATCTGCGTGTCTGCATCACTCCTTAGGGCCAGCTGTGCAGTTTGCAGGACTGCAGTGCGAGGCAGATCTCATAAATGACCTTTTTTTTTTTTTACTGATTTCTGACACTAGAGAGACTGACTATTCAATATTCTACTCATTAATACATTGACCTCCTGACCCCGAACACCAACTGCATTACTCAGACTGACCTCTAACCTCTGACACAACAGACTCGTCAGTATGCTCTGATTAATCACACAGGCAAAGCATGCTACCTCCACACAGAAAGGCCCTAAACCTTCTTGATGTGAGGCCCTGAACCCCATACATCATGCTGCCCACCAGGGCTGCTTCTGGACGTTTTGGTGCCCTAGGTGGAATTACAATAATTGATGACAATTATAACGTATTTCTATTAGCATATTTTAGAATATTTTTGTATTTAAATGCAATTTATTCTTCTGTGTCATGAAATCAACATATGTATTATCCTGTTTTAATTTTCCCAATATGATTTAGAACATAATACTTAATAATACATAATACATCACAGACAGTCTACGAAGAGCAGGTGTCATTAATGTGGTTGTCCTGACCATATTTTATAATATAATTATTTAAATACGGTCTTGTCTACATAATTAAACTTCCAGTGCACGCTTCGGGTTTACACCAGGAGAGGGGATGTCAGTGGGGTCAGTGGGTCTACTGCGACAGCTGTAATTAGCAAACTGACTTTACTGATGTTACCTTCATCAAAATGCTTGTTTACTGCCTCGTTACTTTCATTTCAGGGCAGAGTAATTGTTTATCATTCTGGGCTTTGTTTTGTCAAACGTATAGATCACTGACTATATGACCCGAGTTGAACATCATTACCCTGATAATGATTTGTGCTGGTGAGGATCATCTATTCAACATCGCAGCAGTGTGGGCGTGTCGGGAAGGCCTGCTGTGTTACTGTACTGTAGGCCTGGTATTGATGCATTTCCTGCAATGGTCATTGAGTTAGGAGCTTTACGTTTGGTTCTGTCATGTTTTCAGTTTTTTAGTTTCATTATACTGATTGTTCATCCGTCATACTCCTGAGAACGACAGTGTCAGAAAACTGCATGTTGTGTGAGATTTGCTAACCTGATAGAGTGTCCTTTCATAGTCTGTCAGTGGTAATAGCTTTTTTTTATCTTTATTGATTGGACAGGACAGTTTGGTCCCTATATAGCCTATGCCTAAAAACAGCCCTGCTGGCCACAGACTTTATGCCTCACATATTTTTATCTTTAAAGAAATATTTTGACATTTTGGGAAGTATGCTCATTCGGTTTAAAAATGTGACTACAGTCGGAAGCCAACTAAATTAGCATTAGCCTGGCTCTATCCACAGGCAGCAAAATCAGCCTGCCAGCAAATTTTGTGGCACAGTTCCGTACCTTCAGAGAGACCTAGGATCTATTTTTTGGCTAAGCTTAGCAGCTCCTGGCTGTAGCTTCACATTTACTGGGCAGACATGATACTGATCTAACTCTCGAACAAATTTCCCAAAATGTCAAAAATGCTTTTATCTTAACCACTAAACCTTTACCTACCACTTATTCTAGGGCAGTGTGGACAAAAGCTTCTGCTGAATGAATGTACTCTAACCCAAACCTAATCACGCTGGGCCAATCACAGTGTTTCTACCCTTCTTCCAACCCTGGTGGCATCCATAATTTCACAGACACCATCATTCATCTGGCCAGCAGCACAAACACACTAAAATTAAGAAACATACTTCTCTCCTCTGGAGCGTTTTGTGGAGTCAGACGCTCACTGTCTGGGGCAGGACAGGGTCACTGCCTAATTCACAGTGTGTGTACACATGTACAGTCGAGTATACACATACGCAATCCAGCGCGCACACGGTTTACACACAACTCAGCGCTATTAGTTCCAGATCATTTTGCGAAGCAGTCTATAAACAGTGTGTCTGGGGATAAACAAAGATCCTACTGTACTGGAAGTAATCCCACAACACACACACCTTAACATCCTGTCTGCACACACACTTGCAGACACACATATAAACCACACAAAAATACAAAATAGCTTGTGCGCACACACAGACATATATGTTAATAAACACCTGGGGGCCAACAAACAATATTACAGCACATTTGTTTACTTATGTATTTCTGAACGATATTAACACTGGATCATTTACCGTAATGATACTGAGGTACAAACACATTTTTAAATGTTTAATGTTGTCAAACACAAGCATTTAATTATTTCACCTACATAAAATAACGATCATATCAATCCACAGTCTGTGGGTAAAGTAAATTAAATGTTAGGATTGTACAGACACGTATAACACTATCAGGACTTCGATATGTGTAGAAGTTAATATGGTTACAGTCACATGTGAATGCGTTGTTCTCTATCGTTGCAGGGAGGTTATGGTGTTTGCGTGTCTGATGCTGTGCAACAAAGTGCTGAAAGACATCTCGGGTGGTGTTAGGCTTGTCCATTATACAACACAACACAAGCTAGTGCCACTACACATGTCCTCATACATGAACAGAGATCCACACAACCACGCACACTGTGAGGACTGTGCAGTGTGTGCCAGTGCTTTAATACGTCAGAGAGGCAGGATCCCTCTGTCTCTGGAGTGATACACGACTCATGACCCCCAATCTGCTGTTATCATGAGCACAGGCCAAATATAATGAGTCACCAAACACACAGACACACAGACAAACTGCTGAATATAAATACTGCAGAACAAACATGAAGACTGGCAGAGAGACACAGAAGCATTTATACACACATTTATGATGCCTGAGTGACAGTTGGAGAAAGAGAACCTGCTGAAATCAAGGCTGACTCCCTTTGTCCCTCACACCACAGACATAAGGTCATTTTATCAGACGTAAATACTACAGACACACACACACACACACACACAGACAAAGAGAAGCGGATACTTATCTAAGATGCTTTTTGAAATTCTTCATGGAGGAGATTTAAACTTTAATATGCTGTACTCCACGTCACACAGCTTTAAATCTACAGACATTTCCTTTTTCACACTTCCTCCTGTTTAGATGAACTTTAAATATATATATATATATATATATATATATAAATATGTTTTTTTAAACTAATATTTATCTGACAAAAAATGTCAAATGCCTCTGATCTTCCAAAGAAGCCAACACAACAGGTTGCCTGCTGTTCCCTGTGTGTGAATGTGTGTATGTGTGTGGGAGTGTGTGTGTGTGTTTCTTCGCTCAGCCTCATCTGTATTCATTTATGAAGGAAGTGCAAGAGACTCTCTCAACAGGTTTAGAGTATAGAATGACTAATGGAGACAGATAGCACGATGAATCTACTCATCTGTAAAGGATTAACCTTGTCTGGCGCCCAAATCTGATCTAATCAGCCTGAAACAGCATGTTATTCTATTACACCACGTAACCAGTGACAGATAACTGTTCATACTGCTCAGGTATAACACAACACTGCTCTATCCACCGGACAGTCCCCTTACAAGGAATGAATCGTGTTCTCAGTTAAATACAACAGATGTGACAGGAAAACGCAAAACAGCACTGACAGTCAAAGCAATGAAACATTAGAAATGAAACCTAAGGGGCGAACAATTACCAAAGCAGTCTTTAAGACTTAAAAAGACAACTGATCTACAACAGCTTCCAGATGGATGCATGCTGTATGGCGGGCGTGTCATGAGCAAAGTAGGAAATAAATATCTCTGATAGCTGTTTTAATGGCAGCCTGAGCAGAGGCATGCATTTTTCTTGACATCCTCAGATGTTTACAGCCAAGAGAGCCACACAGCTGATCCGTGATGATGAACACGATGAATGAGAAATGCAGCTGATTTATTCTTATTATTATTGGAAGGACTCGGGATGTGATACAGCTTCGTTCACAACTGTTTGATCACTGGTTTGCTTGTTTTCTATAATGTCTCTTTATCTCTTTTCCTCTCCAGTCTCGCACTTAAACCAGCATGTGTCTTTGTGTGGTTGAGTGGCAGAGCATTTATGCTGTGAATAATATTTATCTGGCCCACTGTAGACCACCAACTCTGCACTGCTTACACAGTGGGTCCTGCACACACACCCACACACTTTGCAGATGCTGAGGAAAAAAACGCATAAAGCTGTCCAGTGAGATCAGCTCTTATGACATAACCTGGTTCCAGTATTAAACAAGCAGTTATAATGCAACGCCAAGCATGTGACAGTCTGCGTCTTATTCATTAGTCAGACTATCTTGGGACAAATAGTCCTCGCCATCGCTGAACAACAACACAGACACCACAAGCACACAGCTGGACCAGAAATGAAATGAAATACAACCAGAGAAAAACAAAACATGTGCTTCTGTGTCTGCTTTTTAGTAGTTGGCTGCCTGAGAATTATTCCTGCTACGGTGTTGTGAAGAAAACAGACATAATGTAATGTAACATTAACATCTGGAAAAGAGCACACTATGAATCCAGATGTCTTAAATGTTTAAGTCTACATGTCTAACTGGATGAAGTTGGATCATTTTGAGACTTCACCTGTCTCCTGTCCTCATTTGCACTAATGTGCTCTTATCTAAAACTCCATATGTCACTGTATCATCATTGATCCTCTAGAAAAAGGATATATACGTATATACACACACATATATAATGTGTGTAATGTTGATCTCTACTGTTGCACTACTTTCTCCACTATGGGACAATCCCTGAAATTGAACAAAACAGGATCAAAAACAATAATTCAAATGTAATCAATCACATTCTAACGTTGAAATCTCTGAAACCACCTTCAGTTCTCGCATGAAAGCACCAGCATTAGGAGAAATAGACTTGGCCGGAATTCCTGCAACATTACGCCATATTCATTTAAAAACAGCCAACAAGATGTGCACTTGTGTAATTTCCAAAATGCCTGTGCAGGTCTGCCAATTCAGCCCGCTTTAAATGATCTTAACCAACCTTGGATGCAACTGCTCAAGCAGAAACGACACTGTTCTGCCAAAGAGCGTTTCACGTCTTTCACTTCCAGTGACCAGTAAACAAATATAATGCTGTCATGTTAATCCCCAAAGGAAAACTCCCTCTTTGTGATAGTCACAAAACGAAAACTTTGGAGCTAGTAGAGATGCTTTGTCATGCTCAGGGACATAATAGATGATGGGTGACAAGGGCGTTTTTGTGTTAAAGGTCACCAGTTTTAGGAGTGTCTCTCAAGGCCATTCCTCAAGGACACCCACTCCCACACGACAGCCCACTTCTTAAACCAAAACAGAATAACCACAGGACTCATTTAAGGGCCATTAAAGGGGCACGTCTCCAATGTTTCACATAAAGATAAGTTTAACTGTTTCCAAATATGAGACCACTATCAACAATGATACTTGTTAAGGGACTAAAACTTTGTCTTTGTCTCTGCTTTGACTTTTTGCACTATTCCTTTTTATTTTTTACACTGGGGATTACGCCGGACACGTCACTCAGATAATCATTTTGTAGTTTGAGACGTGTGTGTCAAGAAATCAGTTTCCAGTTTTTGTGATAGAAACAGCAGTTAACCAAAGCCAGATAGTATCAGATCTGTGTTCACCTCCTCCTCAGAGGAGGATCGTACAGGAGAGCCGACTGACACACACTGACCTACTCAGACAGATTGTTGTCATGGGTTCGACTGGCTTCACCGCTGTTCTCAATGGGGCGCGATCCGTCAACTCCACCTTCAAAACATCTTTGTCGTGTATCTCACTGTTTATCACTGTTCTAAGGCAAGAAACCAAGAATCACTTCCACCTTCAGGCTGCCACTGCCTGTACTATCACAAACACACACACACGCTACATATCAAAACATCATGCAGCACTGTTCCTAAATCATCTCTGGATGCAGCCAGTCACATTCTACGTCAGCTCGCATCATCTGCCACATCTTTAACCTACCCACGACACTGGATGATCAAAGAAAGATTTGTGAACAATGCAGATTATTCCAGAGTACACAGAAATGTACTTAGCAAATAAATATGACTCAGTTCCTGATTTAGTTTTTACACCACCCACTTAACCACATCAGGGATAAAAACATATTGCAGTGGTTCATCTTCAAGTGCTTTTCATGCTGCTTGGATTGGGAAGCACATTATGTTTTATTTTAGTTTTTTATGTGCTCCAGTGTTAGGTAGGATGTTGAGCTAAGGGGTGATAATAGACATTAAAAAAGGTGAGCTAAAAACTGATCTGGACTTGATCCTGACGTTAAATTTAAATCAATGACTTCTAGCACAAAATGGCTGCCTGAAAATGATTTCAGAGGGATGCTGTCGTCTCACAGACACTGTTCAGCCTGTAGAGTCATAGCTAGTTAATACTGTGCATCATAGGTAACTGATTAGTATTTTGATTTGATGGAGAAGCTGTTTCACTGAATGTTGCAGTGTACACCCAGATAAACTCAGGTACAGTATAAAAAACTAAGACTAAAAGTAAACCCAGAAACAGTGGATGTTACCAAAGGTGTCCAGATAAAAAAAAAAATCACAATACAGTAAAGTGAAAGTCAGTCATTTCTAGAATTCCACACAAGCCGGTTTCTCACGTTCACTCAAACACTGATGACGATGCCTTCATACAAACATCCACACAGCCAGTGAACACCATCCCAGACTGAACCCCAGTGTTTGGTCAAATGAGAAGACACATTTCAACAGCCTGTCACCACCAGTGGCGTCTGTTTAGTCTCATAGAAACAAGTAAGGTGTTCAAAACCATTAACACTCAACAACAGACATTTGATTCTATGTGTGTTTTGAACTTAAAAGCATCAAATCACTCTCATCAAGTGATTTACATTATGCAAGCAGCCAACAGCCAAGGCTCACGCACAGAGGGCTGAGGACATGTGTGGTCTTACCGGGTGTCAGACAGAGTTAGATTTCCAATACATGAAAGGATATGGGTTACAGACGATACGAAGACACCAGTTGCGAGGCCTTGTTGTTTGCTTCAAGCAGAAGAAGGCCGTGGGGGACAGAGCTGGGTACGGCTGCTGCTCCTCCTCCTCTGAGACACAGTCTGGATCACGAATAGGAGCAGTGATGCGAACTCCCAGTGTTGGTCCAACTTCCAGCTCCGGTTCCTGCTCTCCATGCTCCTGAACTTCAGGACTCCATTCTCCACCACTTTTGCTCCCCCTCCTCCACTGCACCTTCTCCCCCTCCTCGTCATGGCCTGGTCCAAGGTCAACATCCGGACCCTGAGCATCACCCCTGTAGGGCGTCGGTACAGCGAGCCTCACCTCCTCCTGCACCTCCTCCTGCGCCTGCCCCTCTGGGCACTCTGCACACTGAAAGCGCGCTCTCCCCTCGCCATCAGTCATGATAGAGCATCAGGCAGAGCCACTCTGAACGGAGGTCAGACAGAGAGAGGTTAGCGAGAGGTGGGAAGTGAGGGGGACAGACAGACAACAATGTGATGAGAGTTACGGAGAGATACGGAGCTACGGTGGAGGAAAGAGTGACACAGAAAAGAGATCAACTTAGATAAGAGCAATTAGAGACAATGGGCCAAATAAACACTCAGGCCATTTCCTCATCCAATTCCTCAGCAGCACTTACTGCTACCAAGCAATAAACACACACACAGATTTTCAATATTCGTTTACAAACCTGACAATGTTTGAGCATGAATTTCACAAAGCTCTTTGTCAGTTTTCTATTTCTCTCTCCACTACAAAAATGTTGAGATGACCTGTCACTAAAAGAGAATCATACACAACTGAGTTTCTGTAGAATATCATATAAATATTATGTGAATATGATATAAGGGACACAGTTAACTCACAGCTGTTCGCATACAGACAATTATTTGCTGTTTCAGATAGAAACTACACTAAGGAAATAATAAATGTTAAATGTCACTAAATTAAACTGCAATATCACAGAAATAGTGGGGATTTTTTTTCCACTCTGTCTCCCTCTCTCTTCCTGTTGCTATGTGATTGAACAGATGGACTGCGCTGTCTCTAGTCTACTGGAGGTTTTTAGCCCACACCACGCAATGGTGGGCAGGGAATGCGCAAAAAAAAAAAAGAACTATAAATGCCACACTAATCCTGATTATTATAATAAGTAGAAAAACAGAGAACAAAACATTAGTCATCATAATCCAACTAACAGACTTTTTTTCTTCTAAGGGCTTTTTAATGGGCTTTGTTGTCCGTCGTTCTCCATTACAGGAGAAAGGCGCATCTGAGGCAGTTCTAAAGCGATTCTGTGACAAATAGGTGAAATATTAAAAATGTTTTAATCAGGCCGCTGAAAAGTACTTACACATTTCAAACGGTGTTAAAGGAAATAAAGCCCACCTGAGAGAGCAGAGCGCCCATCACCTGTGTTTCTCTTCGTTAGAAAGTGGACTCAACAGACACTAAGAGATGACAGTCAAACAAAGCAACTTCACATTTTCAAATACCTTATCGAGACGGAATCGTAAGTTCCCATAAGCATGATCCGTGACTTTCCGTGTTTCTAGTGCGCCCAGCCTTTCTCAGCAACCCGGAGCGTTCCTTTCCCTTTTCTTTCTTTCCTCTTTTCTCTCTCCTCGAAAACAAATCTCCTTTCTTTCTTTGCCTTCTCTGAGATCAAAGGTAATCCGAGAGCCGATAAAATCACTGAAAGTGATTCAAAAATTACTTAAAGTGGTCTTGGTTTGCGCGTACGGTTAAATGGGGGCATCTATCCACATCCATGAAGAAATCCATTCGTCCATTCTCGCCGAGGCGTCGGTTACGCAGCGTGGAGCCGAGATGCGCACGGGAGCGTCGCACTGTGTGGTTTGCTGTGCTGAAGCTCCGAGGATGATCTGACTCTGGAAAACTTGGCCCAGGACCCGGGAGTCCTGGCACGTGACGTGATGCCTGGCTATGGATGCGTAGCGTGTAGCGGGAGACACACGCGCGCGCGCGCGCGGAAAAGACACAAAGGGCCAAACTGCGCGCGCACGCACCGCGGTGTTTAATACATCATCATTCAGTCAGCAATAGGTAATGGAAACGGTATAAAATACACAAATCTTTATTATCTTTAAATCTAGTTATTATTATTATTAATTCAACCATAGAAACTTTATTATAGTGAGATTAACCTGTTAAATAATTGTATTATGTATAATATTTTATGATATGCGTCTAATGTGCTACTGAGCATTTA
>JAUYWH010000026.1:16732252-16800811 GCA_034779795.1 Ctenopoma multispine
GGCTTCCCTGCTTAGGCTGCTGCCCCCGCGACCCGACCTCGGATAAGCGGTTGATAATGGATGGATGGATGGATTTATTTAAACGTTAATCCAGGGACGCTGGCGGAAAATACTGTTGAGTTAAATGGCCTCCATCTTTTACATCCTGTTTGTCTGTATTTTCATTCTTCAATAAATAAATACAATAATCAAAGACATAAATAAAATGAGTCTTTCTGATGCAATCCCGTTAGGCTTAGTGTAACTTTCTGCATAAATAAATAATTTAGGTTGTTTTTGCAACACCACACACCATTTTATCTTATCTGCTTCCTGGTATTTTAATTTTAGCTGAGAATTTGTTACATCTCATGCAGGAATGTTCTGTTGTAAATATAGATGTGATCTCTGTCTTTCTGTTTCTTCTCTGGTGTGATTCCGCTATGTCTGCAACCAGTGTGCTTTCATCTCAGAAATAAAAAGGAATACACGCACACACACACACAGGAGCCGACTACCTGCTGGCCTCTTGAAAAATATAAAACTCTTTTCAATACAAAGACCTGCAGGTTGTAGGGCGTTGTCACCCACATACACCCCTACTGGCAGACTTCAAAACGATTCCGAGTGAGACAGATGCTGAGACCAGAACAGCAGAGAGAGTGAACAAAGAAGAATGAAGGTATACAAAGGCAAAACTGAGATGGGGAAAGAGAGGTAAAAACAGAGCCAGAGAAAGCACTGACCGGCCAGATACAGGGAGACTGAGAGAGAATAATGTGTCATAGCCACAGGAATGACAGTAGCATCTGGATTATAATCTGCTGTTGTATAACAGCATCTGTCAGACTTCTGCGTGACATTATATTAACACAAATGTGGAAAATAACATATAGACCAACAACCCTCCTGAACACTGAACATTTTTAAACACATTTCCTTTTTACTGCAGAAAAATCGAGCTAAAGTGCCAACGTGTGCATGGTCATTATGAATTGTCCTTGTTTGTGTCTTTGTTTTTGTAAGAAATTCAGTACAGACATTGTAAATGACTATCACAGCAACAGATATTGAATATGTGTGAGGTTTTCAAATTAAAGAGACTCACGGAAACTTTCATGAGGGAATCAAACATGAAGGTGGATCATTGTTGTCAGCTAGACGCACTTGTATGCTACATGTTGCACTGAGCATGCAGGAGGTACAACATGACACTAAAAGTACACTGTGGAAATCAACTGTGTTTTGTTTACCACACATTGAAGTAGTCACAAAATTAAAAAAAACAAAGCATAGAACCACAGTTTTCCCCAGAAGAGAAGCACGATACAACAACAGAAATGCATGGTGAATATGTCTCATGCTTTCCGCGTGTGGATCGGATGAATTGCCGTGAATCATCCAGACAAGTACCTGCTGCACTCACACCTGGGGTCACGCGGCCATTATACGAACTTTGTATTGGGGGGTTCCCAGTCTGAATAATATTTGAGCTGACTAACTCGAGTAGTGTCTAGAGTAGTTCAGGGTTCCAGTGCATGACTGGAAGTATCTAAAGTTTGATCTGGATCAACTCATATCCTTACTTGAGTCTTGTTTAGGGCACGTGTGGACCTGCTGCTTCCTTCACATCAGTTTGTCTTTTGCTATCAGTGTGTTAGCCAAGCGTTACGTTAGTGTCCGTTTTGTTAAAAGTTATATTAGGAAAACAATTAGCTACTTGTTACAATGCTAAATGCTGTGTAACATGGAGGAAGTCAGATGTAGGTTTCCTGACCTCTGATTCAGTTTAAAGTCATTTATCCATAAATCCAGATGCAACTTTCCTGTTGACACTACTTGGTGTAAATTAGGTCTTAATAACTTGATAGAAAAATAATTAAACTGGGACACGGAAGTTAGAAGACAGTCATTGAAGGACAGAGAACAATTAATTTCCTGAATATCCATTTACAGTATAAATTCCATCAGTCACAGCTTCAATTACACTCTCTGACTTTAATATTAATAGGATTATGTAACTGGGGAATAACACCCTTGTCAATCCACCCTTCCACAGCGCTTATCTGGTCGCAGAGTCACAAACATGTGGCAATTTGAACACACACAGTAACAGACAAACAACTCAGTAGAATATAAAACGTGACTGACACATAGAAACAGTGTGTGAGTGACATAAGGTCACATTTTTTAACTGCAGTGTGAACAGAGCTAAAAGTCACAGAGGAAGATTTTCTCCATAGAGGGAGAAGGATACTGACGTTATGCACCTTAGACTCTTGTTTTGCATTAAATTCAATTAGATTTTATTAAACTACAAGTGTTTCAAGTGTGTACAAGTGTTGTTATTAACCTAATCCAAATGTATCTCTCTACTCTGATGCAGTATTTACTCAAACAATCCAATAATAAACTAATTATATAGTAATGTAATGATGAAAAATGTTATGAAACAACAATAAAAGATGTTGGGTAACTTGCTGTAGGTGGGTTTCCTATTACTTCACTGTCTACCACTTGCCAATCTGTCTTTTAAACCCACCGCTGTGCTTCAGCTTGACTTCTCACTACACCGAGTGCGTCTGAAACAGTTGTCAAATGAGTCTGCACTGTCTGTCACATTACGATATCCTGCAGTGAGACAGACACGGCGAGACAAATGCAGTAAATAAGACAGCGCATGTTTAAAAGTGAGCGCAAGCTGTCAAGGTGAGGCGGTGAAAAAGAGATAGGCGGAGAGAGACAGAGTGAGATGCAAATGACGCCGAGATAAATAAAAAGGTCAGCTGGCAGACATGAAGAAGCAGACTTCCACTGCTGAGCTCCTAAGTCGCTCTACACTTCCAGGAACGACGGTGCAGTCTTCGCATACTCAGCTGTGTAACGCTATGCATGTGCATTTGTCTGGGTATGTGTCTGTGTGTGTGCTGGTTCAGCTGTGCATTCCAATCAAAGAGATTAACCCTCTCGCCCCCACTGAACCAACCCCCCTTCCCTCAACCACCAACAACACCATTTCCCTCACTTTATCCACTAATACCCCTCTGCTTCCCTGCATATCAGTGCCAGCCACTGCTACCACCTACTATGTGTGTCTGACTACAGCCTCATACCTCAAATTCATATCAAATTAAGAAGAATTAGCTTGATTATTTTACTACTGACCAAAAATAATCCAAATTACAGACAAGGCAGCAGCCTTAATTAAAGCCAACATACTTCACTGCCCACTTGGTTCATACAACTAATACTAGACACCACAGACACCAATGTACCATGCTAAGGGGAAAAATGCCGGGTGTCAGGTCTAACTTTATTTTATAGTAGACACATCCCTACTACACGAATTCTTATTTTTCTCCTGCATCGCTCAGGGGTAACAGATTAGACTAGAACAAGCAGCCATATACGATTTCTGTGCTTATGCATTTAATACTCTTATTAGCATGACTACAGCTTTACATTATGAACCACATAATAGATACGATTAATCACTGGGTTCAAAAAGTGTCAGAGAATGGCTTTTTTTATTACTGTGCATTTTCAGATGCCCAACCGCAAAACATCCCGTCGTCTTTTCCAGGCTTTAGATCATTCTCAGCTGCACAGTGAATATTCACATTGGAGAACAAACAATGACTTAATACCAATAATCCATTGCCAAAAATTCAAATACAAAAAATACAAAAGTTAATATTGAAGTAAAAGCTGGAAGCTACAGTGTACTAGCAGGAAATGCTCCATCTCATTTGCCATCGTCTCTCAGTGTCAGCTTCTCCATCCTCACTAGACTTTCAGCTAATTTCATCATCTCTGTTTCTTTTCACAAAGATGAGCTCACACACACACGCTCACACACGCGTGGCGAAGCTAAAACTCAGTAAATATGGCTTATTAAGCTATACGTAAACAATATTAAACTATTTATTTTATTTTTGTAGATCTGAGAGTCCAATGTTACCCTCTGTTACAACGTACAGCTGTGGTTGGCTACATGTGCACGTTCATGGGAGTGGAAAGGAGAGGCTTCGTAATGAGGTCTGAGGCTGTCACGGTTCAGCCCTAAAAGCCTGGTTGATTGGGTGATTGGGTAATTGATAAAACCTGCTATATCGACTGTTTAAGAGACCACTCTTTGCCGTCACCCCTGCCAGGTTGTTGCCTGCTCTTGTTGGTAGCCTTACAGCCAACCTCTGCCTGTTTTCCGTCTGTTCATGTCTGATCTCCTCTGCTAAAGGATCTCCCGCTCAGCTGAACCTGAACTCGTTCACCTGCCTGACCACCTGGATCTGACCTCATCTGTCTCTGTTCGACCCTCGGCTCTTGACAGTTAGAAACCACTTGCATGGGTGGAAGTGATTCCTTAATTATAGATAACGATATTGGAACTTTAAGTTGATGTTTAATGGATTTATTTCATTCAGTAATTAGAAAGAGGATTTGTTCAAATTAATCTTTATTTCTATGACACTCTGGGATCAAAGGAAACCAGTGGAGGAATTATTAAGAGATCTGTGCACTGAGAAACTCAGAAGAGGATGTTTGTATTAAATCTTTATTGTGTGAAGGAGGAAAATCAGGATTGTCGCAGCTAACTGAAAGGAGGCGAAACCTAGAATGATTTCAATCTGAATTCAAGTTTTTGCTCACCTGTTTTTTCACCTGTGTTGCAGTTGCTCACCGTGTCACACATGCCAATTAGTCCAGGGCGCCACCATCTTGGGCTCCAGTCTCATCCACCATCTCTTGTAGCCCGTTCAGTCACTTTGTATTCTCCTGCGAGTCTTCAGGTCTCCCTCATCCACCTCAGTTCCCTTGACCTCTTCAACCTCTTCAAGTCCTACTAGAAAGTCCTTATCACCTTATCCACATCACTTCCTGACTCTCAAACCAACCATTGCTCTTTTTTATTAAACCTTTCAAAATCAGTTCAAAAAGTGTCCGTCTATTTAGAAAAACCTGACTGAGGCCGTGGCGCCTCCGTGGAGCTGGCTTGACATGACTGTTCTCACTAAAGAGACAGACAAACAGAATCGCTGCTCGAAAACTCTGAACAGACACAGTGAATCACCATTTACCCCAATCTGCCTCCAAACAACTTCACTCACTAATCTACTTCCTGGTTTGCAACGCTGTGTGTGTGTGTGTGTGTGTGTGTGTGTGAGACAGAAAGTGTATGTGCAGCCAAAAGGTCATCGTCCTGGCAGCTTCTCATGGTTAATCCCTACGTCTCTCACTCTTCCAGGGGCACTTCCTGTTCTTTATCCGTTTCTCACTTTCCGTCTCAATAGTTTCCTTTTTTCCATGTTTCTTTTTTTTCTCCCACCATTCGAGTGTGTGTGTGTGTTTGCAGGGGGAAAGTAAGATTAAAACATATGTTCATCAGGAGGAGGATTACTGTCCAGTGGGGTGATTTAATCTGAACACAGTCCTTGCTGCAGAACAACCTGCTAATACTGATCTCGCACAGAGTCACTGGATCATCGAACGTACACATCACCCAGTAATCATCACTTTCCCGTTAAGTTAACCAATCAAAGTGCTGCGTCTTGGAACGATTTGGCTTTGACCTTTGACGCCTTGTGTTTCTTAAAGAATATTTATCTTGATTTTCCTCGTTCTACTCGGAGACGGAGGATCACTCGGCGTCGGTGTCCGTGTCTGTCTGAAGCTTTTTGTTTCGTTTTTGCACTCGCTTTTATTCCATTTTGTATGTTCTTGTGCCACTTGGACTGTAAACTGACCAACCGGCAAGTCTTCGTAAACTTGGTGCATTCCTTTGAGATTTGTAACTAACGGGTGTTTGTGTGTGTGTAGTGTGAGAGAAAGAACACTTGTCAGCTGATTTATGGGCATCTGGGAAGCTGCACGGTGCAGCTGCTGTCATACCGCAGATCAAAGGGGATTCCTAGACAGGCTGGAAAGAGGAAGGGAGGAGGGAAAGAGGACATGTTGGTTGGATAAGGAAGGGAGACCAAGATGGCGCTGCGGAAGGCCACATCGGTCTGACGCTCTTTAGGACTTCTCCCTAACTTAGTTGTTTTTGTCTATAATTTATTGATTGTCTGTAATGTGTCTATAATTTCTTGTTTTTCACATGTGTGTACTGTCCTAGAAGACCAGAAACAAATTCCTTGTATGCACTGCAGGCGAATAAAGCTGATTCTGATTGAGGAGAACCTAATGACCCTGGCACTGATGTCAGCTACACTTTAAAAGATTCTTCTGCTCAGAGCTTCAGACTCGACAACTTTTAGCTAATGTTGTGACCATCTCTTGTTTTTAGAATCAAAAGACACTGAAAGACAAAAATGCAATATAAAAGTAGAATCCAACATATGTTAATTTGCCTGGACGTGCATTTCTTTATTTTCAGCACTAACTGCATTTTGTACATAGAAGCATACTTAGATTCCTGGAACATATTCAGAGGCATGTTTACCACGGTAAATTTGCTTATATTCATAACAGATTTTATCAGATAGCTAAAGGTTCAAGTGAATTGATAAATCACAGACTTGACCTTTTATAGCATTTTAGAGAGAGTTCCAACATTTCAGGAAATGGTTTGTAGCAGGAACAAGAGCAGACAACATAAAATAAATGATATGTTTTTTGTTCCACTGCTGCTTTATTTTCTCGCCTGCAGCTGTGTAGGACACAAACCGACAGCAGTCTAAGGCTGTAACTGCTAAATTTGTCAGGGTTAAAATGTTGCTGTAGTTAATGTTGCTGATGAATTGTTTTGTGCTATAATAAGAGCAATGGCCGGGCCAGGGGGTGAGACTACGGGTGGCTGCAGTCACCATACACAAAGGTCTGCCCCCCCCCCCACACAACAGTGGCTTTCACAGAATAGCAAAATGAAATGTTTGGTTTGGCTGAAACTATTATATTATCCATTATAAACTCAAATGTGAATATGAAAAGTAATACAAGTGGGTAATGTTATAACCACAAAACCTGGCACTGAGGCTGGTTTAACCCTTGTGTCTTTACTGACTTATGAAAAAGCTACAGATTCAGAGAGTGACAGTGATGGCGGACAGTGAGGAGCACTTATCAGTGTGGGCCCTCAGCTATATGACTCACATTCATGACCTTATTATGACCTGATATATTGAGTAAAATACTACTTATAATTAATTAATATAATTAATAAAAAGTGCATCACAAGTTTTATTAAAGGTTTTATTAAAAAGAAAATGTTAATTATAAGAACAATTTAGGACGTAACTGGTGTACAACAGCAGCCAGAAGTAAGTTATGTTTTTTGAAAGATAAGCAAATTATATTTGGCACTGTACACTGAACCTAGACATCAGTTTCCATGCCGCCATAAAGGAAACAATGGTCTCTGTCTGACCACCTCCATAAAAAAGTCTGGCTCCACCACTGACTAAAAGGTGTTTCAAATCACGTGTACAGATACAGTACGAGTGTGTTGTGTTTAGACTGAATTCATTTTGCTTGATACACCTAATAAAAACGCAGTAATTTGTCTATTTATTCCATTGTTGTTTTCCTTCCTGAGTTATATATATTTGCTACAACAGCAATTATTCCCATCACGATCATTAATCATCTAATCTAACCTACTGTCCTCTGTTCTCCTGCTGGTTATGTAGCCTGTAATCCAATTGGTTCGTCAGTCTCTAATTCTGTGAAACAGCAGACGTCAATCCAGATGGTATTAAAAATCACGCCAGGACAATCATAGTAAATAATGTCAGCTGGGACAATTACTAGAATATGAATTATTTTTCTACACAGATGAAAGTGTGGGGGATTAAAAATAACCAAACGTCTCCTGTAATTCACCTTCGTGAAAATGAAAAAAAGATAAAATACCAACATAAGAACGTCACCGTTAATATTGAAAGAACAATAAACTTAAGCTGCTTTAAAAACTACAACTGAGTGAGTTGTAAGTCCTCCAGCTTAATAACATCAGATAGTGGAGGTCACTTTTCTGTAGCCTCTCACAGCATCATCACCTGAAACAGCCTGTAAGGCAGCAGGTTTGGGGAAAGATCCAGAAGAGACTATCTAAAATATGTAATTACTACAGAGGCTAGACGTTGTCTACAATAAAACATAACTATGGGTAGTAAGAAGTTGCTTGCACAGACAGTGTATAAGGAAGTTTTTCTATGTTTAAAGGATACAAATACAAAAGTATAATACAAATTTAAGCAGAAAATGTCAGTGCAGCTGATGACAACTGATGCACCAGAAACGGAGGTTATGGAAGAGAATTAGGAAAAAAGGGAGGTAATGAGACGAAGGAGAGACAGGCAGGTGTCAGATGGACTGTCAAGACCGAAGGTGGGAATGTGGGATAACATGTGGTCAGCGAAAAGAGGCGGGGTGGGGGGTGGGGGGGGGGGGTTTACAGACAAGCCAGGCAAAGACAGTGTGAAGAGGCATCCATTTAACACTACTTGGAGACAGGTGGGGTTCACGACATCACAGACTGACCACAGAATATGTCACGATGTGTTGACAACAAATCCATTTGACCCACGTCTGTCTGACTGACCTTAGTAGAAACAAGACATTAGAGAAAAAATACTTTATGAATAAGATTTATTTAATGTAATAACCCAGACAACATCAAATGAGTCTGAGTCATGTAATGTGTGAGACAGCGGAAAGAAACGGAAACAGAAACTGTCGTGTGCAGCTACAGAGACGGAGGCAGGACTGCAGGACAACTGATGGTCAGGTCCAATTACCGGGAAAAATACTCCTTCAGGCACATGACGCAGTGGGTAAACACTGCTCTCTGACAGGTGTCGGTGAGAGAGAGCGAGACTGAAAGTGTGTCTGAGTGGCTGGAGGGAGAAACTGTGCATTCATATATTGCTTTTGGTTTTTAATTTATCGCCGGCTGTCTGGCACCAAAACATTAGCCCAATTTGCTCCAACGTTTAAATGAATTCTGTTAAGTAAAGTGATTGTGATTCAGTGGACAGAGCAGGATTGTATTTTCTCCAACAGTGAGAGAAGTACAGCAGCGCCGGAAACACGCGCGTCCAGCTGTCTGATGAATTATGTTCATTTGATTTTATTTTCTCAATGTGCTTCACGTTGAAAATACAAGCTACGTAGGTGGATTTCTATGCATTTGAAAAATGCATAGAAATCACACATTTTGTTATATTGTCTTGCTAATTGCAAGCCCTGCGCCCTCTAATAAACTAATAATTGATTTATAATTAACGATGCTGTTTCATAATTGTCATACTGTGCCATCACAGCTGTCTATACTTGTATCAATATTGAGATCCTATCTAGAGAGAGGTGTAGACACACCTAGAAACACTGGCGAAAATCTAATTTTTTTTGTAGTAAAAAACAAAAAACACCAGAAGGAGACAATTTATGCAGTGAAGTGATTTTTTCAATAATTTGTTAAAATAAGAAACAGTTTGACGTTTGTGGAAATAAAATACATCATTTTATTCTTCAAAATTAGATGAGCTGTCTCCTACTATTCTTCTTACTGTTTATCTGCCATTAATTTCTCTCCTAAAACAAGTGTGTCTGGAATTAACATGCGTGTCCTCAGAACCCTCTACACTACTCTACTAGCCCTAATGAGATTGTGGTGAGCAGTCGCTTAACTTTATTAGGATGAGATATAAGTGCACTGATAATAACTTTTCTTATGACAAGGACGCCAGGACATTCAAATTCACCCTTCCTCAGGCCTCTACACCACCTAGACACCAGACATGCTGACCAACCAGTAGAAATTACTGGTGCAGAAACACTGAAGTGATTGCATGCCTTCCTCGTACAATCTATACAGCCAGCTGATTTCACAGCGACCCCCCATCCAAGCCCGAGGCACCGCTGCTGGGAGCTGAATCTCATTTCCCGCTGAGGAAGACTCGCCTGTATGGTGTTATATTTGACTCAAATACTCACCAGCTGCTAAGCAGAGCAATCAAATGAAGCAAAATGCTAAGTGATCCTACTGGAAGCTCCTGAAGATGCTTAAGAAACATGAGTGAGAAGGTGAATCAAGCTCTGCTGGACAATGAGTGGCAGCTTTACTGTCAGCCTGAAGAGGCCTGCAGTTTGCTGTAACACAATGTTTCTTAAATAACATGCACTCAGAAGCACACCTGCAGACGTGCCATTCATTCACACAATAAATTGTACAATCGCACGCCCCCGAGTGTTTTCCCCTTTATTCCCAGTGTGTTTATGTGTGTTATTATACGTAATGTATTTACTATGAGTGCCCATCCTGTGACGATGGAGGAGACAGATTGAAGGCAGCATGTCATTACACAGGGCCACAATGGAAAACAATTCTCTGCCATTCAAATGCTTCACTCCTGTGACACTATCGGCCTTTTTTTTTTTTTTTTTTTGACGTGATCAGCTCCACTGAGCAGAATTCAGAATAGGGATGTGTGTGGCTGCTTCATGCTGGCAGCTCTATTTACGGTGCAGCCATGCAGAAAAAAGTCCCTTAACACTTTTAGTGGTTACGTTCACATCTAGTCATGATTATGAATCATATTTCTAATACTTTACCTACACAGTCTTTTCTTTAATCATCCCGGTTATGACAGTATTACACTTTTTTAATTATTGTTTTTGTTTTCACCTCACTCTGTTAAGTGACTTGAGATTATTTTAGTTGTGATTTGGTGCTATACTAATTAACATATCCCTAACAAAAGCTACTGATCTGCTTCTACAGAAACAAACAAAACGTGTATAAGATGGAGGGGGTGGGGTTTTTGGCCTACTAAGATATGAACCACCTAGTTATTTCTGAAATATTACACCACTATTACCCTGATATTGCCAAGATGAAAAGTTCTACACATACATAAGTGGTTTCTGCATAACTAGATTGTTTTTTTATCAACTGGTAGAAACATCAGGGAACATACATGGAACAAACAGTGAAGTTGAGTATTATTAAGGATATAAAGTGCACAGGTTTTATCCACCTTATTCCTCGTTATTTTCTATTTCTATAAATGGAAAGTGAAACATAACGTTTGGCCTGAGTCCTGCGACACGCGGAACACGTCTTAGCTCCCTCAGACCTCTGCCAAGCCTCAGATTGTTGTGTTTAATAGATTATCGTCGCTGGTTTTCTATTCCTCCATGTCAAGATTTCGTTTAATGCGTTCTTTATGCTGATAGTCTACATCTGGTTTGTGGGTAGCACTGTGATTCAACAGATGCTCATGGACATCCCTCAGGCGACAACTCGGAAATGGACAATTCTGATTGATAAGCACTTCGCATTTAAGACGTTTGTGTTTTTTCCCCTCATGGAGCAGTTTTACATTGTGGTATTGTTATTTTAATGATCTGCCTCTTATCTCCCAAGTTACAACTAAACAACTCTGTTAAAACAGAGACCAAGCAGTTTCTGCTCATTAAACTGAACTTAAAGACCAATTAAAATTTTTAGATCATTCAGAACCCATCTTATTTTTTTATTATCCAGCTGACATATTCTATAGGATCGCCCCCTTATGCTGCTACTATGTGTGCGGATTGGTGCAGGTATGTAACTAAAGATTTTTCATTGAATTAGTGCCATGACACCACTGGGAGACTCAGCAGTAAATTGAAGCTTAGAAATTGTGCATTGTGAGTCGGGATTTAAAGGACTTAAAGAGTGGCAGTGAAGTCACCAGAGTTGGAGCTGTTAATAGTTCTGACAGATATCCCTGCTCTCACTGACAGGCCTCCCCGCCTGCAGTCTCTTTATTTATGTCTCTTACACCGTGTCAAGCAAAATCAATCACTCACTTATTCGCTTTCTCGTCCTACTCACTCTCTCATATAAGCCCACGCATACACGCATACGTGCACAACACAAACCCAAAAACCAGAGGTGGGTGATGTCATCGGGGTTTCTAGCCGACCTATCATTGAACCCTCGGGCGTCTTGTTACAGTAGAGACGAAGGGCTGGAGTTGCTCCGCTGCCAGTAATAAATGAACTGTAACTAATGGTGTGTGTTGGTGTGTAACCAGGTTATATACAGCTAAGTGCACAATAGGAAGGGGAATACACTTGGTGCAGGCTCTACGTGTGATTGCAACTGTGCGTGTGCCTGCTTGAGTTTCAGAGCCTCGAGGTAATTAAAACGAGGGGTTTATTATGCGTGTGTAGAGTAAAAGTGTTTTACCTTACCGTCAACGCCTCGATACCTAGATGACTTAAATATCTCTTAAGGCTACCTGTGTGTGCACATGCAATGGGGTTTAATAGCAAATTTGGCTTCACAAGGGACAGATTTGAAAAACAGATTAATACCGGTCAACAGTAGAAAAAAAAAATCATAATATATTAATTCTATCAAATCAATGACTCAGTAAAAATAATTAAAGGGCCGGTGATACAAAGTATTAACTTTCACTATTAATTGAAAGAGTAATTCAATAAGTCCTAAATAAGATAAGATTATATTTGAGATTAACTCCCTTTACGTATTTGACACTATTATTTTTTTGTCTTAACTGCATCGATCACTGCTTCCTTTAAACGTGTTATCTATTCTGTCAAATCCTTCAAACTTGCAGAGAAGTGGGCAGATATTTTGATCACAGTCCTTTCTTCTCAGTGCTGCTGTCCATGTTGCTTAACTTCAGCTTTTGGGAAAATCCCGTCATACACGACTCTGCATTCTTTTATAGCTGTTCAGTCTTTCTTAAGGAAATTACTTCAAAGCTAAATATGCGACTTAATGAGCAAGTGTAGAATGAGACTGGATATCGGTCCACGCTACAGTCATTCACCCAGATCTCTGTGCTTCTCCTCCAACGTCTGCTACGCTCCGCTGTCACAGCCCTTCAAACATACTAATGAAGCAGAAATCTGTGAAATTCTGCAACTGGTCAGAAAGGAGAACCTCACTCAGGAACTTTTACAAGTGTGTTGTCCCTCTCTTACTTCACAGGAGGTGTCAACTGCACCTTTTCACATTAAGACTAAGCTACACGTTGTAGCTCTGTGTTAAATGTTCTGTTGTTCCACTTCTTTCGGGAGTTTTGCTCTCAGCAATTCAGATTCTCAGGCGTCAGACAGTGAAGGACAACACTGCAACCACAGGCCGACAAGCTTAGCTCTCAAAAACAGCAGTAAGTGTTGCCATCTGGGCCAACAGGCTGCATGTTTCCCAGCACTAAGGCAATACTCCCTGCTGTGTACGTGCACATGCTGGGGTCAAAAGAGGTCAGTTCTGGGGGTAATTTATTGATGAAGTGATCAGTTCCCGGTGTGGAGGAGGGGTTTTTCCACCTCAGCTATCCAGTAGACATCACTGGTGTACAACACATACAAATACAGCTCAGCTGATACTGCTGACAGTAAACACAAATACACATAATAGACAGAATGTAGAGATCTTCTGCGGCAAAAGTTTGACATTTTGCTTAGAAAAGCTTTTGAGTAAAAGATAAAAGCTTGCACAACACTGAGTGAGCACCTAAAGTGGAAAGCTAAGGAAATCACGATCAACCTAATTTAAAAACTGTGTAGTGAATAATTGATTCAGCCACTGCTGTGCATTGGATGTTTGCTTAATATATGCTTAATGTGTATTGAAACATAATGGGCTATACTTAGCATGGATTACACGCATGAAGTCACATGAGGCTCATGTGGATGAAGGTCAGGACCCAACCACTGATCCTATTGCTAGAAAGGAAATTATGCCTATTGTTTTAAGCTTTTTAGGGTATGCATCCTCGCTGTCGACCTGTTATTAGTCACATACATACCCACTTCATAACGTGACTTCTACGTTTAACTGTCAGGAGAAAGATTAGCACGAAGCACAGGAGAGCAGGAAATCTGTTCTTTGTTCTTCCTGCGGCCTGTGACAGTGATTACATAACCTCAACCTCCCTTACATAAGCATCATTAGTCAGCTGTAAATTTCAAATTGTAAAAATGCATTAAAAAAGCATCCAGCCTGCACTCCTGGTGGCCCGGATTTATTGTGCTAACATAAATACTTTTGGTTCTAGTGATAAACTATAATCCTGAAGTCCATCTTTGCACAGCATGGCGGAAACACAGTGTATTTATTTATTATTGGACAGAATGTCCCACATAGTGCAAAAAGCAATAAATGCAATGATAAGTTTTTTGTGGATTCCACAAAATAATAAAAATAATTCATATTAAAAATAAAATAAGCCAGTGCCTAACTCTATTACTCAAAACTAGAATTATCATATTTTCAATGTCTCTTTTGCTACTACTCTTCAGCTGTAATGTGAATTACTATACTGCTCATCCCTGATAGTACTGTATGACTGAGGAAATCAATTTGTGCAGCTTCACACCACATGTCAAGTCAGTAGCCACTTCTCAGCAACATTGCCAAGGCTTAGAAACGACCAGCTGGTGCAGAGAACATTATGGCCAAAGCTGTGTGGCCAAGCCAATTTACATTTGCATGTCAAATTATTTAATTTTGTTCCCCAAAGTGCACTAACTCTATAAAATGGTAACAATTACATTAACAGCCACAGTACTGTCCACCTGGAATGACCTTAGATGTGGAGAAAGTAGTCTGTCCAAACACGTTACGTAAAGTGATTTGGAAATGCTGTATTTCTTCTTGCTCCATCTTTTTTGCCAACATAAAATATTAAGATTAAGATTTCTTTCCACATCACATAAATGGGGCTCAAAGGAAGATTTACTCAATGAACAAGATGAACTTACTTATCAATTTAAGGGAAAGTAAATGCATAATCAATGGCCACTTTATTAGGTACACCTCTCCAATAATAATGAAAATGATTATTAATCCGAAGAAGAAGAAAAAGAAGAAGAGCGGCTTTGTTGATCCTGTTGGGGACATTGTTGTTGGACAGCTGCCAGACAGAACATGCTGGCACTACACTGGGTTTTTGTCTAAGGACACCACAACATGCAGCCAGGAGGAACCTTAAAATCGAGCCACTGGGGTTTGTAGACGATTGCTCTACCAACTGAACAACAGCCAACTTAGCTGCTGCCGCCCCTCTAATGCAACCCAACACAACAGCTCTGCCATTAATTCTTACACAATGTTATAATATCTCAGTTGTTAGTTGTTGTTGTTGTCAGAAAGTCGATAATTCTACTGTAGTCATTCTGGAGTGCATTTCACTACGGGGTGTTTCTGATGTTTGGCTACCTTATTTACATAAATGAGGGGGGTTGGTGTGTACCTAATAAAGTCACCAGCGAGTACACAGGATGTGAATATTATAACTTCAAACTGAACCATCTATAGAAACATCTGACAGCAGTAACATACAGTTTCTTAAGTTGCGACAGTGTGTTGTAATTCTCATGAGAGAAAAAGCATATGTCACTGTAGACCGAATAATCAGCTTTCTGCTCTCATTCTGTGCAGGTTTGGGAGTTCTTAGACTCAATTCTCCTGTCAAATCCCTGTTGCAATGGGGATTTGGGGATCTTTCTCACGCTGTCAACCTCTTCCTTTATATATCTTACTGAAACAAATCTTCTCTTGTTTCATATTGGTAGCATTTCTCTAGCATCTCCGCTCATTGTCCGGCCACGTAGTCAATATAGGTAATAAACTTACATTCTTGCCAACTCAAAGAAAAAAATGTAAGAATATGTCTGAATGTGCAAGTGAGAGAAAGAGTCGGACCAATCGCTTAAGAATCTCTCTAAAGCTTTACAGGAAGTTCACGTGTTAACCTGAAATGGTACAAATGACAAGCTGACAAACTCAAGCTGACCTTTTCTGATCCACAGCCAAGTGAACATGGTGCAAGTGTGAAAGAAACATCACTGATACCGTTAGAATATCTTAATACAGTACTGTGCATTGCAAAATGTAAGGAAACACAATCTGCACTGTTTGCTGCATGAAAAAGGAAATACATTTAATAGGTCAGGCAAAGCTAAAATTAGGCTTTAGCAAAATAAACTGTTCTGCACTCAGAATACAGAGAGTGGGAAACTGTAAACACTGGACTCCAGTCTTCTCCATTTCAGTAGAAAAACAAATATCATTTCAATCAATAGCTTCTTGATTTACAGGCCTGGAGGTGGTTCTGAGTATTAGTAGTATTAGTATTAGTAGCTCTTCACTGGAACTCTCAACATCAGATCCAAAGAGCAAAATAATCCCATAAGAGCAGCCCAGTCCCAGAAAAATTACTTTCATATAGGACGAAACTGCAATCCCGATTACGTTTCGATACATATTTTTTTGACGACCAGTAACCGGTTTTCTGGTGGCACAGTAATTAATTTGAGGGGACAGCGATCGCTGATACTCAGCGATTTGACGCGTCTTTATATCTACTCTGTATTGGCCAGGAACCACTGGCCACCCCAACACAGAGAAAGTGAGTTCCAGTTTCCCAGAACCAGCCCCGTCTTTACGAGCCCTGTCACACTCAACACTTGTTCACTTCAGTGTCACCAGCCATCAGCATGCTCATCAACCACAACAAGACAGAACACCGCTGCCACAATTACTCCTTACTCCATTTACATATAATGTGATTTAAAGTTTAATATCTGTCCCATTAACAATATATTGAGATAGACTGGACTGGACTAAACAACACACGCAAACATTTCTTTGAGTAAATGATCCTTTAATATGTCTGTTTACCAGCAAGCTTACTACCTATAAACTCCTATCACCCTCTGTGTTTGACACATGGCTGCTTTCAAACTGTGTAAATCAGACACACGCACTAATGTGTTGGATTGTGTCTCTGAAGCAAATAACCAGCTGCAATGTTTAAGTCAACTGCCTACAACATGGCAGAGAAAAAGCTGTAGACGGAGAGTGATGAAGATAAAGAGTTGTGGAGTTATGGTGTGGATGTGTTTAAGGTTAATGTAAATCCGGCGTATTTGGTTGATCATTTCTGCAGCTCTGACGCTCATGTGTCGAATGGAACAGGTGCAGAGACCTGATACTAGATGAAAAACGTGCACGCAGCGCTTTCTACTGCCGGATTAAACCCTGATCCCAGTTCTAATATTAACACTTAATCCAAGTCCTAAACCTAAACCTTCATATAAAAGAGTGTACAACAGAACCTTGAACACATAAATACACATCACACTCACACACTAACACTTTTTGAAGCCGTCTGGCTTTTTAAAGTGATGGATACCAACATCCGTACCTCTCCCCTGTGACCAGTTCTGACTTGTTTAGTCTAACAGCTGCAAATGTTATGATCCTTTACCCAGCCGGCACTCACGCTAACACACACACACACACACGTACATAATGCACAAGCCGTCTATAGTCACATTCTAACACAGGCAAGTGAGATTTGAAGCTCTGCTAATGCCAGACGCAGGTTTACTCAAAAATCTGCCTAACTGCATAATCAGTAAAGGCTGGTGTCACCTCAGATTTTCTACTGAACCAAGTGGCGACTAAACAGGGAACTTGTGCGCGCGCTCACACACATTGGAGCAGAATTGAGTAAGTGTTTGTACCAACAAAGTAGTCGGAGGGTAGTAAAACGAATACGACAGGTCGGCTAATTAACTTATTACCAGCTGAGCAGCAGGTTATCATTTCACTGTTTGTTTGTAATCAAACAGTTGTTTTTTTTTTTGTTGATTACAAGAGGAAACATTTATTAATCAAAGCATATTAATATCAGTCAGCATGCTTCTATAACTAGACCTCAAATTGTTTTGACATCTTAGAAAGTAAGATGGTAATAATGAAATATTACACACAATATTGAAGGTGACAAACAATATTTAACACATCCAGACCTCTGTCACTTATGTCCTGTTAAGTATGGATTTTAATTAACCAGACCACATCTGACAACACATGTCCATTTAATGAGAGCACCGCTGGACTCAAGTTATCCACAAGTGATGACGGAACAGTTGTGGTTTTATATACATTTCACATACACGTAAAAATGTCAACACATATCTGTAAAATATTTCTAACATTAACAGTGCTATATCTTCAGCCTCCTCGTGTCCTTGAAAGTTCCATTAATTTCACTGAGGACTGAATATCCATTAGTTAAGGTGGTTAATGTGCATTATCTGAGCTAAGACTCTGGCTTAGCGGTCTTGTTACACTTAGTTGTCTTGAAGAGCTTCAGTTTGGTTATGTTTAATTCATAAGGCGCCATCACTGAGTCTGGATTAGAAAGTGGCTGATGAATATGGATCAAAGCACTTTCTAAATTCACACACACACACACACACACACACACGCGGGGATGTGATGCATACAGAAAGTGGAGGCCTATGCACAAAAAACGTGCACATTATGACACATGTGAACCTATATGTAGAAACATGCACAAAATGTGCTCATCTCGCACGTAATTAAGAACATGCTTACGCACAGTTATCTAGAGGCAGTGTGAGTAAAACGATCAGGAGGAGATTAAACAAGTGTAATCCTACATTTGTTAACAATGCTGATCGTCTTGATTTGAAATTTAGGCATTTAACTCAAATATGCATTTAAAGGCATCATCTTATCTTCATGTTTCTTTTTTAATTTGTGCTATTTTCACCCTCTCTGATCTTTTAATTTTGTCATAAACTTTGTAGTTGCCATTTTGTAAAGTTTCAACATGAGCGCTGTAAGTCAATAATCGATCACCTTTCAGATATTTGATAATGATTCAGAGTGATGGTGGTTCACAGCTATGTGTGATAAATCGATGGTACAGGATCCGTGCATAACAGTCAGCCTGTAATAAAACCTCAGTAACTGTGTTTTCTTCTTGCAGTTTGTTCTTCCTGTTGATAGGTCTACTGAGTGGCAGGTTGGGCACTATTATCGATATGCAAACTCATGGTTTGAAGGCATTTAAATTTCCAAATTGTAGCTTGTGCTTTCATGTCCAAAACTATTGAGATTTATAATAAATCTCCCAAAAAGAACATTTCTGTTTTTGTATTTTCACGCACCTACTGCGGAAGGTAGGTTCAGCAAATTCACCTGCCAAATTATCATCACTGTTTATCCGTTAAGAACCTTCACGGTGCTTTGTGCATCTGGCTCCAGGTATTTAAAACTCCCCTGACACTAACTGCCCCACTGAGCAATTTTTCAAGACAACATTTACCTGCCTTTATTTTTTCACTTGTGTCAGGTGGATGCTTCACAGGAAATGAGACAGCAGCACCGAGGGTGGTTTGTGCACTGTGCAAGCACACAACAGCTTGACAGAAGCCGAACAGATTGCTGCATCTCCGCAGACTGAAAAGTCATATAAGTCACAATGCCGGACAGTGTTTGATAAATTCTCTCTGTAGTGTAGCACAGATACTTGTCTGTTTAGTTTTTTTTTTGCTTACTTCCAGGCTGGATCCAATGACTGTGTGCGTGGTTGCGGACAGGAAGAGAATGGAAAGAGACGAATCTGTCAGCCAGGACAAGAACATTTAAGAAGTTTAGATGCTGAGTTGACCCTTCCTCCTCTTCTCGTTACATCACCCACCCTTTCTCTCTCCTGTCCCCCTGTTCCTCACCTTCCTTCCTACACCCACACACATGCCTCAGAGAACAGACGCTGTTTTTGATGCGAGAAGTCATTTAAAGTCACAGACATGAGACAATAAATTTATGGTCATATGAAGTGTAGAGTATGAGACTTTAGGATCATTTAAAAATCTCTTCAGATTTACAGCTATAATGAACAAAAAGTGACTAAGACCAACCGACGCGTGTTTATGCTCGTGATGGTTGTATCCTGGCTATGAGAGTCATATGACATCGAGTCTTGGTGAAATCCCTGCAGAAAGCTACAGCTCCACATGATCCACAAAATCTATAATGTGACACAAGTTCAACTTAGTCTTTAGTGGACGGCTATTTTATGTGCCTGTTGTTTAGTGCTGGGCTGTTATGAGTTTTATTTTTCATTTAAAATAGGTTGTTGCTAGAAACAAGGTTGATGTCGAGTAGTGTGAACTAAAACAGTGAAGGTGCAGGCTGAAAACCCAAAGCAATTAACTGAAAGAAGCTAGAAAGCTACATAACACTGAGCACTTGAAAACAGCATGACATTCATTAAAGCTACAATATGCATGTAGAGCATGTTCCGTCCAGCCCCCTTCATCCCTGCTCTGCTAAACTCTGCCACATTCTGTCCAGTGCTTTAAATATTTGCCTTGATCAAATGACAATAAATGAGAACGCAAATATTTCTAATCAAGCACAAATAACTGAAATTTGCAGATTGTTCAGGAGACCACGCCTCACCCAGAAACCTTTACAAGCAAGTATTTCTGCGCTGCTGGTATTGCTGCTCAATTAGCCTGGGTCACAAGAGGCTTTGACAGCACCTCTCCACATTTTGGCTGCTGCTTCTAGTAAAGGTTACATACTGGATATTGCAGTATAAATACCACATAAATAACATTTCCTGATCATGGTTTTTTCAGAACGTGTGCACCGTCTTTCTTTAAAGCTCATATTAAATGATGTAATTAAATATGTTAAGGCTCTTGGAACAGTTTGTCAGACAAAATAAGCACTATGGAGACATTGCGATGGGCATCTGTCGTCATGTTGTTATGTTATTGCGTTTCATGTTAAATGCTGGATTTCATAAACAAAGCCAAATATAATCATAATGACCACATATAACGTACCATCAAGAAATATATTGAGTCATTAAACCAACAACAGTCAGATCATTATTAATGTTATGAAATGCCGTTAATCTAGACAGACAGTCTGTATGCAGAGCAGTGTGACTGACAGTATTAGCATTTTGCCGATGCTGCCTTGTTTTTGCTCCCTCTGGAAGGACTTAACTTTTTATTAATGTATGCATAGGTCATAACAGCCCCTCTACTGGCCGCATTGCATAATGAGACACCACATTACAGTTGTGTTTATCCAAATCCAATATTCTCATTTTGTTCGAATGCACGAAACTGCACACACACGGCGACACAGCAAACACAGAACATTCCTTCACTTCGCAGACGCAAAGTAGATGCATGCAGTGCCGCACCTGTATGCTCTGCACGAACATGGTGCTAAAGCTGTGTGGGGTTTATATTCCACGTCACGATTACTGTTCAATGTGAAGACGATGCCTCTGAACGGAGTAAGTCACACATCAAAATATCCTAGTGGCATCTGATGACAGAGGCAATAATGCAACATTAGGAGCTTATCACCGCAGTCAAACAGATAATAAAAGTACAGTGTATTATCCAGTGTACTACTTCGGCTGCAGGGGTAAATGGAGAAGTTGTGCATATTTCTCTAACTAGGCCACAGGGGAGATAGAGAGGGAACGGGGGGCGGTTGAGGGGGGGTAATGTTATTGTCAAGACACACAGAATTCCCGCTTTGCTGTGTGAGCTGAGGCTGACTTGTGTGAAAGGGAGGGAGGAAAAAAGAGGAAAACGAGAGGGATGAAGGAAGAGGAAGAAAGCGAGAGCTGAAAAAATAAGTCACTGTATACGAGCAGGGCAGACTTTAAAGCTCTCAGTGATATTCAGACTAAAAACATCAATATTCACCCACAGTGTAAAGCTGAACTGCAGGCTTGATTTGAGTTCTGTGTCTTTCTGTCAGTGAGACTGCAGAGCTGGGAGGAAGACTTCTTCCTCTTTCATACCTTCGGCTCTGTGGAATCCACAGATAACCAGCACACGCAACGCACACAAACACACGGATGCAGAGGCACACGAGCACACACATGCTGCGGTGTCATTTTGGCAAGGCGGCGCATTCAGAGGGGAGTTTTCAGGTAACCCTGTTCAAACGCTTACACAGAAGAGAAGAAGAAGACGCGGGGATGGAAGGGACTGGGGTGATTTTGTTGCTACGCAACCAGACTGTGCCGTTTGAGAGCATAACCATCCACTCTGCAATGATTTAATGCAATTCGTGTGCACACACACACACTCATACACACACATGCATGCACCCACGCACATGCAGAAACTGTGGGATCCTGGACAGACAGATAGAAACACTCCCATGACTGATTCTAAAGTGTTCAGACACAATAAAATGTTTGACACGTGTATCATTCTCCCTCTGTGAACCATATGCATATTCAGGCCTTCAGTTGCTGGTCTGCTGATTGGACATTTAGTCTATTCTGGACACGGTCAGAATAAGGTCCCTGCCCTGAACTTCACTCCATGGTTAAAGGTTTGTGCAGAAAACTGACCTAATGCATACTGTAAATTCAGGCAGTGTGTTATTATGATCTCATCCACCATGACAAATCATACAAATGCATGAATACTTCTTAATTATTAAATTCTATATTAACTCCATTTCCCATGGTGTTGTGCTGAAGACATAACAATATTTCGGATTTTCCAGTCTCAAAGAATTCTAGAAAAACTTCTAATAATTTAGACTGATGACATTTGGCTTTAAGATCAAAAGATGAATATGATGAGAAGATGATTATTTTATTTTTTATGGTATTTACACCTTTACATTAAACAACGTAAAACATAGCACCTGTTGTATTAGAGCAAACACATTGGAACACATGGTTGTGACTCACTGACATGACCAAATTGGTGCTTTCTTATTTTGATATGCTTTCCCAGGCTTTTACTGCAGCCTCCTTCAGCTGATTTTGTTGTTTTGGAGGGTTTCTCCTTTCATCCTGCAAGCAGTTAGGATAATAAGTGGGTGGAGGGATGGTACTATCATGAGCTGTATCATCAGGAAAGATTAGCGAGCCTGTTCCAGAAGCAGCCATGGAGCCCAGCTTGTTTAACAATATTTAGTGTATCAGACAAAAGTCACTCAAAAATGATAAATAGCCGATTTATGATCTAAAACAGTGTTTTTTGCTTTTGCTTTTAAGTGTTGTAACCACAACGAATGACTCGTTGTGGTTACAACACTTACGTTAAGGTTGTGAACTGACAAACACGGTATGTTTATAATACTAAAATTAAAAAGCCCGACTCACAGCAGATTACAAAATAACAATGTGTTATGTAGGCAGCTTCATTTAATGAGTAAGCCAAAAGGCATTAAATCATAAAAAGGAAGCCGTTAGCTATCACAACACCACATGAAAGTGTATGAAAAGCCTGACATTCTGTTTATGCTCATAACTCACTGAGCTCTTGTTTGGTTGCTTGGGCTGCTCACACTGAGCCAGTTACATGCTGAATCAGACATCTGAAAGTCCAGTTGCTTCACCTATTAAACATTATAACGGATAAAGAGTTGTGGATGCATGTAGGACATCATCTACTGTAAACCCCGTCTGTGCGCTGTGCCCTCAGAAATGCTCAAAGTGAGTCAAGGGGCTATTTGTAGACAATGAAGGGACAGCAGATAAGTGAGTCATAATTTCCATTTAATTTCTTCTCTAATTTGCTGAGCAGCGCAGGCTGATGACAGCTATCATGTGGAGCACTAGTTTCCCTGCACAGGATCTGGCAGTATGTTGCTTCGACGACACTTGTTCCCGCTGCACACGTCTGGTGATAAGGATCACTTCACGTTTACCCTGTTCTCTCTCATCAACTCTGTGTCATATTCCCCAGTCCATTTCTTTCCCTACAGTCCCTGGCCTCAACTTTCAACCACCCTCCCCTCATCCTCCTCACAACGCCTCACCCCCACCCTCCGCCCCTCCTCTCTAGTGCTGGTTCTTCAAAGCAGCAGGCAGAAGTCTACAGCAGCTCTTGAAATATAGATTGTATTGCCTGTGGGAGCCTGCCTGCTCCTCTGTTCACTTAGAACACCAAAACACATGCAGTGATACAGCTGTATGTATTGCTGTGCACATGTTCACTCACACATAAACACACTTTGAGCTTCCCATGATGCTACCTACACGTATCTTTCATTACTCCACATCCTTTGTAATCAAGTTTCTACTCTGGTCAATAAGGAATGAACTGCAACCTTTATTAATATCACCACTCTTCTATCTACAGTCTCCTGCACTGTTGATAATTTATGTCACTTATGCTGATCTGTTTGCCCTCTCTGTATAAACCAGTCTAAAGGCAGCAGTTTACTCTATCTGCTTGATAAATGTCCACACCTTTTCTACACTGGAACTGGGAGGACTGTGTCTGACAATGTCTGCAACGTTCTGAAACCTACAATCACAGCCATTTCACACAGCAATTGTCCAGCTGTGCAGAGGTGAGAAAGTGTTTGAACTCCTCTCTCAAGCTCCATTTATCCCCACATTCGTTGCACAACAATCTCTGCTACTATTCCCGTGTACAACCAAGTACTATAACGCTACAGAGCTGTCCACTAAATGTATTTTCACCATATTTAAACTACATTTAGTGGGACTGTTTCATATCATCTCAGCAGAACTCACTTCATCACTGGAGTGCATTTTGCACAGAATGAGGGTTATTGAGGGGGTGTCTGGACAGAACAGAAACAGTTGTAGCAACCAAGATCCATTGTCATGTACATGTAAGCATCTCAATGGTAATAAGACTAAATTAACCTAACTATTCTGTCTGGATGTTGAGTCGTGTCACCTGGAAGTTGCCACACACATAGCTCAAACTATTCCTTTAATTTCAGACATTTGTAGACAACAAAAAAGTCAAGTAAGCCAAAATCAATATGTCTCGACAAAACAACAAAATTGACCTTTTTGGAAATTAGTGGTGGAGGATACATGTCCCTAGATGTGGAGTAAATACAATAATAAATCAATAGACAGCACATGTTCAAGCAGTAAGAGACAGGCAGCAAAGGTAGCAAGAAGAGGGGCGATTTTAGCAGTGGGAATAGTGACACTGTTGTTGTTGTTGTTGTTTTTTTGTCCAAACATAATTTGGAAGGTCTCAGATGTTTAAATTGCAGAGATGGAATAATAGAAAAGGGTTTGTAGAAGAAACAATATTTCATTTTTATCCTTTTTAATATGTACATATACATAATATATATATAATCTCCACAAAGATTTAAGCTACTGCAACATCTTCCCCCTCCAAAATGTATTTAGTCTTTCTTCATCTGTTTGTTTCCCCCCGCTTCCTTCTTCCTCCTTTTCCCTGTAACTCTAGAATCCATCCGACCCACGTTACAGTACATCTGAGCTAGATCACAAAACATCTTGGGCACTTCTCAGTCCATTGGTTCATAATGGAACAGATAATCTTACCACTGAAAAACTTTTTGGGCTAAATGGGCCTGTATAACTCCATTGTAGCTGTGCTCTATTGGAAGCAACCCCCATGGGATAGCTCTCCATTGCTGTCTCTCGTTTTTAGCCACTCGCCACTTCCCCCCTAGTCATCCTCATTCACTCACTCACTCGCTCACTCACTCCCCTTCTTTCATTTCCCATCTCGTTCGAGCTCTTTCTTTCGTTTCCCGTCATCCCTTCTTTCATTATTGATTAGTTCAAAAACCTCTCAAATCTCAAATAGTCGCCCCGCCCAGTTTGAGTGCATGTGTGCATGCACTTATGGACCAGCATTTGCTCCAACAAAGTGGGACTGCGGGACCCGCTTTGCTACACTGACATCAGCAGTTGCCGGATGTGTTCATAACTACAGTGACCCCGTTGTCCAGGGTGACAACCATTATGTTGTCATGGAAGCACTCAGGCTAATGGAGGAGTCGTATTAATGATGATGCACTGTCCCACCAGCCTCTTTCTCGCTCTTCTTTTCCTCACATATGCATACTTATAAGCACAGATTACCAAAGGGCTTCATACGTCTTCTTCATTCCTCAGACAGAGTCAACCATAAATCAGTGACACTTTCACCTCGCTTCCTTTCTTTCACTCACTGGTCGTTGCACGCTCAGAAGCAACCGCATAGACAGAGAGGCAGCAGCTCTGTTTACCAGAGTCATTTCATCTATTGATTGACGTTTTATTGATGCCAGTTATTATCTGTAAGCAAAAAGATGCAGACAACTACTGATTTAATAGGCATGGGTTGTGACAGTTACAGGCAAATATACTGTACACAGGGCAGATACATCATTCTCAGTCTTATGAGTTTTCTCTGTCACAGAAATGCGACTGGTGCAGTGCACTGGTACTACACGCAGGATCAGCATTTGTGCCTTAATATGGGTCACAGTTTTTAGCCAGCAACAACAGTATATGTGAGTGCATTTGTGTTTGAGTCTGGCTGATCTGGCGTGTGTTTATTTTTTCCAGCATAGGTCAGCTGGTCTGAGTAATGGATAAAGGCAGGGAAAGAAAATATTACTGAGAGGCAGATGAAGGAATGATGGGTGCATTTAGGGTCCCAATTCTATCAAATTCCCAGTGATAGACCGGAGAACTGTTCCATGTGTGCAGAGGTCCATGCACAGTACAGGCTGGGTAGAAATTGGATGTATGGCTTGGCAAGTGAACAGATTTCAATAAAAAAATAATAATACAGCATTCACAGCTGTGCAGTTGCTTTCCACAAATGGATATTAGAGAAAGAGAGTTTGAGAAAAATAGATGTTTCCCAGACATACTTCTGACTTTGATCAGTAATTATTGCTAGAATGATTGACTGCACGTTAGTAATTACGGTCAGTCCAACACACCACGAGTGTGCCATAAACGAACAGTAGAAACATAAGAAGAAACCATGTAATTTCATTTCTCTGGGTATCAACTTGGAAATCATATCTTGCCAAGCAATATGTTGCATTTGCCTCAGCAAAGTCTTCTCAGCACAATCAAACACGCATTTCTCCAGAACTCTGTCATTTGAGAGAAAAACTTCACACATCCCATGTGAAACTGCAGCAACACTAAAGCGCCAACTGATGAGTGTTTGATGTCTGGAACCTGCCTTATCTACAGTTCTTCCCCCGGCTCCGTAAACTGCTTGCCTGGTTAAATGAAGGTTACACATACTGCACAGACCTTAAATTCCAGAGTGGATTATAAGTACAGAACAAGAAAAAGCCCTCTCCACCATTTCCCACTTAGATGTTGAGATCAGGTGACTGGGGGAGCATATAAAGTTATTTAAAACTACTGTTGTAATAGTTTAACAGTGTTTCTACAAATACTTATTGTCTTGGAGTAGGTAGTCTGTTTTCACACTGCATGATGAATTTGCTTCTGTAAATGTTCTTAGTTTTTACAACTATCCAGAGCAACAATCTAATAACGACGTCCCCAAGATGCCACTGAAACCACAATAGATCAGATCTAACAGCTGGGAACTCAAAGCTGAAGACTTTCTTTGGCTTCCTCCATCTGTTCAGATATAAGAGGAAATATTTCTCTTCTATAAACCAGCTTCAGGGTCGCATGGAGCTGAGAGATGAAATACAGGGAAACGCAGTTTTTTTTATCCTTAAACAAGCCTTTAAGTCAGTATGCATGAGACGTAAACACTGAAGATCCCCCAGTGAGAGGGCTACAAAACAATTAGCGTGCAGCCTAAAGCTTTCGGTAGTCACTTTGAGATCATATCTGTTGCATATATTTAGCAATTATTTTGTTGCATTCTCTTCGGGTGAGATTATCCGCCTGTTTGAGGGAGCATGTTCCTCTGAGCTGAAGCAGTATAAATCACGTCAGTTGTTTTGAGCTTCCACACCGTTTCCCTCAAGCATGAGAGAATAGTGAAATACTCTTTAAACTGGCTACTGGATACTCAACAGGCAGCAAGAGTGTTAAGCTGCTCTTTAAATACTCTCAGGTTAAAGCCCCAATGAGCAAACGTGGATACTTTTGCTACGTGGCGCCTCCTGCAGTTGCTGTTGCAACCCTCTCCTCACCATGTCGCATGTTTTGTTTCTTTTATTTTGTCCAGTTTTGCCAGGTGTGTACCTGTGTCCAACCAGAAGCCCAGAAGCGAGCTGTGTTTCAGCAGTGCCAGGTGTTGGAACAGATGTGGGAGATTAGCAGGTGGAAATGTACAAGCAGATCACGGCACCTCTCTGGCCTCTGGCTCTCTCTCTCTAACTGCAAGTGAGGATCTGAAATTACAGCGGCAAGAATGGATTTCTGCGTGTGCTCCTTTACAAAACTGTGGCGGTCTGTTTAAACGGCCTACATGTGCAAATGCACTGAGAAATGTTCCCGTATTAGCTATTAGCATCTGCGTTAGTGAGTCTTACAACATTATCAATTACCAATGTGTTGCTTCACCGTGATGCAGTGTGTTTTATATTCCTATAAATTCTCTAAAACATATCTTAAATCAAAGTGTCCACATTAGAAAAACATCAATAGAAAACCACAGAAGACAGAGAATCTAATTTACTAGCTGATGTAGAAAATGACCTTGGACTGTTCAAGAAGCAATTGTGTACATAAAAAACACGATTCATCCTGATAGGCTGGAATACATTAAAGCTCCTGATTGCCTTTTTCTTTTTGTGTCTTACCACAGCCAATAGAATTACGACTTATTACTCCACCACTGGAACTCAGTAGATCAGCTTGACCGAAGCGAAGGACAGTGGAGGTTACAGAGCCGGGTGGTGGCCTGCGGGCAGAACAGGCTCACAAGAAAAGATGCTGCCTGGAAATGTAGGTGCGTCTCTGACCACTTGTGTAGTAACTGGGGCCTTAATAGCTGATTTTACCTCTAGCCAAATGCATATTGCATACATGTGGTTAGAAAATTGGCAGCTTTATGATGACTGTAAATGGGTTTCACATTTATAATGAACGATGCATGATGGCTTACATGTGGACTTTCAGTAGCCTTTTGAGTAGACTTTTCGAAGCTTGCAAACAAACGGTCCACAGAAAGTTAGCTCTGTAGTATGTATATAAAAACAAAAACAAAAAAGATGAAGTACATGAATTTGTTTACCGCCTAACAGAACCAGGTCAGCAGTTTCCCCTGCTAAACCAAACTGTATAAGCTGTAAGCTGTGTGATTTAGAGCTAATGGTTGACCTGAGTTTGAATGAAATGTGTCTTTTACTGGACGACCTGCTCTAATGTTCACAACAGCTGAAAGGAGGCCTTCAGCCTAAACAGACCAGTCTGACAGGCCCCTGGGAGCCAAGAGGACTCTGAGTCTGAGGCACAGAGACATTTAGGGAAAGGCGGGGGGAGGACATGGGGGGTGGGAGATGTTTAAAAATATGATGTGGAGCTTTGGTGCCTCTCCCAGAGGGAACAGAAGATTCAATCTGGGCCAAAGACGGACCACACACACACTTACCTACAGAACACGCGTACACCACACAGACACACACTTGTGCACATTCAGCCAAAGCGGTCCAGGTTATGCAGACAAGAAGACGACTCACACTGCAGACAGTCTCTCAGAATCAGAGGGAGAGGAGGAGACAGAGAGGTATGACTGAGGTCAGCCAGAAGAACAGCTCATTACTCTGTGAGTGTGAGAGGCCACAACACACTCTCAATTTTTTTTTTTTTTAGACAAGCTGAATGTATCTACTGTCTCAGGTGTCATTAAACAGGTCATTGTGTTCATAAAGCCACAGAGAATGACTGGTGTGGAGGGAATGAACTGTTTTAATAAAGGCCTGCTGCAACACAATCTGCCTTATTAGTTAAGTAGGTACTGTAGGAGGTAACTTCGTGTTCAGACATTATCATTGTCATGTATATGACATACATACAGATAAACAAGACATTGTTTCTCATGATCACCAGAGGAGCACTGTCAGGAAGATGTGCTACTGGCACCAGTTCCTTCTCAAAACTGAAGCCTGTGCTGAAGATTAGCACAAAAATGATTTCATCCCTACAGGTGAAGCAGAAAAGCGAAGGAGCTGTGAATCAGGAGCTACTCTAGGTCCTGGGAGACAGGCTAATTATGCTGCGTTTACACAAACAGCATCAGCCACATTTTCGATATGTGCGTTACGCATGTCACGAAACAGATACAGAATCTATCGGTCTACAAAGCCAGTGTGTCGACTCGCGTATCGCTTGTGTAGCATGGCTTTGGTATTTAACTATGACCAATTTATTCATTTTTAATTAAAATTAATTAGAATTAGAATCATTTCTATTCTATTTACCTCTTCTACATCGTTTTTTTTTCACAGACCACATCACCTTTTTATCTTTTCAATCCTGTCCTCCCCACCAAAAAAGAGAAGATCTCTTCTCCTGTGCTTGCACTTGGACACCACTTGAAGTATTGAAGCCTCCTCTTGGAAGCAAATGCAGAGAAGCAGTGGTCACAGACGATTAGTCACACACAGTTTGAGACATTAACCTTCATCAACATCTCCCACTTCTGTAATCCCATTCTCTGTGTGTGTGTATGTGTCTGCACCCGTTTGATAAATATGACTCAGTGAATTATGCTCGTTATACATAATATTTTGTGACAGTTTGTTAGTGAGCCAAGATTATCTGTATGGTTAGTGTGTTTAAGATGAAACGGGAAAGCAACCATTTTTAGTGTACCTCTCTATCACTCGCTCTCCATTTCTTTCTGATATTTTCAATCCCTGTTCTGGATGAATCACACTCACCCAGCAGTACATACCTGTGAAGAGCACTTTATGATGCATTTTCTCCAAGATCCTGCAGCCTCCAGGCTTGAGATCATTGTGTTTTCTGTAGCATAAACAACATGCAGGAGGAATACATTTAAAGATTAAAAAAACTAAACTCTCAGCTATCACATGTAGAGTCCAGCTCCACACCCAGAACAGAGCCTGATTAGTTTGTCCATGTGGCGTTAGAGCCGATACAGTGAGTGTTCCCGTGTTCGAGGTCATAGCAAACTGTCCCACTTTGTGTCAATGTCTCCCATAGCTGTTTCAAGAGTTCAAAAGTTTTGAAATGTACAAATGCAGATTGTGGAAATTGAGGAAAGACACTTAAAGGTTTACAATTTCTACAGATTTTCAGGTAAATCATGAAAAATAAGATCCCATGTGGGTCAGATGACCCCTTTGGACTGGTGCCTCTGCAGCTACCGTAAATGGGCCGCTAGTCGTGAGGCTGTCTGACTCTAAATCAGGCATTTGGCAGGAAGAAGGAGGACTGGAGAGATGGATCAGGAACTAAATAGGGTCAGAGAGACGAGGGGGTACGAAGAAAGAGAGACAGGAGGTCAGTTAGAGGAGAAGACAGGACAACAACACAACAAGCGAACAGAAAAAGGAGATGGATGGAGAAAGGAGACAAGAAGGCAGTTATGAGAAGATGAGGAGAAAATGCATTACAAGGGGGCGAGGGGGGGTCTTGGGGGTGCTGGAAAGAGCAGAAAATACAAAACGATAGAAAAGGAAAACAGTGGGAAGAGAGACACAATTCTGGCAGGAGGAGAAGAAAGTGAGCCAGTAATGGGATGAAGAGTAGGAAGGTATACTGAGAGAGTGATGAAAAGTGATAGTGTGGCAGAGGAGGGAGAAAAATATGCTGCCTAAAAAGGAGGAGCTGTTAGATGGGGAGTGTGTGTGTGTGTGTGGGGGGGGGGGGGGGCTTAAAAGAATGAAAAGGAGGATAACAGGAGGATGAAGAACGAATGAGGAATCAGAGAGGTGAAGAGGAAGGACAGAAGGAAGTCCAGAAAGAGGATTACTCGCATTTATTGCATAAGTCTGCTGACAGATCAGCTTTTACTCGAGCGTCTGAAGTTTTACAGATGGGTGATGCTTGTCTGCTGACGATGTAACAGGGGCCTGTTTACTAATTACGCACAGTAATTCTTCCCCAGCTTCATTAAGACAAAGACAAAAATGACGATGAGGAGGTCATATGTAAACCACAGTAGTAAGTGGAAAGAGAGCTGCTGTTAAGGCTGTAATAAAGGTCAGAAACTCGGGGCTCCAGCTGCTATCTGACAGCATGACACATCAGAGAGGTGGAGGGGGGCTCTGGCAGATAAAGAGCCACACAAAAGGGGGGAATTATTGGAGTGTGTGGCTGCTCACAGACAAGTGACTTTAGTGATTTTCCTCACTAAATCTACAACATAGCTTATTATCGAACAAAGAAAGCTAATGAATACACAGTCTAATTATTATCCTAAAGTCTTTTATAACAGGCTACAGCAATACAGTCATGATACATTACTGTAACTAGTGTTTGCTTCAACGCAGACGTGTAAATCCTGTCATACAGTCAAAATCATCTCTACAATGTCAAATAATAAACAAAAGCTCTGGTGAGGAAATTAGATTTTTTTTAATCAAGTTTATTTACAAATGAAATAATACGAATCTACTTTTTGTGAGGTCACCCTCAGTCAACACTGTTATTTCCAGTGCTGTGTTGTTTGTGTTTAATAAATGAGAATATATGTGACTGATGTGAAAAACTAGAGTCCACTTACTGAGTGTCTGAAACTTTCCTTCTTCAGCAGACGGAGCATCTCGGTCTTGATCTGAACTCGAGCCAAAAATGTCCATTTAACAACCATGTAGGCTATTTAAAACTTAGCTTCCGGGGCAGGTCAGAGCGCTTTTGGATGCCAATATGACCCGTTTTGCTCCAGGTACGCTTGACCCACGTGTATTTGGTGCAGTGCTGCCATCTTGTGAACTTTGTTATTACTGCAGCGCTTCTTCCGCGATTCCGTTCGGTTTGGACCGTGTGTATAGCCGTAGGGAGACAAAAGCGTCGCCCTAGCAACAGACGGGGTTAGGATTTTTGAGTAGAAGCTGGATTTTTCTAAACTGAGCTGGATTCTTGTAAAGGAAAAACGCCCTTTTTAACTTTCAGTTGATAAAGTGAAGCCCCAATGGCTTCAAACAACCCGTCCGTGTTTCTTCTCACAGTCAACGGACAAATTGAGGGAGCGAATGTGAGTGCGACTGAGTTCTAGCTTAGCCCAGAAGCTAATATCGTTTAGCGTAAGCTAACTCTCGTAGCATGTAGCATGTTTAGTCAGAATCAGGATACAGACATGTGGGGAACTGACGTCTTGTTGTTTGGTGTTGTATTGCAGTTTCCAGAGTATGACAGCCTGTATTGCAAATACTGTTTTGTCTACGGACACGACTGGGTTCCCACCTCGGTGAGTGACGTTAGCCGGCGAGGGTACACGAAGCACATTTCTTTTAGGAGTGTGCTATATCACTGATGCTTACAACAACTATTTACTCTATAAACTGTTTAAATGCTCAAGTTTCAAATTGTACAATAGTACAGAAATGTTAAACTTGCATGTAGTTATAATCTAACTTAAAGTCCACTTGTTTCTCTGTAGGGTTTGGAGGAGGGCATCACTCAAATAACCTGTAAAGGCAGTCAGACATCACACAGGTTAATATGGAACTTCCCACTGGAAGCAACGTTTAAGAGCACAAACCCATTTGGATGTAAGCGTTACAGATTACACACACCCACCCTGTGGCTTCATTTATTCATTCGTGATCATGTTGCTGATATTCTAGTAAGGAATTTTGGACCTTTTAGAAATCATAGAAAGTTTTGGAAAATTAGAAAGTATCATTAATACTGGTTATTAAATTAAGATTTCCTCTTAAACGTCCAGGGCCTCAGCTTGTGGTGAGTGTGTATGGTCCAGATGTGTTTGGCAATGATGTCGTCCGGGGCTATGGAGCAATACACATTCCGTTCACACCTGGGCAGTCAGTATTATCTCCTATTTTTTAAGTTACACCCTAACAACGTGTCACGTTTAGTAGTTCTAGTTCTTGTGTTTAAATGATGTTTGTTTTCATCACAAATATATAAGGTAGTTATTGTTACTTATGTTTTAAAATAATTTGCTGTTGTATTTCCCAGACATACACGAATTGTCCCCATGTTTGTTCCCGAGCCCACGTGGAGACTTCAGAAATTCACAAGGTGAGATTAGTGAACAGCTGTGTAATTGTGTGTGTTCCCTTTCTCTCACACACGCAGAAGCTGTGATGCTGCAGCTGATGAGTTGTTCCTGCTGGGGAAAGCAGCTGATCTTTGTTGTCAAATATTTGCTGCTCCTGTGTGTGCGCAAGTCCTACTGAGGATTATGTCTTAGTCCTCCACTGTGATGAGACTAAATCAGTGTGTATTGTTTGCCAGTTGCTATTGTCAGAGCACGGAAAGACGTACACCGATGCATTCAGTTCCTTTCAGCTAACACAGCAGGTTGAACAAGTTCACATCTGGACCTTTACATTTGCACTTATATAGCAAATAAATAAATTGCACAGTTGGTTGCAGTTTTTTTTTTTACACTTTACCTGAGAAAGCGTTAAAAGTTGCTGCTCGTTCTTGCTCATTCACTCTACAACCCTAACCCCCAGCAGAGGCAGAATGGGATGATACTAATAAAGCAATGTCTCCTGTCTGTGGCTAATCCCAATAATTAGTATATTAACTGCTTATTTAATTAAAAGGGGTAGAACCTTCTCTCTCTGTAGTATTAATTTGTTTTCCTCTCTTTTAGTTGGCTATTGGGACGGCGGCCAGAGTACACTGACCCTAAAGTAGTGGCCCAGGGTGAAGGCAGAGAAGGTTTGTTGTACATTTGTGCCTGTATTTTTAATATTAGCATGTTAGTTATGTAGCACTTAACATCTCCTGTGAACAGCAGTCACCTTGAACTACATGTTTTTAAGACAAGTACATTTTATCTCAGATCTTTTACAGTGTAGTCTGTGTTTTGTTTGTGTTATTTTAACTTTGCAGTGACTCGGGTTCGCTCCCAAGGCTTTGTCACCGTCTCCTTTCACATCATAACAAAAGACATTAAGAAGCTAGGCTATGACACGGGACCATCGAGTCCTGCAAATACACACTCAGCCACATCTGGATGGTCGAAAGATGAATAACCATACCGGTCATAAGAGACTGTTTTACAGACAAATGGATTTTTTAACAAAGTATGCTCATTACAAAACTTACACACACATTTAAATATTTTTAATTTTAAGTAAAAATGCCAAAAAATAAATGTTTATATATTTTATTGGTTGTATTTAAATAGTAATACAATTGGTTTTGAATACTTAACTTTAGCATTTTTACTCTAAATAAAAACGGACTTGTTAATTCATTGAGTATGTACTGTTTTGTTCAATACTATTTGTATTCCTTAAGTCATTCTTTTCCCAGTCTTGTGTGAAAATGTTAATTTTCTATTCACATTTGGACATTTTGGTTAAATAAAAAAAATACAAGGAAACACACAAACACTGGAGTTACAGAGCTGAAGTGATACATTTTATTGCAGCTACAGTTGCTGTCATCCAACATGGTGCAGTCTGCTGCATTCGTTTGTTTAGATGTTGTTAAAATACCACTGTGACTTTTCCTACAAAAACCCAGTACACTGAATAATAAGGTATACAGAAGAACAGTATGTTACAATAGTACAAATGATAAATTATATTATACAGTTATAATGCCGAGGGTTTGAGCATGTATTCAATAAAAAAAAGCAGCCTGCTCCCAGTACTATGCGAAGGGTAAATAGACAAGACGTGTAAAGGAATAAAAGGAGGCTGTTATATGCATATAAGGACAGACACTCCATAAGCTCAGTTAGTCCTCTTGATAAACGCATAGTGAATACACAGTAACACACAGTGGAGCTCACTACACACAGGCCACATTTTCACTGCACCATTGTCACAACTGTGAATCTGCCAGGGATCAAGAAAAAGTGTTTCTTATCCGACCGTTTGGGAGTGTTGAAGACACCAATAGATTTGCCATACATTAATAACAACCTTTTTCAGAATTGCTAGAGTAATGTTAGAGGTCAGGCTGCAGTGAAATAAAGGCCAGTGAAAAACACACATCTCAACTAGAAAATCTTTGTAGCATTTCAATAAAGACTTTTAGTAAATTTATTTTTGCAAAACGCATCAAGCATCAGGTCTTCTGGTGTTTTTGTTGTTTTTTCCAACTCCAATTTTTGCATATGTTTAGTTAAGATTTAAAAGTTTCCGTTCTCCAAGTTAAGTGTCACTTCTGTTTGTTTAGAACCCCAAGCATAAGAAACATCATCACCACTCTCAGCATCATCAGCAAAGTCATACACACAGTTGGAGTTGCCCCTCCTTTTGCCTGAGAGAAATGAAAGTCTGCATTTAGTGGAAATGTCAGAGGTCCTGCAGTGTAGCTATCATACCATATTAGAACAGGAGAGGGCGCCAACTCACTAAAAGAGAAGGAAGTAAATTAATCTACAGAAAAGGAGTATGACGACCGAAAGAGAAGAAGGGTTTCATACATTGGAAGCAACTCATTATCTTTAGCTGGATCACAAACCATTTTTCTCAGCCAAAAAACAAAACAAACAAAAAACAGCTTGCTGTTATTAATGTGCCGGTATTCAGCCAACAATAAAAATTTCTTACACAAACTCTCAACATTGTAAAATAGCTCTGAAATATAAGAATGCATAAAAATCTTTGTGATCATGAGCATCCAAAAACAGAAACATGTCAGTGAAGTGTGAGCCTACGGTTCAAGCTATTTAAAATAAGACAACCTCAGAAATCACAAATCGCTGACTTTGGTAACAGTTGTGCTTCTAAGAGAGGAGAATTATTTAGCCTACCCATAGGGTGAAAAACTAGAATGAAAGAAAAGAGAGTAGATGATACATGTGTTAGCTAGTACACAGCTCCAGAATGCAGAAAGACTTGGCTATTGGTTTACATCTAATGAGTAAATAACAAAAATAACCAACAAAGTTAACAAACGCTTGTTTACATTATAACGTCTTGCTGTTATTTGCTTCGGGATTCCCTGTGCTATCAACAGACCGCTGCTGGAACAACCCTGTTTGAGTGTGTTGGCGTGAGTGTGTGTGTCCACCTGTTAATAGTTTCTAGATAGATTAGCCAGAGCAAATCCACTCTGAGGTAAATTCTCTTCACAATGCTGCATGGCAGACATGTCCTTTAAACCCAGGGCTTTTGCTACAACCCTATGACTTCAGTTACACTCCTTGATACTTGGCTGCATTCACTCACACACACACATACTCTTAAGGCTGCAGGTGCCTACATTACCTCTTGTTTGACTTGGACTTCAGAAACTAACCCGAGCACATTCTAAGCCAGGTACCCCTTTGAGTGAGAAATGAAAAAAACTCACTCATTAAAGTACAGTTAAAAGCTAAGCATGTATCTCATGCAAACTGCACAAACACACACACGCACTCCACCATCTTCCCTTTGACCCTAAAAACAAAGACAAATACAAAAAACAGTCCCATAATGTCTCATTAAATCCATATGTTCAGACAGCAAAACAGTGATGCCATCTCAATTCATGTCTTCTCTTTAAACATATACTGCAGGAGACAAAAACATCAACATGTAGCTGTTAGTAACTGAGCATTAACAGTACAGCAGCACATGAGCGCACACACATACACAAATTGCATTAATGCATCTTTTCAAACCCTCAAACACAGGGTTCATCTCCCTTGATAAATGTTTGTAGTTAATCCCGCGACCTCTGGAGGTCAAAGTTCATGGGGAAGGTCAGGAAAAGGTCCAAGGTGATAGGAAGTGACCAAATGAGAGCTGTGACTGAGTGAGATAGAGACAGAGAGCCGAGGCAGTGTGTGTCATCTTGGTCGTTTTAGCGGCTAGCCTCCCTCTCTAAGCTAAGGAGTAACGGTGAGCCCAACAGTCGCGGAAAGAAAAGAAAAAGCAAAAAATTGTGCAAAATCCCTGCTTAGTAACACACATACACACACACGTATAAACACATCTGACAATCTCTCCTTACTCCAGTGTGTAGGGAAAATCCACTGGACTATAACACAGTGTAAAAGTACTGAGATGTGCACTCATACACACATACACCCACCAGCTGACAGGGCTTATAAAAGACTAGCTCTACTGAAGAGATAAGATCCTGGCATTAGTACAGTCAGATTCTCCTGTCACTCCACCACAGAAGAAGGAAGGAGCAGTCCTAAGGGAGGAAGTGAGGAAGAGGAGGCAAGGGAATGACAGCAGGACTGAAGAGACTGGGCTCTGTCCTGCCTCTGGGGAAAAAACTGTAAACACCACTGCTACTGTGAAAGTCTGTAGACAGATGCAAATTCTTCGTGGTCATTATTGTCATGAGATCAATACGGAACACACAGGGCTAGGCAGCTTGTAGCATAGAGAGGGGAGTGGGGGGTGGGGGGGTGGAGGGACAAAAAGAGGAGTAAAAGAGTGTAGTAAAGTCAAAGGCTGCGCTGGGACTACTTGGGTAGGATTAGGTTATAAAAGAATAACTGAGATAAGTCGTTGTATGTTCATTCTGAAGCCGAAGTGGAAGAGAGAGAAAGAGAGAGGAGGGAAACTCTGGGCCAAGTTGTCCCCCAATCACCCCCTCACAAAAGAAAGGGGTTGGTGGTTCCGGTAGGCTGCGTTCCAGCCTGTGGTGGCATGCTCATCAGGGGCTGAGGCATCGACATGGAGGCTGGGATCCCCGCGCTCATACCCACGTTCGTCCCCACGCCGCCGACAGCGCCGACCCCCATTCCAGGCACCATGCGACCCATTGGCGCCATCCCAGCCAGGGGGGCCTTGGCAAGGGGCTGAGCAGGCAGGGAGGAGAGGGGCATGGGCTCAGCTGCGCCGCCAAAACCAGAAGGCATGGGGCTGACCCGCATCTGGTTGAGTGTAGGAGGAGCTGGCTGGCTCACTTGGAAGGGGTTGGCATGGGGTGCTGGAGCAGATACACCTAAACAGACAGGTCAGGGGAGAATAGGAGAAAGCACGTGTCACTGGGCGCACAGAACCAGTGTAATACATAAATATTAAGGCATACAGATGGGTGTGGCTGTCTGCACAAATATGCCCATGCCTTGTTGCTCACACTCCCTCACTAACTAACTTTGTTATTTAATCATGACAAGTTAAAACACGTGCTTAAAGAATCCCGTCTGCACACTGAAAGTACTACAACAGAGTAAGGACAATTGAAATTTGGAGAGCTTATATTTTCCTCTTTGTCTTCCCACCTGTTGAAGCCAAGAATGGATTGACAACCGGTGCAGGCTGGGCTGGTTTGGTCACCAGAGAGTCCAGATTGACCAGGGCTGCATTGGGACCCAGGAAGGACTCTGGAGTCTTTCTAGTTGGGTTTATGTTGAGAGAAGTAGATGTAGACATTGGAAGAGGGTCAAAGAGGTCCAGGCTGCTGCTGCTAGCAAGACTGGCTTGGGAAGGAAGTGAGGATGTTATCCCTCCATCACCTGAGGAACAGATAACAAAGGTAGCAGTTGTACTTCGCTGAAGAAAGAATTTCTGTTTGAATGGACAAAACTTATATTAAAAAAAATATATACATTTCTTATCTAGTCTTCCAATGTAAGTCTTTCAAGTCTTGTCTTCATAAATTGTTATGAAGACAAGACTTGAGTAAGGAAAATATTAACTGCATTTGTGTTACTGAGCAGCTTTATTTTGAGTCAACGGGTGCTTAAAATGCAATTGTTACCTATTTTTGCTGCCAACTACTCAATTTCTGAAACTGAACAACCCCTTTAGCAAAGCACATGCACGATGAAATAAAACTGAATTGATGCAATAAAATCAACTGAAGATGTTATTATGAGAGGACATCAGAGGCAGACAGCCTGGCTGTTTGTTGTCGTTTTGTTTTTTTTGCAGAAGCAACCAGACAGCAGAGGAGACATTCATAAAAGCACTCCCACACAGACACACACAAACCCAGAATGCCAGCTACCCACACATAACACTCAGTCAATGTTTCACTATACTTGTGAGGACATTTGCCACCCCTTAACCTAACCCATCACAACTAAATGCCTAGCCCTGAACTCCATCATTAACTCTAAAACCAAAAAATGCTCTTTGACCTTGTGAGGACCAGCTAAAATGTCCTTGCAAGAATAGTATTTGATCAAAATATGTCCCACACACACACACATGGAAATTTCAAAGATGGAAATTCTCTTCTCAGGATAGAAACTGAGATGCAGCAGAGATGAAAGCAGGCTCATGATAGGATCAGGCAGGCTCAGTGTGTATTAACACCTCTTAAATCCTTCAGATTTCAGCCAGGGCTGAATCAAATATCTACAACTCACTGTGCAGAGGGTTTGCTTCTTTATAACATGACGTGAAGTGGCTTAGCTCTCAAGACAGACACTTTTGCACTCTGGGAAAAGTGTGTACGTCTGTGTTTGTGTTCTTTTTTATCTTGTCCATGACTGTATCAAATGTGTTTGTGTTGAACCGGAACAAAAGTCTGACACCAATGTCCCCCTTCCACACCCAGCAACTGTAAGACTCAGACCCGTCCCAAGCCGTTCGATGGAACCCTCTCACACTAACATGAATGCAGTTGTTAGTGTGTGAGAGCATTTGAAAACATCTGCTACTGGTTCAGTATCACAGAAAATCTAAAAGAGATTCCACAACCTGAACGGCCCAGATCTCATGTGTTTAGCAATAAATATAAATAAGCTGCATCAGATTACACCACAGTGATGGAACCAGACCTGAGCAAGGAGCTATATTTTCACCACTTGGTGCTATTACTGGCTAGCATTTGATTGCATATGTAGCGGAACATCAACTATTTAAAAAGACATGACACCAGTGATTCTAACACTTACTTAGCTCAAGTCTGGTGACATTTACATACAACGACAAGACGTGTGTGTGTGTCTGTGCCCAGCAGAAAAATTGTATCTGCAGACAGGCATCTTTTCAGACAGAAGAAAACACAACACAGACTCTGTCATTAGAGAGACAAAGACAAGGGTGAGTACCAGTGGGGACAGAGGAGGAGGAGCGGAGGCTGTCAAATTCTGAGAAGTCCTCTTTGGACGTACCGTTGGAAGCACTGAACAAGTCAAAGCTACCTGAAAGGGGACAACACATACACATACACATATAACACATACAAAAGCACATAAACAGTGGACACACACACATAGATGGAAACAGACAACAAAAGTATGAATGAATGTGAGCGTTTTTGGAAAATTAAATGACAAATGACCACAATAAGCAAGTCAAAGCATGGACGTGTACATTAATATTTGTTACTGATTGCAGTATGTGCCCCGCAAACTACCTAACCGAGGAAACATTAACTGTTTAGGTGGAGGTACATTTGTGGTGGCTAATGTCTAAACTGAAAAAATAAAAAACTAGTGGTCACCTGTGTTGGAAGTCTTGGGACGGGCAGCTGCAGAACTCCAGGGGTCAGAGGCAGGAGTGGAGTTTGAAGCCCAGGGATCATTGCTCTTCATGGGTGGGACAGTTGGAGGAGCACCCCATGGATCCACTGGGGCTGCTGGCTTAGGGGCAGATCCTGTGTAAAAGGGAAAAGGTTCAGAATGGGGGACAAAAGAGTTTGGATTTTTTTTTTTTAAACAAAACAGAAGGTAATATTAATAGGACAAAGAAAAACAAGGAAAGAGAAATATGATTTCTCTTTTTCTTTATGTTTCTCTCTCTGCACTTTTTTCGATCTCCCACATCCTCACCCCTCCCCTCTGTGCAGTAATGTTGCTGGGCCAGTGGAGCAGCATTCCTGTTTAACAAAGACTCACAGTGCTGACAGCTGCAGGTGGAGAGTAGAAACCATACACACACAGCTGCCTTAAATTCAGTTCCTGGAGACTCACCCTAACTGTAATCACTACTTGGCTAAAATGAACCCAAGTCATAAGCTTAAAACAAGTCTGCATCCTAAAATGCGTTTTAAATCCACAAATGTGAGAGTTCACAAAATGTGACTGTGTGAACACAAATACTTTGAGTCAGAGTGTGTATACCATAAGGTTGCCAGGGGTCTGCTGATGCAGCACCAGCAGCACCAGCACCAGCACCAGCACCAGCACCAGCCACTGGGCCCCAAGGGTCAGAGCTGGACCTGGGCTCTGGGACATCCATCAGATCCATCAAAGATGACTGTGGCTGGAAAGAGACAGAGAATAGGAGTAAAAAAGATCTGAACTGAAATTGAGAAGGGCAAACATTTCAGCCATTTCACAAACACTACAGCGTTAAAACATATTGATGATGGTGTCATGGTCACAAATTTCAAGTCACAGATATGCAGTCTAAATTCTTCATCCAGCTATTCAGTATGACAAGCAAGCAGCAACAATTAGTGGCTTCATTACTGCTACTTAAGGAGCAAATAGAGTCAGGTAGAGTAAGGAGATGAGAAGAGCAAGGTCATCTTAACTCAGCTGAATTGCTCTACTCTCCATTTTTGGGTCTACCTTACCCCTTTCTTCTTCTTGCCGAGTTTAACTGAGCCTGGGCCTTCTTTCTTACTCTCCTCCAAGGCCATCTGTAGTCTCAGGTCATCCCCTCTGCGTATGCGCTCCTCCTAAACATATACAAAACATAGGTTTGATATTGTACCTAACATAACTAATATTAAATTAACAAATCTGCTCTTATAATAATCCTACATCTGACCTTATCCAAACCGAGTTACCACAAATGTAACGTTAGCTGCTAATCGACACACAAGAAAACGTGGATATCATCTTAGCACATGGTTCTGTGTGTGTGCGTACCTGTTCTGCAGCTTCTCTGCTCATGGCCAGAGCCAGCTGTAGCTGTAACTCCTCCTCGCCGCTGGTCTGAGGTCTGGCCTGCTCCAGCTCTGAACCCATATTGGGAGATGTGGCTGGCAGACACATTAAGAATGTATGTTAAACTCTCACACAAGACTCTATCACATGTTCCCCATATGTATCCCAGTTAAAATAAAAAGCTAACCACAATAAAAACAATATCAATGCACATTTCAATTATATTCACCCCCTACAAAACATCATCTTCCATGTTTTTACTGAACACACCTATTAAAGACAGAGTGGTGGTGGAAAAATCAACGGAAACACTAAGGTTGAGTCCAATCAATGAAACTAGAATGGATATGTGGTTTAGAACTACCTTGACTTATTGAGACACTCAAATAGTGTCACTGTCTTATTCACAAGCAGCATCAACTGACAAAAAAAAGAGATCTCAGAAGACCTAAGATCATGTTGATTTGCATGAAGCTGACAAAGGTTACAGAGAAATCTCAAAGAATTTAGATATTCATCAGTTCACATGTGAACAAATTGGTAGTGAGGCTATGATTCACAGAAGTGGGTACGCAGCCAAGATCAGTCCAAAGGCACAACGCAGAATGCTCAATGAGGTGAAAAGAAGCTAAAGATTTTAAGGATTCACTGGAGCTGAAATTGCGAAAGACTATCTTGAGACTCTTTACTTGCAACTGTACATCATCTAAAATAATACAGGCCAGGTGAAAGGGGTTACAATGCCAAAAGGCAGTCATGTTGATAACATAGTGTATTTGTTAATTCAATGTAGGTGTGTGACTGAGTTAGGAAACAATAACTTTTGTTTCCGTGGGAACTAAGGTGTGGGTGGCAATGACAAAACAGATTATTCTCTATATTTACTATCACTCTTCCAACTTCATCATTTCTCAGCAATCCAACTCAGTGCAGAGTTGTAGATGTTGTGAACATTATTCACAATGTGCAGTTTAAATTGTAGGATTTTTAGACCAACAACTTTGGAATATTCCTCCAAATTTAATGTACTTCATTAGTTTAAATAAACCACACACACAAATAATCTCATCATGATTTTTTTGTTTAAAGTTACAATATTAGAATACCAATTCTGAATCCAAATATTTAGGAGGACGCTATGTCAAGGTGTTGGTACAAAAACAAAACAACACCACTACAAATAAAGACACAAGGAAACAAAAGTTAGTTTCACTATTTGACTGATTTAACTTTGAGACCTCACACTTTGACTAACACCCTCATACCCTGCAGAAGACGTCACTAGTCATTTGATGCCACATCGGCAGGTTTATATACATGTTACAGAGTAATGTGCCATATCAAATGTTTCCATAAGATATTTTTAATACGACGTCACCCCCTCCCCCCCAAGTGTTTTTAATACATCAACAGTTATTTTTACAGTTAGGTTTATGAGTCTTCCTTGAAATGGTTGGCTGCACAACAACCACACAAGACATTTCTTCTTAAAGCCAACACATTGTTTTCAGTATGTTAATAATTATGGTTATATGTACTTTATCCATTAATTCCTTACTTTTCCAGAGCTGCATGACATAGCAGTCCCAGTTTGAGTGGCATTTCTCCTCCAGCTTCTCACCTTGCTGTGACCATAATCCTTGATAATAATGTTGTAATCAATGCACATAAACTGCTTTTTGAGTGCAAATCACGTCCTAATTGTTCAAAACTAGTAAAAGCACATCACGGCTTATCCACTACTATTGTTTTGAAAGCGATGTATGTGTGACGTGAGTGTTACACCTCATGATGGACATAACACTTAAACCAGGGTGCTGGTACTTCTAAAATGAACATTGGAACAACTATATGAAACTCTTTTCAAGTTCAGATTAAATGCACAAAGTCACCTAACTGTACATCAACACATTCCATTAATCTGCTTGGTAGATGAATTACCTCTTTCTATCAAACAGAATACTTTCCCTCAACTCTCTTTAATCTCTCCAAAAACTAAACTAAAGCAGATTGCTTAAACAACAGCAACTACAGCTGTTAAACCACTAAGCCTAAAGAGAGTCTCAACTGGTCACAAAATAACAAACACAACGCGCAACACATAGAAGTCACAAGTCAGAAAGACAAATAAACAGAACTCAGAGCCAACTAAAACAAACCAGTTTCTTGCCCACCACTGTGGGAATGGACCATATATGGATAATAATTTATTGGCATTCTTAATAGACACAGCTTTGCCAGTTACAAGAAAAATGCTTTTCTAAAAGCCAACTGTTCTGATACTGTTTCACTCCCCTGTTTAATTCATTGGTTTGGTGTCATGTTATTTCTGTAATTCTGCATTAAATGAAACAAACAACAGAAGTGAAACAAATCCTTCAGCTAAAAACCACAATGTTAGGACTTCATGAGCAACTCAAACTCCGAAGAGTTTTGGAGAAAGTGAAACAGACTGATGACCATCGCTGTCATCTACAGCAAATGATGTGGTGATAATAGAGCAAGATTTTATTACAAGGGTCAACCACAAATTACCATTTGCAGACACCATCTCTCATCTCTCTAGATGAGCTAAGAGATTGTTAGAGGAAGCAGTTACTTAAGTGTGAGGGATTCTAATGTGATTTCCACTAATTTTTCTTGATACATCTTGTGTGAAACTGTCAAAATGTACATTCACAGACTTTTCAGTGATATCTAAGAATGCTTTCACACCTACAGGCTTTAGTCCATTTGAATGGAACTAAAATGTGCTCCGTTTTGTCTGGTGTGAATACAGGAATCGCACTCGCGTGTGCGCTAAAACATACGCACAAGACCCCCAAAAAGAGGCGGTCTCCATCTGAATCATCTAGCAAAACTTTGGTGCGACCCTGCTGGTGAGAAAGCAAACCGAAACAGAACAGGACCAAACGCTATGAATCATTTAAGGGCGTTGGATTATATGTAGATTTAAATTTATTTTACTTGTATTTAAGAGGAGGCACAGTGCCTGCATGATGATCAGCCTTCATTAGCATACATTGTGTAATTGTCTCTCCCATATCACAGAAACATGCAATAGTCCACAACACAGGACCTTATTCCTGTATTTACTTTTTTGTTCCCACAGCAGACACATCTGACCAATAAGCAGAAAGCACACGTTCTCGCCGACTTTCAAGTGACGCTTTAAGGAAGCTTGGACTTTTCTCTGTGTGAAAAGAAACCGACATAAGGGGAAAATGCTATAAGTTCACAAACTCTTCACGTGATTCGAACCCAGCAAAAGTACTAAGGTGTAAAAATGCGATGAGAGTTGCAAGCAAAGCCAGTGGCTGGACTGAGAACTATTCAGGAGGATGACAGATAACCCATCAAGATAAATCATAATGAAAGTAAACTAACTGAGCGTTATACTTTGGCACCTCCCACACGCGCACACACACGCACACACACACACACACACACACACACACACACACACACACACACAAACTTAGTGAACTCATTCCCCTGTTTTAAAGTTGCATACTGTGCACCCTGTACGTTCTTCAAACATTACATTGTTGTTTAAGTCAATTTACTGAATTCATACTGAACTTTAGAAGCACCAACTATTTTAACTCGTACACTGAAATGTAAATGCATCGTCAAGATTATTATATGCAGATTCAAATGTAATCCCAAAAAACCCTCCTGGTGACACAAAACCCAGCTTTGCTGCTACTGGCCAGTCTCTTCTTTAGTTTTCTAAAAATCATTACTCAGCTGCTGGGGTTTCCACCTCTGAATCACAGACTCAAATATAATGTATTTGTAGGAATGTTGGCCAGAAAGTAAAAGATGACCATTCATCCAACAAGTAAGGTCCATGCAAGGTGACAGATATGCACTCACATCCACGCACACGCCATCCTGCTGAGTAGGGGCTGAGGACAGTAAGAAAGTGAAAGATAAGAAGCCAAGGTTGATTCTTTCATTTCACTTCCCGTCTTCCCCACTATGCATTATCCAGTTCCCAGGCTCTGATTTGTTTCTTTTCAACTCTCTCACTCCATCCTCCAGCCGTGTCTCACTTTCTTTCAGTTCCATCAAACTCTGCTGTTATGTCAAGCTTCCAACAGCTTATTACCTGTTGGAGTAAATGAAGAACTGGTCCTCCTGCATATTAACTAGGTTTTTCTTTACTGACATAGCAGTATGTGTGACGTGACTCCTAGCCTACCATAATAAACTTGCATAATTTTCTTAATATATAAAACTATACTAGTACTAGTATTTGCAAAGTTGCAGAAATTGAACCCAAAAGTTGTAACATTCTCACTTTACATGCAAAATATATTGTATTGTTTTCCACTGCTCTTTATAAATTTAATTTAACGCTTTCAGATTGTTTTCCACTAATGTGTGTTTATCTATCCAGCTACACTGTCTGTCACTGTCTAACACTCAGTCTCTGGAGGACTAAGTGGATCACTAAAAAGAGGAGAAGATTCCTCTGGCATGTGGACGGTTGAGGCTGGGGGTGAACTATGCTTCCTCTTCCCTCTATATGTATATGTGTGTGTGTGTGTGTGTGTGTGCATGCACGCATTAAGGAACGCAGTCCTACTGAGGGACTGAAGCCAGGGCCAGAACAGGGGGAGGGGTAGATTTCAGGATGTAGGCCAAAGTTACACTGACAAGGACATAATGACAATGGAGCATTCTGTTCTATATATGTTGCCTGCTGTCAAAAAGTATTTGCCCCTTCCTGATTTTTTGCATATTTGTCACACTTAACTGATACCGACAAAAGTGTAGATTGCAGTTAATGATCAATTATTGCAGAAAAACAGGCAATCTTAATGGGTTCATATCCTTTTTCTCACCACTGTATTAGCTAATACTCACAGCCATGGTAGGAGGCAGGTGAGCCCTCTGACCTGCCATACTCTTCACTGTATGAAGTGGAGAGGTTGGGTTGTGATGAGCCTCGGCCAAAGGCCATCTGACTGCTCCCCGTGGACACCTGGGCCATGCGCTCTTTGGTCTTCAGAGCCTGAGACCTAGCAAAACATAAAAACATAATGGCACAAAGATTCTTGAGTCTTTAGTGTGATGTCCAAAGGAAAGAAGCATAAGCTAGAGTTACGAAAGGGTAAATGGTATTTGGAGCAGAAAGAGAGAAAGTCATTCTCAAACTGTCTAGACAAAAGAAAACCACAATAGAAAGTGACTTATTTTGATTTCTATGAGGCACTTTTGTGTTAGTTTCATTTTCAGGTGGACTTTGGCAGACTTATTTAAAAACAATGTGTCATTGCTCCATAACGATATCTCCCTCATTTAGTTGTCTACATTTTGGCACATCCTCTCTGGGAGAAATCTACCTAGTGAAAATAGTACTTTTTAAGTTGCTCCCTTTTCTGGTACTAAATTATCATCGAAGGCTGACACTTCTGGGTTAATGTTACTCATTGCTCTATTCAGATACACCCTCAGCTGTGATGGAGAGAGCCAGGGTACAGGCATGATATTTGACACAGACAAAAGACTGAGAATACATCAAGTGACGTAAAATGTATGACCTCAGGGTGAGTTCCAGGATTTTTTTCCCCTTTACTGTTGTTTCCCCGTTACTGTTGTTTAGGGCTTTTTCCAAAACAAATGTTTCTTCAGAGCTGAGAGACTTACATCTGCTGAATAATGTCTGGCATTAGCTTACAGATTTTAAACCATAATTTCCTATATTGTCATGATCAGCAGGTCCACCAACATAACATCCTACAACTGTAATTTGTGTGCGTCTATCCATTAAAAGTTTCCATAAATGTATGTCATTTAAATGTTAGTCAGTCCAACCTACTATTGCTACCTTCACACTACCGATGACAAATCACTAGTGCAGCTACAGCGGCCCTTCACTGTCCATGGAAACCTGACACAGTGTGTGAGACAGAGATAAAATGACGAAAGAATTTAAAAATCATACCTTTCTCCTTTAAGGCGGTCCTCATCTTTGAGTAGGACCACTAGCTGCTTGCTCTTCTCTCTGACGTTGATGCCCTGGTCTTTGCCATCTCTGTCAATGTACTGGAAATCCTTCAGAGTCTGGATGGCGAAGATATTCTCTTTGCACTGCAGCGCCACTCGTTCCGAACCCGTCTTGATCAGGTAGTCGAGCAGGGTGAGCGCCTTGTAGACGTGACGCCAGTTCTTGCCGTGGTCATTGAGCCGTTTCCAGATCATGCTCATGATCTCACTGAAAGCTACCACATTGTATGTAAGGTCAGCGATTTCAGACATGAGCGAAGACGATGGCCCCCAGGGGTCATTGGAAGTCGCTTCTCTGACTTTCTTCTCAGCATCAGAGTAGTTGTTTACCATGTTCTTCATCTGCCGGCGAATGGTAGAGCTTGGCATGATGGCAGTGAGTATGGTACAGACAGGAAGAAATAAAAAGTATACTCTCACAAATAAGGGGAGCGAGGATCACTAAAATGCTTGGGCAGAGCTGCTCACACCAACACAGAGTGTAAAGGTGCTTGCGGTCCAGGTAAAACTTTTGTGATGTGTCTGTGTCCTTTCTCACGGCACAGCAGTGGAGCATGTATAAGCTAATTTTCTTGTATACAGGTGTTTGTGTTGGATACGTCTGTGTTAGTTTATGAGGCTTCTCCAGGCCAGTGCAGTGCTCCTAGATCCTCTAGAACAGCATCCGTTAAAACCATCTCCACACACAAGGTGCTTCCTCCACACATGACCACGCCATCACCTAGGACAAGCAGACAACAGGTTAGTGCATAAAAGAAAGGTAATAAAAAAAAGGACAGGTAAAAGATATGGAAACAATATTACATCACAGAAAAAAGTAAAACAGTATAGACAAAAACATAAAACATGAAAATAAATTTCCCAAAGAATTTTTCATAACTGTTTTATACAATACCCTAATTTGAATTATAAAACTGACAACAAAACATCTGCCAGATTTTAGAGTTGAATACAGACCGACAGTCCAATTTCCACAGCTAAATAGTATGATTGTGTGAAGATAACCTGCATTTATAGAAGGCGCTCTAGCGCTTTCCTTATTGAAACTTGACAAAACAATGTTTCATACTTTCAGACTTAGATAAGCAATTTCCAGGCAGAGTCTGTCCCCTTCATTTTATGCAAGGTCATGATGTTGTGACCAAAAACTGCCTTTGCATTTTTGTAATCTCACTTGAGTTTACAGTAACTTAACTCAACACTAAATTACAAAGCATGGGGGGACAACATGGGGGGGCAATGGGGACAACCCTTTCTGTGTGGTCATGTTATTCCCAGGATATTATGAAAGTCTAGGTTGGTAGAGGAGCTCATTGGGTGGGCTTAGAAGACAAGAGAAGGGAGAAAAAAATCACAACAATCCAAAGCATACACAAAAGGTTACTGGGGAGCCATTAGTGGATATTTACAATGAAAAATATACCACAGAAATAATAATCAAAAACCTATGTATCTGCACCTCTAGTGTCTTTCAGCATCTTAATTTAAGACTTCTACTGTATCAAAAAGGTCTAACTTGGTTTTTACATGAACAAAAGCTCTTAATAATTTGAGCATAATTTGGGTTACCAGTAGCTTTATTACACTAAGAGAACTGAAAATGTTCCAGTTTTGGTGGCTCGGTCACATAAATGGATTTTCCACAGATGTGTGTAGCATTGTTCATGATTTGTGTTGATACCAGTCTAGTTCAATGAGGATAAAGAACATTTATACAAAGTAAACACAAGAGCATGGCCTTATTTTAACAGAGCTAGATTCAATGTTTTACTATACTCTTTACGGGTACCATAGTATTAACCTTCATTACATTGCAATGACAGATAGCTGGGAAATGAGTGACTAAAACTTAGTTTCCACCCTTGGTGGGTGGCAGAGGATAAAACCATTTTCAGTCTGATGAGTAGATGAGTGAGATCAGCGGCCCAGCTACTAATCACTTCCTGACTGACACACACACAGACAACAGTACGGAAAGTTCGTGGTGCACTACACATCAAAGTTTCGTATAAAAGTCACTTTAGCATTACACATTAAGTTATGAAACATGCACTTCTGTTCATGCATGTTCTGTTTTTGTGACATATGTATTTAACTGAAATACAATACTTTTACTAACAGAGCTTGAGATCAGTGACAAACATGCCACTGCAGGAACTACTAGATATGACCCTATAGTCAGATTAGAACATAGACTGCTATTCTACTCTTATGCAAGATTTATTTGGAGCATACACACATATTGCCCACTACGGTAAATTACCCCATTAGCAGAGTTATGCATGCTTATACTGCAAACTGATCCAATGTCTTTTAAATTATTACTCTTAGCAAGTCACAGCATCTTTGCTTTACAGATATTATCATGGCCACTGTCCCCCTGCCTACCATCTAAGAAGACCCATGATGACTTACCCTATTCAGTAATCTGATCCCTGCACAAAGCGTGCACAAACATGCCCCTCAATGAAGCACTTTCATGAACAGAGGACACATGTTTGAAATGATTTGCTGCCTGCAGTATCTGTGTTGTATTTTTTCATGCAAACTATGTATATTTGTGCATGTTATGTGTTTATCTCAATGTGCTTCCTGCTTTGCAATACCATGGGAAGACAGCTGAGGGGGAACGAGGATGAGGTAATGAGGAGTAGCGTGAGTGTATGTGCTTTTTGGGGGTAGGGGTGACTTGGCACATCACATAAATTCACTTAACACCAGTGAAATGCGATTCCTGTGGAGCAAGCCACCCCTCCAAAACCTTCCCTCCTCACCCTGCATCCGCATGAATACAGCTCAGACCTAATGACACATCTGCTGCTATAATCACCTATTCACCCAAGGCAGACAGGAGGAAGAGAGGAGAGTCTGTCTTGTCAATCCCTATCCCCTACACCCCCCCCCCATTGCCCGGAACAACCCCCACCACAGGACACCACCAGCCCGCCTTCCTTCAGTCCTTCTTAGATCACTTAGTCCCAAGCCCCAGAAGAGATGGCACACAAGACTTATGCTTATGTGTGTAAAAAATAATTATTCACTGCCTGATTGACTGAACGTATCATCATTCTTGTCAAACTGTCAGTTTGATGTTAAAAGATCTGTCCATACCTACATCTTCTGTATGTTCTTTGTATGTTTCCAGGTATTAAACACACCAACTTTGGCCTAACAGGCCACACATGAAACTACTGTGACCAAAGAGTGTGGCTTAAAGCAAAATCAGTCAGTTTTTTTGAATGGGGACAAAAATAAATATGAACTAGTAAATACATGTCATAGGAAAATCTTAAGCAAACCTCCTCCACAGTAAATGAACACAACACTGTACCGTTACATGCAAAATCAAAAAATTCAAATTAAGGCCTCATGCTGAATCTAATTTAAACCAAACAAAAAAAAGGTTTTTATTTTGGCTTCTGATTCAAATTTCCCCCCTTGGGGGATCAATAGAGTGTTACCTCACCCTATTACAATCACAGCCACATTCTCATGCAATTGGCTTCCAATCAGCTTTATTGAGTAAGCTGATTTCTTAGTTGTCATGTAAACGGGAAACCTGGTTACCATAATCAGCATATGGGATTAGGAAAACCTGATTTCCCCAGGTACTTTACTCCCAGAGAACACAGCTTACTTTGCCACATTTATACGCATAACCATGTTTCTAATCTGCTTTTTAGAAGAGCACATGCCCATAACAAAGGCTACTGACACTCGTCACTCTGCTACGTCCGTTGAGAAGCGCAGCAAGATGAAAGGATAGATCATTATATGCAGAAAGTCACTGTCTGTGTCTCTCTCACGTCTCGGTCAGTCACGTCTTCAAGCAGTATAATCTGTCTCTACACAGGTAAAATCTGTGAATCATGTTTGCACAATTGACAGGGTAGGTAGCAGAGAAATCTGATTACTCATCTGCTGCATGTATACATGGATTTCCAGTAACCAGGTTTCTTGAGTGCTTGTAAACTCAGTCACCACATATCAGAGAAACCTGGTTTCTCTGAGTAACCGGGTTACTTGAATGAAGCAAACGCAGTGAGCATGATAAGTGAATGGCTTTGGTTTTTTGCAGATCACACAAATGGTAATTTTGTCTAAATAAACTGTCACATCTGCTCAAATACAGTACAAATAATCCAATCAGAAGTGAAATGTATCCTCTGTGTTTGTGCCATGTCTATGTGCCTGACAAAACCTGGGCAAACTGTGATTAGCATTAAGGGCTGAGAAGCCCTGAACTGAGAACAGGTCTATCTTGCCAGGCCTACACAGCAAGAATAAATCTGATCTGGAGATAGAAGCTTGCACAATCAGGAGTCTGTGGGGTGTGTGTGTGTGTTCAAGACAGAGGGGAGTGTGAAACGGCATGACACCAACTTATCCAGACAGTTTCAATTTGCTTATTTTCAGTTGCATTCAACTGTAACTACAGGCTACAAATGCAGCCATTTTATCCTAAAGTAGTTGCCAATTCAATGATTACATATCACGCTAAAAATCATCTAACTCAAAGAAAATCAAACCACTAACACATGCTCTAAAAGCAATAAAGTGGCTGTGAATTTATTAACATGCCCCCTGCCTTTCTCTACTGGCAGTCCCAGGGAAACAAAAGCAAGTCAGGGACAGGAGGAGGACGGTGATGATGCATCTGTCATCCTCTCTGACTGACTGATCATCCTGACAATAGACAATGCCCTGCCCGTCTCTCTGGCCACGTCTCTGTGTGCTTAGAGCTGCTTTTAAGAAACCTCAGATCCCAAAAAAAGTTTTTCCGATGGTCAGTCTATAAAATAAATAACGCCACTGACCATTATCTTTCGGCTAACATTTCATCCCTACCTGCCTGCATACCTAGCAGCAGGGTTAGCCGATCGGAAGCGTAGCGAGTAAACAGACAGCGCCCACACCGCCAAGAATTCCTTTATAAATCTCATTAAGGATGTGGACGTCATGTTTCGCCATGATGACTCACAATAGTAACACCTAACACAGTTTCCAGTCTAATCTATCAAACCATGGTCCGCCGATGAAGGACGGAACAAGAACTAAACCGACGTAAAGGAGGAAAAAAATCACGGCGTTCCCTCAAACTGATATGATTGAGTAGCTAACACGCTAACACAGCTGCAGCTAACATTAGTTTCTTTGTTGGGTAACCTACTTTAGTCACGATTCCACTTATTTCAATTGAACGACCTGTTTGAATTACGAAAAGACGTGAAACGCCAACATTGTGCAACGTCACTTCAGCACATCGGATGGCACAACTAGTCCAACTGCTAACTACTTATGGTTACCGCTGAACAAACAAGTTAGCAAGTTTAAAGCTGCCACCCACAATAACTAGTCGTTAGCTAGCAAAACAAGCTAGCGAACCACGTAACTTAATTGCGTTTATTCAGTTTGTACAATTGGATCTTAAAGTGTAATAATCGTACTAAAGTTAGTTTTATTACATATTATGTACCACTCAGTCTGCCATCGACTTTGGTGTTAGTACTGCGACATCCAACCACCGGTTAACGTTTATACCCACGTTAAAAATACGTTAGTAAAACTTGCCTTTGAAAAAAGTTGAATAATGCTAGCAAAGCTTACGTTAGGTTAGCCAGACGCACATCTCCCCTCTCCCGCAGTCAGGCTAAAAACTCAACTGTTCATAACTTAGCATCTAGTTGATGATAACTGTGCTACAAAGCTTGGCGTTTATTGAATCCACATACGGCCCCAAACATATATAAACGATCATCCCAGTTAGCTCCCAAACGTATTTTCTGCACTAAAACCGCTAACGAGCATGCTAAGCCTGTTAGCAATCTTCCAAGCTAGCAGCCAAGACGGGTGCTCGGTGGAGACATCACCAGCAAACTGGATTACAGGACACTCTGGGAAAACAAAACAACTCGGTTACCTTGAAAGCCGACAGTAACTTACCATATCTTCTCGGTTGTGCCTGCTTCTGACGTTACTTCTAGTCCGGGGATGTAAACCCATAAGCAAGTTGCGACAACTCCGAGTAAAAAATAAGGTAGATTACTTATTTCGGCGTTCGGGGAGCTTGTTGCACCTCCGCCTAGCTAGATGTTGCTAATGCTAAGCCAGCTAAAGCCAAGCTACACGTATCTCCTCCTCCAGAACATGGCGGCAGAGTGGGAGGGAAAGGGGGGACGAAGCAGGGAAGGGTGTGACCAAGGCGGCTTAACTTGCTGGGGACACACAGAAAAAAAGGCCCTGTTGAAGATGTTACTCAAGTCCTAGTGTTAAATCCAACATTTCATCAGGGGCCAGAGTCAGCATCCTGGTAGCACATTTATTTCAAGTTTTTACAGGAATGACATGCAACAGGGCGGGTTCCTGCTGGGAGAACAGCCTATGAGTGCAAAAAATCATTGCTGACCAACAATGTATGCATCAGGGTTGCAAATTAGATATAAAAGATTTTTAAAAACATTCTTTCTCTCTCCTGCCTCTTTGACCTGTGTGCAAATCACGTTGTTCTCAGTGATTTTCTTCCTTTTTAAAGAAAAATGTTTTAAAATGATTATAATATGTAGGCTTATTGCACAAGAAAGTACATGTCACCATGTGTCAGTGCCAAGGACAGCCCGGTGTGTGTTACAGGTGTGTCAGGACAAGTCACAAACACTGAAGAACAGCATTCCATCTCTCAGATATTTCCACACTCCTTTACGTGGAGCCTTAAATGGGAGGGTCACATGTTTCTGACACGCATGCAACAACAAACTGTTGCTTATTCAGATCAAACTCTATGAATAGACCTGAATAGGCAAGGAGAGTGTGTTGCTTAAAATAGACTTAGGGAAGACTCACATAACATACCACAAAAAGTCACCAGCACCTGATCTATAGATGGTAAATGTGGTCGTACCTCTTGTGTTGCCAGTGACATTTCATTTTTGGTCTTTACTCTCATGTGAGTATCTCACTGAGACTTCACTCTCCCTGCTATTAGGAGCACAGGATAAGCCAAAAGAAGCCTAAGCCAGGCTAATTTAAGTGTGTTTGTTGCTCTCTGTTGTGTGAGATGGTGAGAGGATGAAAGAGAGGCTTGGACATCTTGTTGTGATCAGGCTGTTTAGACAATATCAGTCACACTAGGTTTATATCTTGAAAAAGAACTTAACTTAAAGGTTACAGCACCTCATCATATTCACTGTCATGTCATCACTGTTCTATTATTCTGCTTACATCTTATATAACTCTTTAATTTAATTTAATTCTCTCTAACTTAGATTTTTACCTTTAACTTGTGCTCTTTGTTTAAGTTTTACTTTATTTAAATCTGTGGTTTTAAACTTTCTGTTTTAATTTTAAATTTGAACTTAGTTAATAACTTTTGCACAGTCACAAGCAGTTCAGAGCGCATTTCTCTGCGTGTTGTACCTGTATAACTATGCATCTGACCAGAGGTGGTAAGTAACTAAGTACATTTAGTCAAGTACTGTACTTGAGTACAGTTTAGAGAGTATCTTTATTTTATGTTACTTTAACTTGGTCCACTACAAACCAGAGGAAATTATTGTACTTTTACTCCACTACATTTATTTTAGCATCATCAGTTACTAGTTAAGTTTTGAAGGAATAGATTCTTATATAAATCATTATACAGTATATTAGTAAAAGGCTGATGTATCATAAAATCATCATAATGAAATTATAGTACACTGTGTTGTGTTCACTGTAAATCGTAATTAGTAAACTTTAGTTAAAAATAGTAAGGAAACCCACTGCCTTAAGGAGATAAGTAGATGGAACTAGGAATTGTATTTTGTATTAACAAAAAGCTTATTTAGTGTAGTACAAACTTGATAATTTACGAGGTGTACTCTTGATTTAGCATAGACTACTCAAGAACAACTAAACAACACATGTATCCACACTAGGCTCACTAATGTGTGTGTGTGTGTGTGTGTGTGTGAAGTTATCTTTACTTGAGCAGTAATCAACTTTTCTTGATCAAACTATGCAAACCAACTGCTTTCAAATCTAGTAACGATTTCTTGTGTAATTTAAGTGCTTCAAACAGCTTCTAAATATGACTTATTCTGACTCACATTCCCTTTAATCATGGTTTCCACGCCTCCCCAAACTACTACAGTGTAAAAGTTTAGAGTGAACATGGAATATTTTAGCGGCAGCAGCGCACTGTGGAAAAATGGTGTGTCCCCCTCTCTCATTGAGAAATCTCAGCAGTGGTCCAGGAGCTGATGGATAGAAATATCAATGTTCTTTGCTTTTCAACTACATTGGGTCGGTCGAGCATTGAGTCCTAATGGTGCCAGTGCACCTGGACCCGACTAACATTAGCTTTTGACAGTTTCCTCCCACTGATCTAACAATGCAATTGGTTCCTTTGTTTTTGACATTTAGGAGAGTAATTAAAGACGTATGTTGATAATGATTTTCTTTTCTAATGGTGTTAAAATAGAGCCCAATTTATAACCAGATTATTTTCTCTTATAGATCATCAGTTAAATGTGGGAGTCTGGACTTCTGACTCATCAGATCAGTATTCATAACAAGCACATTAAAAGTATAATACCTGAAACCCAATGGAACAGTCAATATTTAACTTAGATATGATCCTATTAATGCACCAAAGCTTGTTTGTCCAACAACACCAGAGGTAAAAGGAGGAGGGGATGATATCTTTATGCTAAAAATAAAGGGCCTGCATATTTACATGACTGAAGAAAAACATTATCAAATAGAAGATTAAAAAAAAGCACACACATAGTGACATTCATTCATGTCACCTTGTCATAGGAGAGCATTTACTCATTCCTGTTATCACCTTGTTACAGTTTTCTTTGGCAATGCTTTCTTATCATATCAGCCTAAACGTTATCACACTTGCTTCAGTGCATTATCATTCTCATTCAAGCTTTTTCAAACATGAGTTGCGCTGTTTTAATGAATGGGAAACGCTTAAATGATCAGTGGGTGCAATACAGGTGAGGCTTGGCGTACAATGGCGTAGTATGTGCATCCTGTAAATCAGATCCTCCCTTTGCAGGTCCCGTTTCAGCCAACAGAGGTCAGGAGTGATTTACTTTTTACTGTGATCAGAAGGTTTGGTTGTGATGTAATTTGGGAGGTCTTTCTAACAGAAGCCACCGTGTCCTTCATTATATGATAAGCATTGATGACCCTTTTTATAAAGATATTACAGTTATAACAACCTGCCAGTTTTCATATAAACACCTCCATTCACAACACTCATACCCTATTAGCAACTCACCAGTTCCATTTATCCTTAGGTCTAATGCACTGACCAGTACAGTGTACACAGTTCTACTTTACGTCTTCACTTCAGCTACTTAGACATTGCCATCACAAAGGTTTCTCAGCCTATAATCACTAAGAGAAAAGCAGTGCAAGGAAATAGTTATTTGCCTCAATTGGCCCAAATATTTATCCCATTATCATTTGCTTATTTATTAGTGTCAGACTTTTTTATATCTGGATTTGTTAAATTACTGTTTATCTTCACCACAAATGAAAAAAAAACATTACACAGGGCGTCTGGTAGTCAACTGACTAAGATCCATACAATTTAACTGCAATCATAACAGCCTCGGTGATGTTCCAGCCAATAGACCTTTGTTGACACATCATTCTCTCTATCCTGGTTTCCTGTCTTGCTCAACTATCCACTATCAAATGAAGACATAAAATGTCCATAAAAAAGGTAAACACACTTTACACCGTGGCTGAATGAAAGAGAAATAAAATGAAATGCACTAGCACTCACTGGTATGCAAAACTTTTGTTGCCAAGTGACACAGGTTTATTCTTTTTCTTTACCTCAACAGAAAAATCTGAAAATACAAACAATCTTTAAATACCACTTCAGTGAAGCTCAGTCTGTTTTAAACACTTGCCATTTCTCATCCACATTACATAACTGAGCAGTGTTTGTCATACTTCACCAATTCAGGCACTTACAGTAAATCACAGTTACAAAGGCAGCGTCACATGACTCAGAATAATTTTAATATATCATTTAGAAAGAATGCCTGAAGATAGAAGGCTCAATAAGGAAACCTATAGATGGATGGTATCCATCCACCCAAAGCAATTTACAGGGAGTGTCTGTCTCATGGACACACCTGGTGGGGGACGGGCTAGGCTGACTCCTAGATTCGAACATGCAATTTTCTGCAGCTCAGTCTGATGCACTGAGCTACCAGACCAGTACAAGTAACCAGTGCACTAGTTTCAAAACCTACAAGGTTATGTAATGTAAAAAGAGAACAAGACTGTCAGGAGTCAGTCTATGGCGTGCAGTGGCACACATGCTTCCAGAGGTAGCAGAAATCAGCAGAAAGGCAATGAAAGACAGAAAGCATGAAACAGGATAATGTGCAATACCTGCCCCTCCTGCCAGCTTATTAGCAAAATCTTTTTAGACATGCAGATGGTGTTATGCTTGCCAGGGGCTGGAGCAGATTCTACCTGGAGAAGGTAAAGGTAAAGAGAAAACATGTTTAACACCTTTAAGAGTTGACATTTACACATCTTTAGCATGCATATCTAATGAGAGCTCCACTCTGTGAGTTTAATTTATATTTGATTTTTTTTTTCTTATTTAAAAAAAAATAAATGTTAAAATCTATAATTCATTGACTCAGGGAATTAATCTGCTTCGGTTTGCACACACGATGCTGTAGTTTTCAGCCTAGCACTGTTGTTGACAGACTCTCTGCTGGGTATCCCACACACTGCAAAACAAACTGATGTGACTTGAACCAGCAGTCATACAGGAAACATTAATAATAGACAGTGATAATCTCACTCAGCTGCAAAGAGCCAGATTAATTCAAACAGAACCAGTATTTTCTGGATAGCCTAATGCCAAATTGGATTATATTCCCCTGTATATAATTACAGATAGCTTGCAAAGATGAACTCAACAGCGGGCCTTGTTTACACATTTAGTATGATCACATAACGTAGATCTCCAATTTAATGGTGCATGTTTTTATTTTTGAATGAACGAAACACATCCTCATTCATCTGCTCAGCGTTACGTGAAAACACTTCCAACTCTTTAACTCCTACCAATGTTGGCATGAATAACAGGACCGCTCAGTCGACATCTTATCTTGCCCGCTGTTTAATGCGTGCATGAGAGTGGAGAAGAGGTAGAGGTTCAGGTATTGTCATTTTGAGTTCCTTGCAAAAACTTGTGAGGGGAGGGGTTGTGGGGCAGAGAGAGAAAGACTGAAATACAGGAGATAAAAAAATGTCATGAGGGCAATATAATAATAAGAATGAGCAAGAAAAAAACCCAGGAGGGATAACAGGAGTTTTTCAGATTAAAAAACAAACAAGTGCGTGGGAAGAAACTGATAAGAAATTAGTCCTCAAACTAAACACTTATACAGAGGCAGTGCTGTCATTGTCTTTGAAGGAAGTGTCACTCAGGAAGAAAAAGACTAGCGTGCATACTAGATGTGCCTCTGTGTTGTGGGTAACAAACACCACAACTACAGGCTACAGAATTCCACCGGTGGGGTGTCAGCTAAAACTTTTAGACAATAGATCACATGAAAGCTTTGAAACATAAATTCCTCGGTATTGTTATAAAACATGTCAGCGTGTAGAGACGACTGATGGGGCGCATAAAGTCACTTTATCGAAGCATTGGTGCTCGCTGTTCAAAACATCCGGTGCTGTCTTGACTGGAAACGGACAGAGGAAGTGATATAACTGCAATGAACAGTAAAAAATGTATATGAGCAGTCCTCACCGCCATGACTGAATGAGCAAATACCACAGCCAGCAACAGAAAGACCAACTTGAATAACTCATCAAATCCAAAGAAATGACATCACTTATACTGACTGTTTGACAAAAGAGACTGGAAGAGCCACACAGACACAGACACACAAAAGCGAGTGGGTTCACCCTCAGCTGTGGCTGCTGAGCTCAGAAAAAAAACCACACCACGCAAACATCACGCAAACAAAGGGAAAAACAATAAAGGACGAAATTTAGCTTTGGTAGTTCCACTTCCTCTCGTCCTCTTCCTCTTCCATCATCACGCATCCAGGCATCTGTGCTTCCTCCTTCAACTTCTCTTGTCGTGGCTGAGTCAAAGCTGACTGGGAACTTCCCGGACTGGTCATTCTATTGAAACCACCGTCCATCAGTTTGGCTTTGTTTAGTTCTTCTAGTTTCCTCTCTAAAAACAAATCCTTTTCTCTGTGTGTCTTTCACTGTCCCAGACACACTCCACCCTACTGATGTCAATCTTGAGGTAATGTGGTAATTACAAGAACCTGATTGGTGGTTTTCAGGTGATGCTTTCAGATGCCTCCTGTTGCCCCGCATACACACACATACTACACATTACTAGTTGTTGCCATTTGGTTCATGTTTACCCTCTAACCCACTGTCTGAAAGGGTTTAGAGAAGCTTCACTTCACTGGAACAATGATTTCCCCCTTTTCCTCTTTTGTTTTGAATGCAGTGTTCAAGAGAATTCTGTTATACCCACAGTATGTTGACATGATTTGCTCAGCGGAGTTTCAGTAAATCCTGAGCATGTCAATTCATTAATGAAGTCGAGCTCCTACTTAGCAGACTCTTTATTCCTTGCACTCTATCTAGCTTTACGTCAGGGCAGGTCTTGTAACACTAAATTAATAATGAAAATAATGATTAATAATAATGTCATTTGGGACAGATGACCTTAGCAACCTGCTGCTGCTGCTGTCAAAACTCCAGAGAGGTTAGGGCTGCAGCATCTCCAGATAGTGGTTGGTGCAGCATTCCTGAAACTGAAATTGAAATCGGTCACCTTGCTGCGTGAACATTACTCATGTTTATGCCAGTGAATAATTGTGATCTTCTGTCTAATTATTTCTTCCGGCGAAGTTTAAAATTTTAAAAGGTCATAAACGAGTAAGAGCAAACACGAGCACATTTTTTACTTCAGAGGTGTGAAGAAAACAGTTGGTTTGCACTATCGCAGTAGTGTAACGACAAACCACACAAACATGCAGGCCAGTGATTGAAGGATACACATACAGAATCCACTGAAGCCACACTGAGCGTATGAGACAAATATACACACAGGAAGTGCCTCCCACTGCCTTTACACGTACTTGCTCTCTCTCTCTCTCTCTGAACGTTACTCATGACAGTGTGTTGCTGAGCAGCAGCCAGTCGTGTTTTTCCCCTCGCTGAGCTCGATCTCTCTCTCCTCCTCTGCTCTGACTCGCACGCGCTCTCTGGCTCAGCGGACAGACCAGACCTCCACTCTCCTTCTCCTCTTCTTCCTCCCTTATCTCTTTCTGTCACTTTTTTCGGTGTTATCATCTTCTTTTATTTGTTTTTTTTTTTTCCTCCATCTTTCTTCCCCCCTGTTCCAGGTGCATTAGTGGAGGTCCCAGGTGTTTCAGAGTGTGTGTGCGTGTGTGTGTGTGTTTGTGTGTGTGTGTGTATGTGTGTGAGAGTTGGGGGGTTTCAACATGGAAGCAGTGGCACTTTATACGTTTCGTGCCACAGAGGGCGATGAACTCAGTTTCAACAAAGGAGACTTGCTCAAGGTAAAAAAGAGACTTTTTTACTTTGTTCTATGTATATATTTATTTCTGTGTACCCATGTGTTATTTCCAGCATGTGTCTCACACATTATTCATACCAGTTCTCTCTCTCTGCCTCTGATGTGATAATTACAAGTATTATAACTTTATTTGCGGCTCTTGGCATCCTACATATATCCAGGTGCTGCTGCTACTAACTAAAGAACGAGTGGTATAAAAAATCACATGTATGACTGGAACTTGTATTAAATTGTAAAATAGTCCCACTGAGAAAGGGTAAGTGCTTTTTAGACTAGCTGTGTTGTAGTAACAATTTAGGAAATACAGTTATTAATGGTTAGATGAAAAGATTGATGCCACTCTTGTGTGTGTGTAGTGAATATATCACTAGTTCCTGAAGTTGGCTACTTGAAGCTTTGTACAAAGATTGGAAATGGGAAAGTAGCCCGCCTGGCTCCATCCTAAGGTAACAGAATCTCCCCTAAAGCTCACTAATCTGTACAAAACCCGAAAATCGAAAAATGTCCATTTGTTATATTGTAATGTCTTGAACTTTCTGCTAGTTACCCACCAAATGGCAAACTGCCATCGTTGCGCTTTAGCCTGTTTCCTCTTTTCTTCTGTCTTTTGCGCTGAGTCGGGCTAATTCTCTTTTTCTATGCACACCTTTAGTTGTGTGTAGTTGTTTCAATCTCTCATCTCAAAAAAGCTTGTTCTTTTGAAAAATGACAAACTATAAATAGTTTTTATGTAATTAGAACAATTACAACTACAAGTTACACAGATGTAGAACAAACACTTTTAGGCACAGCTGTTTCCTATGTTTTTTCCTATGGATAACAGGCCAGCACTCAGATTGTTCCTGCACAGCTGGAAATTACTGTAGTAGAAAATTGTCCCTTTAAGACATTAGCTCTAAACCTTAGGAAGCGTGTCTCTCTAGATTTATAGTGTGGCACCAGCTGTTCATGGTCATAAGTGGACAAATCCATTGAAGAAGTCAGATTAATTTGTCCAGTGGATTTAGCCTCAGTAGATCTGAGTGTGATTCTGCTGGGAGAAGCTTTGCTCTATCTTCAACCCTTATGTTGTAGCTATCATTAATGTATTGTTGCAAATTGCAGTGGTTAGCACTGTCACCTCACAGCTAGAAAGACCTGCAATTAGATTCAAATCCAGGGGAAACCAATGGAAACTTTAAGGAGTTTGAATGGGTTTCATGTAGATACTTCATCTTCTTTCCACAGTCCAAAGACATGCAGTTAGGTTAACTGATGGTGTGAATGTGAACGTTTGTCTTGTGTCTCAATATGTCAACCAGTGATAGAAAGAGGTTAAGATGATGGAAGGAAGGAATTCACCCCTTAACTGGAGACTGGTATAATATTCCAAACTGTTTTCCAATGTTAGTTGTCTAGAAGAAGTATTTTCTTATTTATGCTGTCTGCAGCTGTCTTCTACTACCGGTGCTGACAGTATAAGGTGGCATTTACAGTAATTTTGTTGCTGTGTCGGTGCATTGTATTTCGGTGAAATATTTTTCATTGGTAAAACCAAAAAAAAAAATCAGGTTTGTTAATTGTTAATTCTCCATTGGCTTTGATACGAGAACAGTGACATGATGCTGTACTTATGCCAATGGCTCCAGCTCAACAGTATCAAAGTTAACTTCTAACTGGAGGTTTTATGGCCATAGTGATGCATTTATTGTCATTAAAATGGGACCAGACCTTTGAACGCTGTCCAATTTATGCACATTTTCCTTCCTCCCACTGGGATAAACTGCTGTCTTGTCTCCACCAAAACAGTTCTGGTTCAGACTTGGGGCAATTTAAAATAATTCTTCACATTTGTTCATTCCTGCTCGTGGCACCAAATTGCCTGAGCTTTGCAGTAACGCAACAACTCATAGAGTTTCATGCAAAATGTCCATCATTTTTAAAAAGCCAGGGTGGGCGAAGACAGATATTTTTATGTATGTATCAATTGCTGTGCATTGTTTGTTGTCTTGTCCTGTTGTGCAGTAGACATGTGACCATGAACCCATCAGGCTCAGTATACACTCCTAAAGAAATGAGAAAAATAGCTCCATAGTTATTGTAAAAAAATGCTCGTCTGACACATAGTTTAAAGCTGAAAGTGTGGCCAAGTCTAACTACATGACACAAACAAGTGGAGCACAAAAACACACATTTCTTTTGTTCTCCAAACCAGAGTGACAATCTGGGATTTTAATTGGATAGTAGTGTATCTCCTCTGCCACCTGTCAGCAACTAAAATCCAGGAAATAGCCAAGTAGGAGATTGAGCATCTGAAATAAATCTTTGTGGGAGAGGTTGACACCCGAACTCACGTCACCTGGGCTGTTTCTGGCCTCTACATGAGTTTTATGTAGACATTTACAGCGTAGTGCCAAAACTCATATTGCACATTATCTAGTTTCCTTTGCTTTATTTTGGGGCTTATTTAAGAGTTAATCATGCAATTGTTAAATCCATTGGTACGGACCGGAAGGAACTGAGTCAGACAGAGCTGGATTAGTCAGGGTGGTCGTGGATAAACAGCCTAAATATAGATTCTCTATACAGATTCTCACAGATGGGTCTTAAAACTGCCGCCAATGTAAGAACTGCATTTGTATACGTAAATGAGGAGATTATATATTGCAAATGTTTAATACAACATGTACAATACAGATGCAGTTATGGGAAACTGGAAATTTTAGTAGGTGTTCTCTCCCAAGATGTTCTATGAGCAACATAAACTAAACAAGTGAGAATTAGGAAGTTTTTGGATATTTTGGTTAGAAAAGTTAATATGTACAAACCCAGAGTGATAAATTAACAGAGACTGACGTACAGTGCACTGAATAAGTGACTACAGACAAGAGAAAACATCCAGCTGGGCTATGTGAGCATGATATCTTTAGTCCAACATGTTGTATTAAACTGTGATTGAACAATGACTGATGCTATGGACAGTAAATTATTTCATAGTCTGCAACACATTTTTAAACAGGATGTGTAAATGTGCAGTGTCACGATTAAAAGAGACGGTGCATGAAATTAAATTTCTAAAGGCACAGAGGAGACATGGCAACTTTATGGCAGATGGACAGCATAAGTCAAGGAATTCTTCCTCATAGCCACGCTGAAGGCCTTACTGGCGGGATACATTTCTGCATGTCACACAGTTTTAGTTGCATTTCACACGTAGTTTTATTAAAACACACAAGCAATTTATTTTAAAAAAAGATCCAAAAAGTCACAAACTTCAGCTCTGTAGGAGAGATAAAGAAAAAGAAGCCTGTCACTGCAAGACAAGCAGAGTAAAAGAAATAACCGCTTCAAATATAAACTCAGCTGGATAAGAATATCACAAAAATGCTGTCAGGGCAGGAAAGAAAAAAACAGTGACGAGTCAGAGGAAATGAGAACGAATAGGTAGGTTAAAGCAGTTTCACTGGAGAATATGTGTCTCACGCACTTCAAGTAAATAATAAAATGTCTGCAGCAGTGATTAGGCAGGAATCAGTGGTCATCATTATCTACCGCTTAATCCGAATTCAGATCGCGGGGGGGGCCGATCGCCAATCCATCGCAGGGCCGACATACAGACGAACAGACAAACAACAATGCACACACACACACACCTACGGACAATTTCGGAAGGCCCAATCAACCTGACATGCAAGGCACCCGGCCGACCCCGGGAATCGAACCCGGGTCTTTCTAGCTGTGAGGCGACCGTGCAGTATGTGATGTCAGTATGTGATGTCAGCGTGGAAGCAGCCAGTGAACCTCCACACATCTCTATGTAAACTGATACTGAGCTAAAGCTGAAACCTAACATTACAATGAAATGTTATCTATTTAATCCAGTTCAGACCAGATCTGCTAGCTGGCCCTCCACTGTGTGTAATCGTCATGGTCTTTATGTGGCATTTTGAACTTGCCAATAATCCTGGGTGGAATTTGTATGAACTGACGGTTCACACAATGATGGATGAGAGCCACTGCACCGGATAATAGAAGAAGAGAGAGGCCTGGCGAGGAGACAGATATACAGCAAGAGAGAGAAAAATGATGGTGGCCTTTCACCCGATAGTAATAGCCTGCGTCAACATCATTATGGGCCATTTTTCATCTGTCTGTGTGTGCGCTTGCTCCTAGATCACCAACATGGAGGATGATCCTAACTGGTACACAGCTGAGCTCCACAACAGAAAAGGCTTTGTGCCAAAAAACTACATCAACCTGCGGCCACACGCGTAAGTACATACACACACACACATGAGCGCGCGTGCACACACATGCACGGGCACATCTTCAGCTCATCTGTAAAGCAGATGATTACATTTCACACATCCAGCACTGGTTTATCCAAACAGCTCATCAGTGAGTGTGCTCAGCTCCGGGGTTTTTCTGCTCTGCTTTGGACATCTGCACTCCGGTATAAGGCAGCCTACCCAAAGGGACACACTCACTCACTACCTTACGTAATCACACATGATACAAAAGTGTGCGTGTGTGTTTACAGTGAAGCTGCTGGTACACCCCGTATCTCCATCTGATGGTCGTACACCAGCTGGGTTCTACCTTTTTCTAATGTGACACACACTAAAGTGGTAACACGGCTCGTTAACAAACACTGATGTATGGTCCAGGTGGGGGTTGCCGAGTTAAGTTTGTGCACATGCGAAAAAGGAATTCTGACCCTATGACCTTAGCCAAAAAGGGCCTTTAATTTGTCCACCACATTAGACGTCCTCTCTCCTCATTTGAGTCATCAAACTGACTGCAACTGTTCAACTAAGCAAGACTAATGAGCAAAGATATAAAATGAAAAATGACCTTACCCCCCGCCGCTGACATCTAGAATTCAGCATTTTGGGATAGGTGTATATTTAGCAGCTGTGTTTAAAAATAACTTCACAAATGTGCTAATTTTAAATTATTTTTCCCACCCTCAACCTGTCTTTTACTTCTGTGCCTGTATGAGTTGCTGTCTCCTTAAATTGCCATATTTTTAAAACTGAAAAGACAAACATCCGGCCCTGAGATATGTGAACAAGCTCAGTTTTAAAGTGCATGTGAGTCAGACTGTACTTCTGTTTGCCTCTAGCTGGTTTGCAGGTCGTATATCTCGAGGTGTGGCAGAAAGTCGACTCAGACACAGGGAGTGTGGAGCTTTTCTGGTCAGAGAGAGTGAAAGCGCTCCCGGAGAGTTCTCCATGTCTGTCAGGTAGGATTCATATTTTGCACTTTGAACTTTGCAGTTTTACAGTATTTTCTTCTTCAGAACGCCAAAATCTACTGGTGGATTTCTGTGTACCACCTTGATCTATGTATTCCTTTACATAACATGCTGCTCCTGTCCTACATGTATGCTCTTATTACTGCAGCAGCTCTGTCTCTCCGCAGGGATCATGAAAGTTTTATCCCATTCCATTAAATGCAATCTCATTCAATTAGCAGATTCTGTATGCACACACACTCTAATGCAATCCAATTCAATTAGCAGAGCGATCTAAACATATACTTTTACTTTACTTGGCAGACGCTTTTATCCAAAGCGACTAACATGGAGCTAGTGATGAGTGTCTGGCTCAGAGACACACCTGGTAGGTGACGGGCTAGGACTCAGGCTGGGATTTGAACTTGCGACCTTCTGCATCCCAGTCTGACGCTTAACCCATTGAGCTACCAGGCCACAATTGTGGCCACAAATATACTGTGTCCATTCATACAGTATTATTGCCACTTGTTTGGTAATAACACATTATTTAACACGTGCATGCATCAGTGTGTGCCGGCAGTGTTTGTGACGGTGGCAGAGGATCAGAGGAGCAGTCAGAGAAAGGGGGTTAGAGGATAAGGTGTGGGGTAAGAGGGAGGAACTGCAGCCCCTCTGGCCTGAAGTGAGCTAATCCTGTCTGGCACATCACGGCATTTGGAGCTGCTGACTGGGCCAATCAGTTGTCTTGTGAGGCGATCATGGCCAGGTTTGCATCTGAGGCTTGATGATGTGCTCCTGGATATTGGAAGGAAATGTTCAGAGTGTGTAGTGGGGCTCTAAAGTCTCAGATTTGGCATTGAAAAAAGTCAGCTCTGGAACCGACGGTTGGCTCTTTGCTGTTGCTGGGGCTGTAAGAGGAGGTGTGAGCCACCTCCTCTTACAGTCAGAGGCTAAGAGTTGGATGTGTAGGAAGTTTGTTGGTTGGATGCGAAATCGAGCATGATATTTCTCTCCCAGTTGTTTCGTCTAATGATAGAAAAAGAAAGGAGGAGGAGGAGGAAAGCAAAAATAGGTTGCCAGCATTCAGAAGAAAAATATGGAGAAAGAGGAGAAGGGAGGTGCTATGTTTAAATAGCTTTGCCAAGAGGGGACAGAGAGGATTTTGATGCTACTTGTTTTCCTGGCTGTTTGTTGATGTCTCTCTGGCTGCTGTTGCTGGATGGTTTAGCAGCTTGAAAACTGGGTCAGGTGTTTGTGTGTGAATGTGTGTGAATGTGTGTGTGTGTGTGTGTGTGTGTGTGTGTGTGTGTGTGTGTGTGTGTGTGTGTGTGTGTGTGTGTGT